>OX453279.1:37500-137500 GCA_949710005.1 Ricordea florida | reverse complement strand
TTTCCAAGAGATAAAAATCCGCAAAGAGTAAATAATGAATTAAGAGAAAACTCAAAGAACTTTAACTGGGCTGGAATGGAGTTCCCTGTTTCATTAAAAGATATTGATAAGTTTGAAAGGCAAAACCCCTACTATATTAATGTTTTAGGATATGAAAATGGTTATATATTTCCTTTAAGAATAAGTGATAATCAATTAGGAGATAATGTAATCAATTTAATTATGATATCAGATGATAAAAATAATCACTACTGTTGGGTAAAGAGTTTAAGTAGACTTTTATCAGCCCAAGTTAGTAAACATAAATGTAAGAGACATTTTTGTATCAGATGTTTTAACTCATTTCGAGAAATAGAATCATTAGAAAAACATACTGAATACTGCGGCAAAAATAAAGCAGTTAGGATTGATATGCCAAAAGATAAAAATGGAAATCCTTTATTTATTAAATTCGTTAATTATAAAAGAAAAATGCGAGTGCCATTTTTAGTATATGCTGACTTTGAGTGTTACCCAGAGAAAATTGATGTAGATATAAGTTGTTTAGATAATAGTAAAAGCTTTACTCAAAAGTATCAGAAACATAAACCATCTGGATTCTGTTATTATATAATGTGTTTTGATGAGAATATATTACCACCAAACTTTGAAAAACTTGTAAGATATACTGCAAAATCCCCAGATGATGATGTTGCGCAGATATTTGTAGAATATTTAGAGAGAGATATTAGAAGAATTTATAATGAAATAATAAAACCAAGAAACAAAAAGTTCTATTACTATAAAAGAGGAAATATGTCAGAAATAGATAAGAAAGAATATGAAAATGCTAAGAAATGCCATATATGTGAGTGTGAATTAGGAGAAGATAAGGTATTGGATCACTGCCACCTTACAGGAAAGTATAGAGGAGCAGCACATAAAGATTGTAACTCGAATTTCGAGATTCCAAAGTTCATACCTATAGTATTTCATAATCTATCTGGATATGATTCACATTTATTTATTAAGAATCTTGGGAAAACAGATGGTGAAATAACACCTATAGCACAAAATGAGGAAAGGTATATTTCTTTCTCAAAAAAGATTGTAGTTGATGAATATATAGATAAAAGTGGTGAGAAAAAAATAGTAAAGAGAGAAATGAGATTCATCGATTCATTAAAATTTATGTCATCCAGTCTTGATGGGCTAGTTGATAATCTCACCAAATGTGGAAAGTGTGAGGCATGTAAACCAGGAGATTGTATAAAGAGATACATTGAAGATGGAAAGATCATTAAGTATGAAGGTATTGGTAAATGCGGGCGATGTAAGAATTGTAATTTGGCAGAAAGTAAATGTCTTTCACCATCAGATAAATACCTAACTGAAGTAAAAAAGTATTTTGAAGGCGAAGAATTAAATCTAACATTAAGAAAGGGTGTATATCCATATGATCATATTGACAGCTTTGATAAACTAAATGAAACCCAACTTCCACCAAAGGATGCATTTTTCTCAAAACTAAATGATAAAGATATAAATGAAGAAAATTACCAACACGCTAAAAATGTGTGGAAAACTTTTAATATGAAAACATTTAGGGAGTATCATGATCTATATCTCAAGCTAGATGTATTATTGTTAGCGGATGTATTTGAAAATTTTAGAGATGTTTGTATTAAAAACTATGGATTGGATCCTGCTTGGTACTACACCTCTCCCGGCCTATCTTGGGACGCTATGTTAAAGTTAACTAAAGTAAAATTGGAGTTACTAACTGACATTAACATGTTACTTATGTTTGAACAAGGTGTAAGAGGCGGTGTATCTCAGATTTCAACTAGATATGCAGAAGCAAACAATCCATATATGAAGAAATATGATCCAAACAAACCTAAAAAATATATCATTTATCTAGATGCAAACAACTTATATGGTGGCGCAATGAGTAAACCACTACCCACTCACGGTTTTGATTGGTTGCCTGAGAAAGATTATAAAAATTGGAGAAATATACCATGCATACTCGAGGTTGAATTGGAATATCCTGAACATCTTCACGATTTACATAATGATTATCCTCTGGCCCCAGAAAGACTTGTTGTTAATAAGGTGGAAAAATTAATCCCAAACTTAAAAAATAAAACAAAGTATATAGTTCATCGAGAAACCCTAAAACTTTATGAAAGTATGGGATTAAAAGTTACAAAAATTCATAGAGGTATTAAATTCAATGAGTCTGCATGGCTAAAACCCTACATTGATTTGAATACTAAACTAAGATCTCAAGCAAAAAATGATTTTGAAAAAGATTTCTTCAAGTTAATGAACAATTCTGTATTTGGTAAAACCATGGAAAATATTAGAAAAAGGGTAGACATTCGTCTAGTTACAAATAAAAAAGATGCAGAAAAATTAACAATAAAACCCAACTTTAATCATTTTACTATATTTAGTGAAGATCTGGCTGCTATCCATATGAATAAAACAAGATTAATATTTAATAAACCTGTTTACTTAGGTATGTGTATTCTAGATTTAAGTAAAGCAACAATGTACGATTTTCATTATAATTATATTAAACCTAAATATGGAGAAAAAGCAAAGCTGTTGTTTACAGATACAGACAGTCTTGTATATGTTATAGAAACAGAAGATTTTTACAAGGATATAAGTCCAGATGTTAGAAAAATGTTTGACACAAGTAATTACCCTAAAATTCACCCATCAGGTATAGAGACGGGTATGAATAAGAAATTAATAGGAATGTTTAAAGATGAAGCTGGTGGAATGATAATTAATGAGTTTGTGGGATTGAGAGCAAAGTTATACGCTTATATTACTGAAAATGATGATGAAGTAAAGAAAGGTAAGGGAATGAAGAAAGAAGTTATAAAAAAGAAAATAAAATTTAATCATTATAAGGAATGTCTATTAACGGGGGAAAAACAATATAGAAAGATGAATGTAATTAGAAGTCATTTACATGATGTTTATTCAGAAACAATTAATAAAGTTGCACTATCTGCTGATGATGATAAGAGAATCATTTGTAAAGATGGAATACATACTTTTGCATATGGGCATTATCTTTGCAAAACAGAATTAGGAGGCAACTCAGTATCATGAGGTATAGCCTGTAATTCTTCCCTTACAAACCCGCGTCTTGGCCCATCCAATAAATAATATAAAACCGGCTGATTAGGTGAAATCACGCTTCTAGAAATATCAAAAACTTTAATACTCCAAATAGGATCTGTAGCTCGTCTTTTTTCACCACCCTCGAGTTCACCAGGAGATAATAAATATCTAACTCTAACAAAAGGAGATAATCTTTCCTCATCAAGACCAACAACTCGATGATATCTTTTGGTTTCAATATCAACCTCTTTCAGTTTTATAGCTTTATCGGGCTCTTTACCGGTTATTCTCGTCGGTGTATTGTTCAAAGTTTTCAAAATATCAGGTAATCGTTTCACCCATACTCTAGATCGATCATCGCTTATCATTTCCTGTGCATATTGATGGCTAAATAATTTTTCACTTAATATTCTGTTTGCGTTTTCTACAAATGCTTGTGCTCTATGATTTCCGGCTTCACTTATCTGTATTTTCACATTATGGTAACTCATAAGTTTGGAAACTTCACCCATAAATTCTTTTCCAGGATCAACCATTAATGTTTTAGGGTATTTTAACTTTCTGGAATATATTTTTTTAAAAGCTTCTGATATCTCTCGACTTTCTTTTGAAGTTAATGGCCCCGCATCTTTATATCTCGAGGCGATATCAACCACAACTAATGCGTATTTATATGTTTTTCTTCCAACTCTATCATGCGGTAAAAATAATAAATCTGCTTGATGAATCTGATTGGGTTTATCCTCTACCCAGTGTGGTCTAGGTATATATTTTGGAGCTGGAAGATAGATTTGCCATATTGCTTGTTTTTCTAACCATTGTTTTGCCTCATCTTCACTTACTTTTGCTTTTTGTGCTAATTTGGAGATTGCAGAATATCCTTTCCAATATCCTTCATTTGAATAATATATCCTCTCGAAGAGCGAGCCCGGCTTCGCCGTTATTTTCGATAAGGTAGAACTCATTTAAAGATTAACCAAAGTATCTTATAAATTACAATGGGAGAAGAAAAAATAAAATTTAGCAAATATCAAATTAATCTTATGAAAAAAATTATCATCCAAAAAATTCAAAATATGGAATATGGTGATGAACTTTTTAATGTAATGCTTGTAATTGAGGGAGTAAGAGAAAGTTTAGTAAAACATATTGAAGAATTAGAGAATAAAAAAAAATACCAATTCAGCCGCCCAAGAGGTTTAAAGATTAACCAAAGTATCTTATAAATTACAATGACGTCTGAAAAAATTAATCCAAATAGAATTCCTAGAGAGCCATTTGGTTTGAAAGCAGAATCAACATTGAATCGAATTACGCTAAATCCATCCTCAGCCAGTCCAGGAGAAACATTATACATAAATATTCCAAAACTTTCTGAGAATTTAGTGATTGTGCCTGGAAGTGTATCTCTACTATTTGATTTAGAAGTTGATGGGCATGCTAATAATACGGTTGTTAATAATTTGTCGGCCAATCTTGTAACCAGATTAAAAGTTCTTTTTGGGGGAGAAACATTGCAAGATACTCAAAGATATGATTTATTTCAAACATATCGCGATTTATTTTTAACCGCGGAAGAGCGCGAAGATAGATTAAAACAAGGTATTTCTTCGTTAAATATTAGAAAACTTAGAACAAAATCTGGAGATGCAAAAACACAAGATGTAAAAGAAGTTGCCCTCGCTAATGTTCACGGTTCAAAGTACAGAATACCAATAAATCATCCTATTCTAAACGATCATGGAGTTTTTTATCCAAAAGCGTTGGAAAATCATCTAATATTTGAGATTACACTTGCCCCGATCAATAATATTCTTATTTATTCTGATACAACTAAAGCACCATCATATTCAATCAAAAACTTAGAGTTAGAATATTCTTCAATTTCTAGCGAATACTTAGCCCGCGAGGCCCAGGCGGTTTATCAAGTCGGCAAAGGATTCTTTTATGAAAATATTACTTTACACAAAACTTTTACATTTTCCATTGGCGGTGATGGCGTTATTAATCAGCATATTAATTTACCGAGAAGATCAATGACTGGGGTATTATTTTTGTTTTTATTACCCCAAGCTGCAGGAGCAAGGGATTCTGAAAATTTTTATAATCCAGGCATATCTTCAGTTGAAATTGATGTTGATGGCGTACCAAATAGAATATACTCTAGAGGAATGATTCCGTCTGATCTTTGGGAATCCGTGAAAAAAAGATTTCACCGGGATGATGGTTTGCAAATTTCATTGAAAGAAAAAGAATTTTACGCGGATAAGTTTGCTCTTTGGGTTGATATGAGAACACACCCCGATAATCACATTCATGGAGGGGGATTAGCATTAAATAATACGCATGATGGTGTAAAAATAGAAATTAAAAGAAAACAGGTTGGATCTGGTACTATAACCTGCCATATGTTTGTTGTAGCTGATGCAATGATGGAAATTATGAATTCAAGTTTGAGATCAATTAAGTACTAAATTTAAAAAAATATTATGTTATGATACAAAAAATCATGGAAGAACTACGAGAAAAAATACCATTCCATTGTATCATAACCGGCCCAACAAATTGTGGAAAAACAAAGTACCTCATCAATCAGCTAAGAGGACCATTCCGAAAAATTTTTGATTACATTGTTTTAATATGTCCAACTTATTCTAAGAATAAAACTTATCATAATTTTGCTCGAGGAGATAAACGTTTCTTTGTATTATCACCAGATTCTAGTAACATTGATGAGATTAATGAGTTATTAACTGATTGTCAAACTTTATTCTCTGGTACAAATACACTGTTAATTTTAGATGATTGCGCTGTATCTAATGATCTGAAGAAAAGATCAAACAAGTTTATAGATTTAGCATTCTCTGGAAGGCATCACGGATTATCAGTTTGGGTTCTCACTCAGCAATTAACATCGATAGCAAAACCATTCCGTGAAAATGTAGCTTGTGTTGTTACTTTTCATAATCCATCACAGAAGGGTATGAAGATGTTTTTCGAAGATTATGGAGGCGATTTGGATTATGAATCAGGTAAAAAGTTTATGCATCTCCTGAAAACTGAAAAATATTCTAGACTTTGTTTATCTTTACGGCACCCATTTAACTGCTATTTGGAGATACCTTCGGGGTAGGCCCCGCCGTATTTCCTAAAGTTATTTAAAAATAATCCATGTATTATCACAAAAGATGACGAGCGTAGAAGATTATATTGAAGAAGAAAAGACTGTAGGAAAGACCGAGGTAAAAGATAATGATGATAATGAAATTGAAATCAAACAAGAATCGCTGGCCATTCTCGCAGCTCTTGGAACGACAAAGGAATATTTGGGGGTTGAAATGAGTTTGGGCGATATAAAAAAATTATCAGAAAAAGATGTAGAAAAATATTTTAATCGATATCAAGCGGTAATGGGTAAAAAAATTAATGGTGGATTGGTTGATTCATCCCTTCAATTAGTTTCCAAACTTATTTCATATTTAGTTCCGGTTGATGATATAGAAGCTCTTTGTGTGGATTTGAAGAATGATGATTTGGTTAATCGTGAACTGACAAACATTGTAGGGCTCTTAGCATTGAAAGCAGGAAGAATGGCAGCACTTGCTAGCGGGCTATTCCAGGTTGTTAAACATGTTAAAATAGGAAAAATACAACAAGTTTCAAGAACAATTACAGATGATTCTAACAAAACTGAGCAAGATGCTGGCGGTACTGATACTGTCTACTAAGCATACTATTATTTTATTTACATATCATTCCTAAGTGGTCTAAAGATTTCTTAATGATATGTAAAATAATGTCTGAAGAAGTTGTTGAACAAATTACAAGAGATCCTCCAAAAGAAGAGGAAAAAACTACAGGAAAAAAGGCAAAAGAAGCATTAGCCAGGGAAATGAAACAGGAAGAAGAGCAAAATGAAAATACATATGGCGAATCAAAATCATGGATGCCTGAGTTATCTTTTACTACTGTTTTATCTATTGTTGGATTAGGTTTTACAGTATTTGATCTTTTTATGAGACGCAAGGAAAAAGCTGGAGATGAATACCTGATTTATCTCAAAATTCACAATATGGGAGATAGCGGCGCTAGCGGGCTATTCCAGGATGTTAAACATGTTAAAATAGGTAAAATACAACAAGTTACAAGTACTAATACAGATGATTCTAACAAAACTGAGCAAGATGCTAGCGGTACTGATACTGTCTATTAAGCATACTATTATTTTATTTACATATCATTCCTAAGTGGTCTAAAGATTTCTTAATGATATGTAAAATAATGTCTGAAGAAGTTGTTGATCGAGGTGAAACCTCTCCCCGCTTTGCGGAACAAATTACAAGAGATCCTCCAAAAGAAGAGGAAAAAACTACAGGAAAAAAGGCAAAAGATCCTAAAAAGGTTGCGTCTGGTAAAAAATTGGCAGAATATAATAAAAAAGCAAAAGAAGCATTAGTCAGGGAAATGAAACGTGAAGAAAAAATGAAACAGGAAGAAGAGCAAAATGAAAATACATATAGTGAATCAAAATCATGGATGCCTGAGTTATCTTTTACTACTGTTTTATCTATTGTTGGAATAGGTTTTACAGCATTTGATCTTTTTATGAGATACAAAAATAGAATACCTGATTTATCCCAAATACCGCAACCTTTTCAAGCCCCACCAATAAAGGTTCATAATCCGCAAACAAATACTCAAGCGCCGCCTCTTGATCGCCCAAAAATTGGGATGATGTAATTATAAATTATTTTTTACTACATAAAACCATTTAAAAGTTTATTACTGTTGTAGTAAAAAATCATGGCAACCGAAAATAAACTTGTGAAAACTGTTACTGATTCCGCAGTCCTTATTGGATTAGCAGCTGGAGTTGGATATGTAGCTAAAAAGGTAATGAAAGAATCATTTATGAACGACCCATCCTCAAGTATTACAAATTATGCAAAATGGGTGGTTGTATTATCCGGAAGTATGTATCTAAAAACATATTTAGAGGAACAAAAGATTTTACCAAATAATTAAAAAAAATGGCAACAATAGCATTTATGATTGGAGGAGCTGTATTAAATGCAACCGCCTTTGTTGGTGGATCATATCTTGCAAAATATTTATCAGGAAAAAATGCTGATGCAGAAAAAATAAGACACGATAAAGCAATGGAAAAATATCAAAGAGATTATGCAGAATATCAGGAAAAAAGACAAAAACTAATGGATTGGAAAATAAAGAAAAAAGATGAAAAATATCAAGCATCAAAAAATATTTCAACTACAAATGAGCAATTTGCATTATATGAACAAATGCATGAACCTAAATTCTCCAATTATTATAGACCCAGCGACAATCAAAAGATGAGTGAAATGGTATATGTGGGTGGTGGTATGTTGGCATTGGGTTATATGGCTAGTAAATTTTTATAGATACTTCACTGTGTTCAATTTAAAGATTTCTTACTGTTGAGTAAAAAATCTAAATATGGCAGAAGGAGGAGATATATCATTAGAGGAATTACCAAAAGTAGATGATGATGATAATGATGATGAAGATAATACAATTTACCATAGTCCAAATACATCTACATCTGTTGATCAGGGTTATCTTGGCTATTCAGAATATATGGCTGAAAGAAAAAGACTTCAATGGGAAATAAAAGATGAAGAGAAAAAACCGGCAAATATTAGAGAAAGAGATGAGGAATTTGAAAGAAGGAGAGAAGCAGTTCAAAAACTCAAACGATATTTTCCAAAATACAATCCCGATGATGCAACATTTAATGTAACATTTGGAGAAGATGGTAGTTTAATCGTTAGATTTAGTAATAGGAGTAATGCTGCGCCGCATACAGTGGTTGATAAATATGGAAATCTTAAGCTTGAAGATTTACCAAAAACAATGATAAAGGCTCTAGGTGCTGATTATGAAAGCATGTTGAATAATTATAATATTTCACAGGAAGAATTAGGAATATCTAATGAAGTAAATAGAGAATTAAATAATGCATTGGAAGAATCCAATAAAGCAAATAGAGAATTAAATAATGCATTGGAAGAATCCAATAAAGCAAATAGAGAATTAAATAATGCATTGGGAGAAGCCAATGAAAAAATTTCAGATTTAAATAGTGCATTGCAAGGCTTAGACAGCTCATCAAAAGCACATCAACAAGAAATTGCACAATATGAAGAAAAATTAAGAAGGGTCGCTTTAGTAATTGAAAACCAAAAAGCAGAAAAAGAAAATATGGAAAGAGACGCCTCAGAAGGTAAAAGACTTTTTGATCAAACCGCTAAACAGAATATAGAATTAAAAATACAAAGAGAAAAAGTTTTAGAAGAAATAAAATTATACAAAGAAGAAATAGATAAATATAAGAAGGGGAAATCAAATGATGTAAAATTAAAACAAAGTAATGAGCGATTAAAATCCGAGATTGATAAATTAAAAGAGCAAATTAGAAATAAAATAATCTCAAACGAAGAACAAATATCAGATATCGAGAGTCGAAAAGAAGAAATACTTAAAAATTTACCATTGCGAGAGAGGTTAAAATACATCTTTAAAAAGTATGGTTTTACAGTCTTTGCTGTTCTAAGTGCAGTAGGTGTTGTTATTGGTGTTATAGTTTCTAATCTTTCTAAAGGATTATCTACTTTAGGAAAAGGTGTTGGAAATGGATTGAAAGCTCTTGGTAAGAAACTCGGTCAAATATTACCTGGAATGGTTGGAGCTATCGTGAGCTTTCTATTCAAAACAGCCGGACAGGTTATTGGATTTTTAGGTGAGAACGCTTGGCTACTGATAATGGCTGTGGTTCTATATTTTGTTGAAAGTATAAAAAAGAGAAAGTAACAAATTTAAAGATATCATGTTGAGTAGTAAAATATAATATGGATGAATACAACAGAATTTACCCTGTATTACCTAATAATTCAGATCCTATTAATTTCAGGCTACAAAAATCGAGTGAAGTATTACAAAATCTCGAGAGAGAAATTAAACATTACGAAGAAGTAAGAAAAAAATATAATAGAGCTAGAGGAATGTTTACAAAAATAAGTGTTTGTGGTGGTATGATTTCAGTTATTCTATCTGCAAGCGGTTTAGGAACTTCTCTTACTGGTTTTGGCGCTGTTGTTGGTGTGCCTTTGGGTGTTGTAGGTGGAGTTTTTGGTGGATTATCGGTTGGATTTGGTATTGCCGCTAAAAGACTTTCTGGTAAAGTTAGTAAACATGAACAAACCGCTGCAATTGCAAAATCAAAATTAAACACTATAAATGACTTGGTTTCAAAGGCTTTGAAAGATAATGTTATATCTGATCAAGAATTTTCTATAATTTTAGCAGAGTTGGAAAAGTTTCAAAAACTAAAACTAGAAGTTCGCCAAAAATTTAGGAGAGATACAGAAAAAAACTTAAACATGTCTCAGATAAGAAGAGAAGTTCGCGCAGATCTATTAAAAGAGTTAACCACTCCCGCTCATTAAAAATTTCATATGAAAGAACTGATGTGGGTTGCAATTGTTTTGCAGGTATTAGAAAAGAAATTAATTAATACTTTACATCTTATTCCAAATATAAAGACGTGAACTAACCGGAGAAACACAAAGAATAAGATGTTATTAAACGATTTCAAAACCCGGTATCCAAACGCCAATCTTGATAAATTTTCATTTGTGAATGATTCATTTGGAGGATATATTAAGTGGAAAGTTAATGGAACAACAATCATGTCTAATGATGACCCAACAGGGAAAACCTGGACCGATGATCTTCCTTCCAATTTGAAAACATTATTATGGCAAGATTTAGGGTTAAGTTCACCCGAAGTAGTTTCATCTTTCCCAAAGAGTTTATCGATAACAATTCGAACTTATCCTATACCAGCTATTAACTTTGATGATTTTACAACTGATGTAACAAAAATGCTTACCTTTCTGGATATATACGTTTCAAATACGAAGAAATTCACAGCAAAAATGAGAAACATATTTACATCGCAAGTTGTAACATTCAAGTTTGGCAAACAAAGTAGAAAATGGTTAAATGAACCAGATATGAATTATTGGCCACAACAACTTAACTTTGCAGTATGGTGCGCAACATCTGGTTGTGGTATAAGTCCTTTCGAGAGTCTAAATTATCCCAAAGTAGTGAATAGCTTCATTAAGTTTCATATATATTTCACAATAAGGCGGATATTGTATGAATTGAAACTGCCTTTACCAGATGAACAACCTTTTGTGATAAATAATAATCCATATAATAAAGTTGCATATCAACGATTGTGCGCTGAATTTGGGGTTAGTAATAATTCTGATTTTAGATGGAAAGGCGGTAGAAACGGGGGTTTAGGAGATATATTCCTTGATTATGGTGCGGGATATCATGGAAAAGGTGGAGGATATCAAAATGTTCATGTTGTAAGAAATTATGATCATGAAGCAGATCAATGGCCCGGTGAAGGCGGTAAATTCGCTGATGACGGTGGTAAGAAAGAAAAGGGAAATCTAATATCATTTATCCGTAATGATGACTTTGCTGATTTTAAATATGCTTGGTTTATTCCCGCAAGTGGGTATGGACTCACTAAAGCTGGGCTCGGTAGATTGAATCGATCCGCCGAAGCTTTTGTTTACTGTATATTGGGGGCACAAGTTAACACTAGAAACTCGATTTATGGTAATGGTGGCGGAGCAATCGAGACGCAACAAGAATTCTTGGCTTTATTTGAAAGTAGTGTGATTGAGAATGACATTTCTAGTTCCATACAAAGATATCAATTAGCTGTACAAGAAGCGAAATTGCGGCTTGATTTAGCTATTGCCCCAGGTTTGTGGTTGATGCCGAGTAATATGATCATAAACACAGAAAGCGTGGTTGGATATAATAACAAACTTATGAAAGCGACTGGTGATATGAAATTTGGGGTGAATAATTCGCTAAACATGGAATCAAAACCGGTTGGAATAAGTCATAACTTAGGTTCTTCAAAGGTTGTTTTACCTCATTCAATAGTTGAGACAAATCCGAAACCAAAAATCCCTCCATCGCAAAATGAAAAGTCGGCCAAAGGTCAGGACGTGACTACGCAACATGAAACCAATCCACAAAGCGAGCATGAATTGCGTATATTAGCATTTATAATTATCAGTGGAGGGTTAGCGTGGTATCTATTTCGGTAGTTCATGACCATTTCACGTGATTATCATTGTTTTTGGATCAGCGTTCACGTGTAGAACAATAGATTGCATACTTTTACGACATAGCAACAAGCAAAACGTAAAGTGGTTTTGAAATCGAAAAGTAGATTTTATGTTTACTTTCAAAAGGTCGGTTTCTAACGTCGCTCAGGAATGTGATTACGTCAATGCAAATTTAAAAAGATGAATATGGTGTAATCAAAACAAAATGTTGAGTATTACCATGTATGAGTCTGAAACAAGGATTTATTTAGATCCGCCGCTGAAAAATCTTCGGGAGATACAACTCCTTGATTGTAATATACAAACCAAAAGATTAATTAATTTCAAGGATCAGCAGATATTGTTTAATGATGAGAATCAACCACTAATAATAATTCAACCCGGTACATATTCGTTGCGTGATATTCAGTCGACCTTTCTTAATGACGCCGATAAGGCAAAGATAACAATCATTGAGACAGACACTGTTGACTATCTATATTCAAATAAGAACTTTAACATTAAAATTACGAGAGGGTTAGCGGTTGGTTTAGGTATACCCAGAGTTATAAATCCTGGTAAATTATACCCTATAAATATACAGATTAAGGAGCCGTTGAGACTTATGTGTAGTATAGTGGATAATAAGTCGTCATATATGAATAAAACAAAATATGGTGAACTTGTGAAACTCTCACCATCAACCCTGCTTGCAAACATTCCCTCAAAAGATTATCCAACAATTCCAATTCGAAAATATGATAGCGTTATAAACCACTTTGATTTAACCATCTTAGATGTTGAATGGAAAAAACTTGATCTGATGGGTTCTCCCATAACTTTTAGTTTAAGATTTAGATAAATTTTTGTTATGTAACCATTATTAGGTTATATAACATAATTATTTTTAACTAATCTTCTCCCCATAACTCTTTCAAAAACTTTAACTCCTCTATATCAACACACCAATCTAAATACCTAGATGGATGCCATGCTTTAACAATTAAATCACTATGTAAATCTTTGTAAAATTTATTTTTATGGTTTATTTTTTCTTGATTTAAGTATATAATAAAATCCAGTTCTTTAACAAAAAACTTTTCATCGAAATTATTAATATTACATTGCTTATTATAATAAGCATCTCCACCCATATAATATTCAAAACAATCATCATAATATTGATCAAAACAATGATAATATGGCCCATAATCGCCTCCAACACAATCTTTTAACCTTGTACTAGCACAATTTAATGCTGATTTTACAAAATTATCAACATCCATTCCATCAATATCAAAATTTATACCAGATTTAAAATTAATCCACCGGCCGTCATAAAAAATAATATCATAATCTTCTTCATAATAATTAGAATAAGTAATTTCAAATTTAATAAACTTATTATCATATTTATCAAGATAGCCATAAGGATTTTCATCTTCATCTTCAACATAATGATAATAATCAATAAACTCACGATTTTCTGATATGTTTTTTAACAAATCTTCTTTAATTGACACTATAAAATCGCAAAAATTCATTTTTTCATCATTAGAGTATCTTTCAAAAATTTTAGTTCTCACCATCTTTTAATAATTTATTTTATATCTTTAAACTATTATTAAAATCAATTTTTTTTATATTTAGCAACATTCTTTACACTGCCTCTTTTGTTTATTATGTTCACATATTCCTTTTCCTTTACACTCTTTACATACATACTTTTGTAATTTGTGTTCACATATTTGTGAGCCTTTACATTCTTTACAGTATGACTTAATTTTATTGTGTTCACATATTTGTGTTCCTCCACACTCTCTACAGAAATATTTACACTTTCCATGAATACAAATATAAACACAATTATTGATAGTATCTTTTGGCATTAATTTAATAATCTCCTCATCTGGAAATTTTTTTAACGCATTAATAAAATCTACTTTTCTCATTCTAGATCGTCCTTTAATTTTCAACTCTTTAGCAATTTTTTTCAGTTGTACAAATTTCAATTCATTAAGTTTGGGTTGGGAAGTTTCGAGAAGGGGAATATTAATCTCTGGCACTGGTTCATCAATAATGTTTATTTGTGACTGAATTGGGTTATTATTTCTGGGGTTTGAGATAGGCATTCGCTCACTATCACGTTGTTTCAATTGTGTTACATTTAATTCTTTTAAATTCTCCATTTATACTCTCATAATTTATTCTTTAAACCAATATTAAAAATCATATTTTCAATTTTTTTTTTTTATTTTGCGGATACTTATGCAGGGTGGGCTTGGATAGGGATGGCGAATTCTCCACACCCACTTTCCTCAAACTTATTCTGGATGTTGTAAAAGGTAGGGTCCAGTATAGGGTTTGGTGAGGCTTGGCATCGGCTTTGTATCGGCTTGGTATCGGCTTGGTAAAATCTCTGTTAAATTTTCCGGTTAATTTTCCTGATTAATCCTTGTTTAATATTTTACTCAGGTTTGGCTGAAAATTAATCGTGTTTGTCTGAACCCTTGGCAACGGCTTGGTGGTGGGTTGGTAATTGCTTGGCATTGGCTTGGTATTGACTTGACAAAATCTCTGTTTAATTTTCCGGTTAATTTTCCTGATTAATCCTTGATTAATATTTTTACACAGGTTTGGCTGAAAATTAATCGGGTGTGCTAGAACCCCCCAATACCTACTCTCTTCCCCGTTCCGAGAGAAAATTTAATGCTTTTTGTAAAGCAGCTTCGAACACTACATCCAGCCCTTCCGGCATGTTGGATTCTGGCTCTCATCAGATCGGAACAAACCTTTGATCGACATATGTCAAGTAGCCGAGCCAATCAGGGGCTGCGTTCGCTGGCGAACGCAGGTTTTCAAAATCCAGGGGTTTGTCCGCAAGCGTTTCCTTCCTTCCCCTTCCCCTCCCTCTCCCCCCTCTTTCATTTTTTGGCTCTCGTTTCATTTCTCGCGCGGCCAAATCAAAGAATCTCGTTCCTCGGTCTTTCTTTGCTCCGAAACAGCACGGAAACGCTTGCTACGCAGGCTAAGAGTCCTGGGACCTATGGTGACTTGTTGTAACCCGCTCCAAAGGACTATATACCAGGCTGAACATCCTAGTTTAGCCTGAGTCTACAAGGAATGGACATAATAATAATAATAATAATAATAATAATCGTGAGAAGTTGTAGAAAACACTAATAATAATAATAATAATAATAATGATGATGATGATGATGATAATAATTATTATTATTATTAACAAGTGTCGTGTAATACTATACGCATGATTTGCAAGAGACAAGACTACGAAAACCCAAAGGGGGAGGGGTGGAGGGTGAAAAGCCTTTAGGGGAATGAGATGGTAGAGGATTGAGAAGATCAAGGGTTCCCTGCAATTAGGGTTACATCCATCAGTTTGGATCCCCCTAAAACTGTAATCATAGACCAATGCCTTTTTGTAGTGAATCAGGGGCTCCTGTGTTAATTTTAAACCTGGAGCCCCAAATACGTGCCTCTGCTCCAGTAACATGTACATGTCGTGAGCCGACTAGAGAACTCAGTGGGAAACATGTAAGTACACTATTCATTTAGTTCAATATAAAACAGAAGTAAGAAAACATGAGGTAAGAGAACGCATCTTCCATACTGGGTTCTTTTACTGAAAAGGGAACAGAATCTATACAGAAGCATAAATATGCATCCACTACAGACCTGTTCCCATTCGACTGCATGGATGGTATGCCCTAGTTTATGGAATAGGATCAGACAAAAGAGATATTTACTGCAGCCAGCAGGCCACTCAACCCTCTTTCCAGTAAGGGTGGGGGGGGGGGGGGTTAAATGGGGGGAGGGCTGGGCAGAAGAGAGACCCTGGGAACCATGATGCGAGCCACTAACTACTTGGCTCTCCAAAGTCAACAGGTAACAACAGGGTCTTGTCCCTTTTACCACTATCGCCTTAGTGCGCATGCTTGTGGCTTTGACATACCCTTACTGACACCCTTACTAAACTTTGACGTTTCCATGGAATCACTTGACTTAACTATCAACTGTTGATGGGAGTTGATCGTTTAAAACTGAATGCGTTGACTTCATAATTTCAAGTGATGGGTCATTGAATAAAGAAGTTAATGTCAGTATCTGCAACTTGAAGCAAGTCAAGAAGTAACTCGACTTAATGCGAAAGGCTGCTGGACCAGTGTTGCATTGCACTATCAGTCTCTTTTACCTCGTTTATTTTATCACTCTACTACAAAATAAATGTGAATATATAAAATTACCTACATTTGAACTGCGGAACAAAGGAGCCAAAGTTTTATTTTCTTCCTTTATGTTTCGAGTTTGTGCGTTTTTTTAAGAATGCTTTGGTTTATAGCATTGCTTTGTTATAGTTTTTTTCTCATTTGAAAATTTTTTATTTTTTTTTTTCATATTGCATTTTCTTCTTCCATGTCATGTTAATAGAAACTTCTAGAAAAGATCTTTATCATCTAAGGCATTTAATTAAAAGTGTGATTCTTATTTAAGTTATTTTAATTTTTATTTCGTATGTATAAACACCTGAGAACCAGCTTGAGCCGGAGCTGCCTCGTAAAAACCAGGCGTATCTAAAAAATTAAAATATTCTCTTGACTTTGCTCAACATCGCAATGGGGTTCCCCTTTCTAGATTCCGGCCACGGTCGCCTCACGAACAGCTGAGTGAAATTCTGGGTTACCATTTCGTGAAATATCTTTTAAACATTAAATATCAGAAAAACAGGTTTGAAATTCTCATATGTCGAGAGAGGGAGAAAGGTACGGGTTTTGGACACAGGAATTTTGACAAGGATTTTTTAGCTTATAAGCTAAATTCGTTTTCAAACTTAACCAGAGATTTAATCAGAGATTTATTGGGTAATATTTCTCAGACAGGAAGATTAAAAATTTGAAAAATGGCTTAAAGATTTGATATTATTTACAAAAGTAATTATGGATCAGTTAAGAGAATTATATACTTATGAACTAAAAATAATAGCGAAAGATCTTGAAATTAAAGGAAGAGCAAAAATGAGTAAGCAAGAACTAATTGATGAAATTACAAATTTTAAAGATGAGGAAATTACTGATTTAATTGAAAAAGTTTTCTCCATTAGCAGAATTATTTGTGATCATGGGAAAATAAAAAAATTTTGTAGCGAATGTAATGGGTATAATTGTGTGCATAATAAATATAAATATCGATGTAAGGAATGTGGAGGATCACAAATATGCGAACATAATAAACAAAAACAACATTGTAAAGAATGTGGAGGATCACAAATATGCGAACATAACAAACAAAAACAACAATGTAAAGAATGTCGTATGAATAAGAAATTGATTTAAGGCAAAATATAACATAATAAGAAAAATGGTAAGAATAGTAAAAAAAATACGTAAGTATAATATAGGTTTTACCTTGGAATATTTTAATGATAAAAAAATAGCAAATATGGATTTTTTGAGATTAATAAAAGAAGATTGTTTATATAATTTATCAAAAGCTCTTTCTATTAAATATGAAGATATTGGCAAAGACGAATTGGTTGAATTTCAAATTGATTATTCACAAGATAATGGGCATAAGCATTATTATGGGTTTTCTTTTACTCCAAAATGTGATATGTCAGGAATATTTCCCTCAAATGAAATTTCTAATGATTTTTTAAATGATCGTCCAGAGGCAACAAAATTTAGAAATGCATTGATTAATCAAAAAGTTCTCATTGACACATTTTGGGTAAGTGTATATACAAATCCATATAAAGTATTATGCAAAAACAAATTCTACAAAAGTTTGCATGATGAAATAGTTGCTGCAGTCTGGCAGCCAAGCAGATATTTAGATTTTCAAGAATTAAGAGATTTGAAAGAAAGATGGGGTGAAGATTAATTAGAAATAATTATGTTATATAACCATTCATTTGGTTACATAACAAAAATTTATCTAAATCTTAAACTAAAAGTTATGGGAGAACCCTTAAGATCAAGTTTTTCCCATTCATTGTCTAAGATACTTAAATCGAAATGGTTTATGAGATTCTCATATTTTTGAACCGGAATTGTAGGATAATCCTTTGAGGGTATGTTTGCAAGTAGGTTTGATGGTGTGAGTTTCAAAAGTTTTCCATATTTGTCGTTATTCATATATGAATATTTATTATCCACTATACTACACATAAGTCTCAAAGGTTCCCTAATCTGTATATTTATGGGGTATAATTTACCAGGATTTATAACTTCAGGCACGCCTAAACCAATCGCTAACCCTCTCGTAAGTTTTATTTTGAAGTTCTTATTGGAATAAAGATAGTCAGCAGTTTCTGTCTCAATGATTGTTATCTTTTCCCTATTAGAATCATTAAGAAAGATTGATTGAATATTACGCAACGAATATGTGCCAGGTTGTATTATTATTTGGGGTTGATTATTATCATTGAATAATATCTGTTGTTCCTTGAAATTAATCAATCTTTTGGTTTGTATATTACAATTCAGGAGCTGTATCTCCCGAAGATTTTTCAGAGGCGGATCTAAATAAATTCTAGTTTCAGAATCATACATTGTAATACTCAACATTTTGTTTTGATTACATCATATTCATCTTTAAATTTCTATAATCAAAACATTAACGAAATAAAAACCAAGATAATAATCCTCCAGCAAGCATTAAAACAATAAGATTATTTTGATGAGAAGAAGATGTTTCTATATGACTAACTTCATCATCATTTTTTGATTCATAGTTATTTTTTAATTTAGGTTTCATTGGTTGGGGATTGGTATTTAATGAAACTTTTGATGTTCCTAAACTATTAGGTATTCCAACATTTTTTGTTTCGACATTTATTGAATTATTTACCCCAAATTTCATATCTTCTGTAGCTATTTTCAGATTATTATTGTATCCAATAACGGTTTCTGTATTTATAATTAAATTACTTGGCATCAACCAAACACCCGGGGCAACAGCCAAATCAAGCCTTAATTTGGTTTCTTGTACAGATTTTTGGTAATTTTGAATGGATTTAGAAATATCATTTTCTATAACACTACTTTCAAATAATGCTTTGAATTCATTTTGCGTTTCGATTGCTCCGCCGCCATTACCCACAATAGAATTTCTAGTATTAACTTGGGCCCCCAATATGCAATAAACAAAAGCCTCAACTGATCTATTTATTCTCCCCAATCCTGCTTTTGTTAATCCATAACCAGATTCTGGTATAAACCATGCATATTGAAAATCTACAAAATGATCATTTCGAAGCATAGATATTAAAGTCCCTCCAAATTTTTTACCTCCATAATCCGCAAATTTATTTCTTTCACTAGGCCAAATATTTGAATCAGGATCATTAGGATGGATAATTCTTACGTTTTGATTTCCTCCTCCTACTGCTTGTGAACTACCACCTCCAGGGGGGATGTATCCTTTTCCATAATCAATGAATACATCTCCAACCCCATGGTTTGTGCCGCCCCTAAATCTAAAATCAGCTAAAGGTTTATTCCATCCTTTAAAATCTTGATTATTACTTAACCCAAATTCTGCGCACAATCTATTATAAATATTTTTGTTGTATGGATTATTTTTTGAAGAAAAAGTTTGTTCGCTGGGTAATGGCACATTTAATTCATGTAATATTCTTCTTATTGTAAAATATACGTGAAAAACAAAAAAACTTCTAATAACTCTTGGATAATTTAAAATTTCAATTAAACTAACACCACAACCAGATGTTGCACACCAAACCGCCATGTTTAATTGTTGAGGCCAGTGATTAATATTTGGTTTATTTAACCAAGCTCTAGCTTCTTTTCCACTAGTAAGTTCTACAGTCTGATTTTTAAATATATTTGTCATTGCCGCAGTGAAATGATCTTTTTCAGAAACATATATATCCAAAAAGTTTATCATTTTTGATACATCGTTTGTAAATTCATTGAATTTAACTCCAGGTATTGGATATGTTTGTTTTGTAAATGTTAAACTTTTTGGAAATGAACTTAACTTAACTTTATTTTCAACCCCCAAATCTTCCCATAATAATGTTTTCAAATTATTAGAAAGATTTTCTGTCCAAGTTTTTCCAGAAGGATCGTCATTCGACATTATTATTGTTCCATTAACTTTCCATTCAATATATCCCCCGAATGAATCATTAACAAATGTAAATTTTTCCAAGTTAACATTTGGGTATCTAGTTTTGAAATCGTCCAATAACATCTTATTCTTTGTGTTTCAAATAATGTGATCTTTAGATCTTTTAAGAATAAGATGTAAATTCAATTAATACCCGCAAAACAATTAAAACCAACATCGGTTCTCTCATATGAAATTTTTAATGTTCGGTAAGCTCTTTTAATAGATCTTCTCGAACTTTCTTCCTTATTATACTCATGTCGAAGTTTTTTTCTGAATCTTTTCTGAATTTTTGTCGTATTTCTTGTTTCAGTTTTTGAAACTTTTCCAATTCTGCTAAAATTATGGAAAATTCTTGGTCGGATATAACATTATCTTTCAAAGCTTTTGAGACTAAATCGTTAATTGTGTTTAATTTTGATTTTGCAATTGCAACGGTTTGTTCGTGTTTACTAACTTTGGAGGAAAGACTTTTAGAGGCAAAACCAAATCCAATCGACAAACCTCCAAAAACACCTCCAACCACACCCAAAGGCACACCAACAACAGCACCAAAACCCGTGAGAGAAGTTCCTAATCCGCTTGCTGATAGAAGAACTGAAATAAATCCGCCAGAAACACTAATTTTTGTACATATTCCTCTTGCTCTATTATATTTTTTCCTCACTTCTTCGTAAAGTTTAATTTCCTTCTCGAGATTTTGTAATACCTCGCTTGATTTTTGTAGTCTGAAATTAATCAAATTATCTCCGTTTTGTGTTTGGAAATTATTATTATGTAATTGAGGATAAATTCCATTGTATTCACCCATATTGTATTTTACTGAACGGTATGTTATCTTTAAATTTGTTACTTTCTCTTCTTTTTTATACTTTCTACAAAATATAGAACTACGGCCATTATCAAAAGCCAAGCATTCTTTCCTAAAAATCCAATAACCTCACCAGCTGTTTTGAAAAGAAAGCTAACTATTGCGCCAACCATTCCTGGTAATATTTCACCCAGTTTTTTACCTATAGTTTTCAAACCATTACCAACACCCCTTCCCAAAGCAGATAAACCCTTTGAAAGATTAGAAACTATTACCCCAATGATGGCACCCACAGCACTTAAAACAGCAAAAACTGTAAAACCATACTTTTTGAAGATATACTTTAGTTTATCCCGTAACGGCAAATTTTTAATTATTTCATCTTTTCGACCCTCAATATCTGATAATTGTTCTTCACTTGAAATTGTTTTATTACTAAGTCGTTCTTTTAATTTATCAACCTCTGATTTTAATCGCTCATTACTTTGTTTTAATTTCGATTCATTTGATTTACCCTTCTTATATTTATCTATTTCTTCTTTGTATAATTTTACTTCATCCAAAAGTTTTTCCGCTTGTATTTTTAATTCTACATTCTGTTTAACGGTTTGATCGAAAAGACTTTTATTTTCTGCTTTTTGTACCTGTTGCCTCTCAATGAATTCCCTAAGTTCTTTTTCTCTTTCTGCATATCGTTCAATCTCCAGCGGATATACTTCTGCTGTTGCTTTCAATCCTTGCAACGCATTATCTAATTCATTATTTGCTTCAATATATTTCCTCAAATCTAACTGAGTATTATTATATTTTTCCAACATGCTTTCATAATCAGCACCTAGAGCTTTTCTAAATGTTTTTGGTAAATTTTCTGTGTTACGAACGCCATTTTCATCAACTAATGTATGCCAAACATTATTACCGGCAACACTTAATTTTCCTTCTATGCTACCATTTTCTCCAAACCGCACATTAAATGCACCGTCATTGGGATCGTAATTTGGGTAATAACTTTTTAGTTTTTGCCTAGCTTCTCTCATTCTATCATAATCCTCATCTCTTTCTCCCAGGTTCATTCTTTCTGGTAGTTTATCCCATTGTGCCCTGTCTCTTGATTGGTTATAATCATCATAACCAGGATAATCCTGTTCAAGGGATGTAGATGTGTTTGCGGTTTGATAAAATGGGTTATCATCCCAATCCAAATCATTATCATCACCAGCATCATCAGTTTCTTTTGGTAAATCTTCCATTGGTATATATTCTGCCATGATTTTTTTACTCATCAGTAAGAAATCTTTAGATTACCTAGAGTCGGAAATAAAATCAAAATTGATTTAAAAATAAGAACATAAAATACAGAAATTAAAATGATGAACGAAACTACACAATTAATAGATGTTAATAATTACAATCCAAAAGAAAGTATGATTTTTTCTAAACCAATTATTGGTCAAATTCCTGGAAGTAAACCCAAGGTTGAATTCAAAAGAATTAAAATCTTTACAAAAAATGATGATGGAACAGAAGGAGAACTTGTAATTCCAACCGGTAATTTATATTCTTTTGGTGTTTCTGCAAACACAAATCAAGAAACGGGTGCAATTTCAGGATATGTGTTTCCATTATGTTTATGGAGTGGAAGCAGTCCAACACCCGAAGAAGAAAAATGGATTGATTTATTCAATGAAATTGTTGACAATTGCATTGATCATTTGCTTATTAATAGGCACAAAATTGGAAAATTTGAGTTGGAAAGAAATGAGCTTGAAAAACAAAAAGGAGGTTTAAATCCTCTATATTGGAAGTTGGAAAAATCTTCGATGGATAGAGTTCCAGATAGAGGGCCAACTTTATATGCAAAATTAATTTGGGATAAAAAAAGTGACCAAATTTTAACCAAGTTTTATAACTCTAAAAATGATAAGGAAATTGATCCATTAAAATTATTAAATAAAGGTTGTCGGGTTGAAGAAGGCGTAATAAAAATCGAATCAATATTTATTGGTTCTTGTATTGCACTTCAAGTAAAACTTTATGAAGCAGTTATAGAGCCAAACAGAGAAATGAAAAGATTAACTAAATTTAGAAGCTTAACTATTTCTGATAGTAAATCTGCGGCTGAAGAAATGGAAAAATCTGAATATGATTCTGATGACGGGAGTCTCATGTAAACCAAAATAATAAATATACTTGTGTTATATAACCAAATTGCTGGTTACATAACAAAATAATAATTTATAATAATTTACTTACAGCGTAACCTAAACCCAACATTCCGGCTCCAACATATACCATTTCCCCAGTCTTTTGACCATCGCTTGGTTTGTAATAATCTGAAAATTTGGGTTCTTGCATTTGACCATACAATTCAAAAGCCTGATTTGTAGTAGAAATATTTTTTGATGCTTGATATTTTTCATCTTTTTTCTTCATTTTCCAATCAAGCATTTTTTGTCTTTTTTCCTGATATGCTTCGTAATCTCTTTGATATTTTTCCATTGCTTTATCGTGTCTTATTTTTTCTGTATCAACATTGCTTCCAGATAAATATTTTGCAAGAATATTTCCGCCAGTAAATGCCGTTGCATTCAATATTGCCCCTATCGCCATCATTGCTATTGTTGCCATTTTATTTTGGTAAAATCTTTTGTTCCTCTAAATATGTTTTTAGATACATACTTCCAGATAATACAGCAACCCATTTTGCATAATTTGTAATACTTGAGGATGGATCACTCAAAAATGATTCTTTCATCATTTTTTTAGCCACATAACCAACCCCAGCCCCTAATCCAATAAGTACCGCCGAATCAGTTACAGTTTTCACAAGTTTATTTTCGCTTGACATGATTTTTTACTACATCAGTAAGAAACTTTTAAATAACTTTATGTAGTAAAAAATAATTTATAATTATTCCATTCCTAAAGATTTTGAGGTTAAATGCAATGGAATTTTTGAAGGTTGGGGTATTTGTGGAACTTGTGATAAATCAGGTATCCTATTAGAATATTCAACCCTAGCTTTTTCCTTATATCTCATAAAAAGATCAAATGCTGTAAAACCCAATCCAACAACAGATAAAACAGTAGTAAAAGATAACTCTGGTAGCCATGATTTATATTCATTATTTGTCTTTTCTTGATTATACCCCATTTCTACATTTTCTTTTCGTTTCATCTCCCTAGCTAATGCTTCTTTTGCTTTTTTATTATATTCAGCTAATTTCTTACCAGCTGCGACTTTTTTAGGATCTTTCTCCCTCTTTTTAGTATCTTTATTTTCAGGTGCTGGGTCAGCAGTAATTTGCTCTACTTCAGATTGTTCAGACATTGTTATTTAGATGCTACAAATAAGTTTTTAGATCTGTTTAATATACTGTATCAACGCCTTCAGCAGATTGCTTAGTTTCCTGATCAGTTGTTTTATAATTTACTGGTTCTTCTCTTGAAAATTGTTGATTTTTGTTGAATTTAACGTGTTTAGCTACTTGAAATAGTCCGCTAGCAAGTGCTGCCAATCTTCCTGCTTTCAATGCCAATAACCCAACAATGTTTGTTAATTCACGATTTACCAAATCATCATTCTTCAAATCATTGCAAAGAGATTCTATATCATCAACTGGAACTAAATATGAAATAAGTTTAGAAACTAATTGTAGGGATGAATCTACTAATCCCCCATTAATTTTCTTACCCATTACTGCTTGATAACGATTAAAATACTTTTCAACATCTTTTGCAGATAATTTCTTTATATCACCCAGACTCATTTCAACCCCAAAATATTCCTTTGTTGTTCCTAAGGCTGCGAGAATGGCAAGTGATTCTTGTTTTATTTCAAGATCCTCACTTTTATTGGTATCATTTTCTGTTCCTCCCTGTGGTTGATCAATGTAATCTTCAATATTAGACATCTTTTGTTAAATCACTTCGGGAATCTCTAAATAGCAATTAAATGGGTATCGCAAACTCAAACATAACCTAGAATATTTTTCTGTTTTCAGGAGATGCATAAACTTTTTACCCAATTCATAATCCAAATCACCACCATAATCTTCAAAAAACATTTTCATACCTTTCTGCGATGGATTATGGAAAGTAACAACGCATGCTACATTTTCCCTGAATGGTTTTGCTATTGATGTTAATTGTTGGGTTAAAACCCACATTGATAAACCATGATGCCTTCCGGAAAATGCTAAATCTATAAACTTATTCGATCGTTTCTTCAGATCAGTTGAAACAGCGCAATCATCCAAAACTATTAATGTATTTGTTCCAGAAAACAAAGTTTGGCAATCATTTAACAATTCATTGATCACATCTGAATTACTTGCATCTGGTGATAATACATAAAAATGTTTATCTCCCCGGGCAAAATTATGATATGTTTTATTTTTAGAATAGGTTGGACAAATTAACACAATATATTCAAAAACTTTCAGGAAAGGACCTCGAAGCTGTTCAATTAAGTACTTTGTTTTTCCACAATTTGTGGGTCCTGTTATAATACAATGGAATGGTATTTTATCTCGTAAATCTTCCATGATTTTTTGTATCATAACATTATGTTTTTAGATTCTCAGTACTTAATTGATCTCAAACTTGAATTCATAATCTCCATCATTGCATCTGCTACAACAAACATATGACAAGTTACGGTTCCAGATCCGCTTTGTTTCCTTTTAATTTCTATTTTTACACCATCATGCGTATTATTTAGAGCAAGTCCACCACCATGAATGTCATTATCTGGATGAGTTCTAGTATCAACCCAAAGAGCAAACTTATCCGAGTAAAATTCTTTTTCTTTCAATGAAATTTGTAAACCATCATCTCTATGAAAGCGTTTTTTCACAGATTCCCAAAGATCTGACGGAATCATTCCTCTAGAGTATATTCTATTTGGTACGCCATCAACATCAATTTCAACGGAAGATATGCCTGGATTATAAAAATTTTCTGAATCCCTTGCTCCTGCGGCTTGAGGTGTTAAAAACAAAAACAATATTCCTGTCATTGATCTTCTCGGTAAATTAATATGCTGATTAATAACGCCATCACCACCAATAGAAAATGTAAAAGTTTTGTGTAAGGTAATATTTTCATAAAAGAATCCTTTACCAACTTGATAAGCTGCTTGAGCCTCACGAGCTAAGTATTCGCTTGAAATTGAAGAATATTCTAACTCTAAGTTTTTGATTGAATATGATGGCGCTTTTGTTGTATCAGAATAAATAAGAATATTAGTGATTGGGGCGAGTGTAATCTCGAATATTAAATGATTTTCCAATGCTTTTGGATAAAAAACACCATGTTCATTTAAAATTGGGTGATCTAATGGTATTCTGTACTTTGAACCGTGAACATTAGCGAGAGAAACTTCTTTTACATCTTGTGTTTTTGCATCTCCAGCTTTTGTTCTAAGTTTTCTAATATTTAACGAAGAAATACCTTGTTTTAATCTATCTTCGCGCTCTTCTTCAGTTAAGAATAAATCATGATATGTTTGAAATAAATCATATCTTTGAGTATCTTGCAATGTTTCTCCTCCAAAAAGAACTTTCAGTCTGGTAACAAGATTACGGCCCACATTATTAACAACTGTATTATTCACATGTCCATCAACATCTAAATCAAACAAAAGAGATACACTTCTGGGCACAATCACTAAATTCTCAGAAAGTTTTGGAATATTTATATATAATGTTTCTCCTGGACTGGCTGAGGATGGATTGAGAGTAATTCTATTCAATGTTGATTCTGCTTTCAAACCAAATGGTTCTTTGGGAATTCTGTTTGGATTAATTTTTTCAGACGTCATTGTAATTTATAAGATACTTTGGTTAGCCTTTAAACCTGTGTTGTTCTATTTTCTAACTTGGAAATATGTTTTAATAAACCTTCTCTTGCCTCAGGAATTAAAATTAAAACATTAAAAATTTGATCGCCATCTTCCATATATAGAATTTTTTTTCTAATAATTTTTTTCATAATGTTGATTTGGTATTCGGTAAATTTTATTTTTTCTTCCTCCGACACCATTTGATTTATAAGATAATTTGTTTATTTTTAAATGAACAACGAAAATATACTCTCAAAAATATATTATTCAACTGAGGGGTATTGGAAAGGATATTCTGCAATTCCTAAATTAGCTGAGAAAGCGAAAGTAAGTGAAAATGAGTCAAAACAATGGTTACAAAAACAAGCAATATGGCAAATCTATCTACCTTCACCTAAATATATACCTAGGCCACATTGGACTGTGGATAAACCTAATCAGATTCACCAAGCAGATTTATTATTTTTACCGCATGATAAAGTTGGAAGAAAAACATATAAATATGCGTTAGTTGTGGTTGATATCACCTCGAGATATAAAGATGCTGAAGCATTAACCTCAAAAGAAAGTCGAGAGATAACAGAAGCTTTTAAAAAAATATATTCTAGAAGATTGAAATACCCTAAAACATTAATGGTTGATCCTGGAAAAGAATTTATGGGTGAAGTTAGTAAACTCATGAATTACCATAATGTAAGAATGCAAAGAAGTGAAGCTGGTAATCATAGAGCTCAAGCATTTGTGGAAAGAGCAAACAGAATATTGGGTGAAAGATTATTTAGTCATCAATATGCGCAGGAAATGATTAGTGATGGGCAATCAAGAGTATGGGTGAAAAGATTACCAGCTATTCTAAAAACCTTGAATAATACACTGATGAGAATAACCGGTAAAGAGCCTGATGAGGCTATAAAACTGAAAAGGGTTAATATTGAAACTAAAAATTATAAACGTGCGGTGGGGCTTGATGAGGTTAGATTGCCGCCTATTGTTAAAGTTAGATATTTATTATCGCCGGGTGAACTTGAAGGCGGAGAAAGAAGACGAGCTACTGATCCTATTTGGAGTATCAAAGTTTATGATATCTCCAGAAGTGTTATTTCGCTCAATCAGCCGGTTTTATATTATTTAATTGATGGGCCGCGGCGAGGATTTGTAAGGGAAGAATTACAAGTTATTCCTTATGATACTGAGTTGCCTCCCAATTCTGTTTTGGTAAGATAATGACCATATGGAAGAGTATGTATTCCATCTTTTTGAATGATTCTCTTATCGTCATAAGCAGATAGCGCTTTTTTATTAACTGTTTTTGTGTAAATATCGTGTAGTTTTGAGCCGATTAAATTTTGCAATCTCATTTGTGGTTCTTTAGTATTCAAACAATTTTTAAAATCATTAAAACTTATTGTTCTCTTAACAACTAATTTCTTTGTTCCTTTATTCTTCTTTATCTCTTTGCCATTGTCCATTAATAATGCATATTGTTTAGCCCCCAAACCCACAAATTCTTTAGGTATACTTCCGCCAAACTCATCTTTGAACTTTCCAATTACTTTTTTGTTTGAATCGTCCCAAATACCAGATTTGTGGTTTTTTGGATAGTTGCTAGTGTCAAACTTTTCCCCAACATCTAGCCGTATATCTTCATAGAAATCCTCTGTTTCTATATTATATACAAGGCTATCAGTATCAGTCATAAGTAATTCGGCTTTTTCTCCATATTTCTCTTTAATATAATTATAATGAAAGTCATACATTATTTGTTTACTTAGATCCAAAATGGAAAACCCCACATAAACCGGTTTATTAAATCTTATTTCTGTTTTCTTCATATTTATGGCTGCTAGATCCTCAGAAAAGATAGTAAAATGATTAAAGTTCGGTTTTCTTATTAATTTTTTAGCCGATTCTATATTATTAACTAATCTAACGTCTATCCTTTTTCTCATATTTTCCATTGTTTTACCAAATACAGAATTATTCATAAGTTTGAAGAAATCTTTTTCAAAGTCGTTTTTCGCATGTTTTCTCAATTCAGTATTCCGATCGATGTAAGTTTGTAACCACTTAGACTCTTGAAATTTAATTCCCTTATGAATCTTTGTTATTTTTAATCCTTGTTTTTCATAAAATTTTAGAGTTTCATGATGAATTACATATCTTTTCTTATCAAATAGGTTTGGTATTAATTTCTTAACTTTATTAACAGTAAGTTTTTCTGGAGCTAAAGGTAGATCTTTATGGCTATCATGAAGATTTTTTGGGTATTCCAAATCAACCTCAACTATACAAGACATATCTCTCCAATTTTCAAGCTCTTCATTTGGAATCCATTTAAATCCTCGTTTTGGTAATTTCTTGCTCATTGCGGCTCCATATAAGTTATTTGCGTCAAGATAAATAATATAACTTATAAGTTTATTTATTTCAAAATCTGTCATATAGGAGTTATTAGCTTTAGCATATCTTTTTGATACTTGGGATGTTCCACCTCTAATCCCTTTCTCAATAAAAAGCAGCATATTAACGTCTGTAAACAATTCCAAACTAACTTTAGTTAATTTTAACATCGCATCCCAAGATAATCCCGGTGATGTAAAATAGTGAGCGGGATCTAAACTATAATTATTAATACACACATCTCTAAAGTTCTCAAATACATCGACTAGCTGTAATACATCTGTTTTTAGATATAAATCATGATAATCTCTCATTGTTTTCATGTCAAATGTTTCCCACACATTTTTAGCTTGTTCATAATCCACATCTGAAATATCTTGATTATTAAGAATTGATTTAAATGCTTCCTTTGGCGGAATTTCTGTTTCATTAAGTTTATCAATTCGATCAAAATAATCATAAGGGAACACACCCTTTCTCAACAATAGTTTTAACTTTTCTCCTGTAAAATGCTTCTTAATTTCTGTCATATTTTTATCTATTGGAGAAAAACACATACTTCCTAATAACTTGCAATTCTTACATTGATCGCAATTACCAACACCATTAAAAGTAATAATCTTTCCATCTTTTATGTATCTTTTCAAACATTTTCCTGGTTTGCATGACTCGCATTTTTCACATTTTGTAAGATTGTCAACCAATCCGCTAAGAGAGCATTGCATAAATTTATAAGAATCAATGAATCTTATTGTTCTAGTAATGGGCTTTTCGTTGTCATCTTCGTCCTCATCGCAATCGCAATCGTGATCACAATCATAGTTAATTAAAATTTTCTTTGAGAAACTAATATACTTTTCATCGGTGTTAGCTAAACAGCTCATTTTACCCTTTGTTTTGCCAAGATTCTTAATGAATAGATGAGAATCGTACCCCGACAGATTATGAATTACTACTGGAATGAATTTGGGAATCACATATTTTAAGTTACAAATATTATGCGCCGCCCCCCTATATTTTCCAGTAAGATGGCAATGATCTATTACTTTTTTAAAATCTTCTTCTTCACTTTCAGAAAATTTGCGCTCACATATATGACAATGAGTTTCATTTTCATAATCTTTTTTATCCATTTTTGGCATATTCTTTTTATCATAAACTTTAAAAGTTTCCTTTTTTTCTTCTATTAGCTCAAAAATTTTCCTAACATCTCTTTCTAAATATTCTGTAAATATCTGCGCGACGTCCTCGTCATCGGATTTTGCGGTATAATTCACACAGATTTTAAAATCATTTGGTAATATACTTTCATCGAAACATTTAATATAATAGCAGAACCCCGATGCTTTATGCATTTGGTAATTTTTTGTAAAGCTTTTAATTTCGTTTGGTGAACAAGTATGTATTGGTATTAGACGGCCTTCAAAATCTACATAAATAACAAAAGGGGATCTCATTTTATTTTTAAAATTTTTAAAGTAAATAAATTTTGGGCTGCCATCTTCATTCTTTGGCATTTTTATTTTAACTTCGCCGTGCGAATCGCAGTATTCTTTGTGTTCTTGTAAAATCCTTTCATCATAAAATGAGTTGAAACATCTAAGGCAGAAATGTTTTTTGTTCTTATTTTTGTCAATTTCAGATGATAAAAGTCTGCTAACATTATTTACTAAAATATAGTGGGTTTTTTCGTCATTATTTATTAAAAGTAATGTTATAAATTTACAATCACATAACTTGCATTCAAAATTATTGCAATCACATTTCTTACATCCGCATTCTTCGCATTCGTGTTTTGGGCAGTCTTTTTTCTCACATTTCTGTTTTTTCTTACACTCTTTTTTCATACAGCCGCAATTCTTACATTTTTCTTCTTTCTTGCAATAACATTTATCGCTTAATCTCGCAGTATATATTTTATCAGCTTCTTCGTCATATTTCAATACATTAACTGGATATGGGTTTTGTTTTTCAAACTTGCTAAAATCTTTTAATTTCATTGCGCCTTCTATACCAGAAAAGTTTAATTTTTTACAATTTTCCAACAATTCATTATTTACCCTCTCTCTATGATGTTTTCTTGGAAACACCGCCTCTGTTAATGAAAGTTGTCCACAATCTTCACACTTATTTTGTATGTTAATAGTAGCCTTTTTTGCTGCTAATCTTTCTGGTGTTGGTATATATGAACTCCCAGAAGTAACTGTGTAAGGCGCTATCCCAATATCAAATCGTGCTACTGAATCAAATTGAAAAACGCCAGAATCTGTATTTTCTTGAAATCTTTCAACCTCATCAAGTATATTTTTAATTATATCATCATATTCTTTTGATAAATCTCTTGCTTCTGTAATTATTTTTGGTTTAGCGTGAAAGTATTTTTCAACCTCTTCTGTAATTTGGTTATTTTGCAAAGGAGATTTTACAAACTTAGATGATAGTATAACCTTAACCTTTTTTGGTTTCTTATCCTTATTAATAATATCTATAACCTTTGGTTTTATTTTTTTCATGAATTCTTCAATAGTATATCCTTTTTTCCCATCTATAGTATGTTGCTTCAAATAGCCATTTTTGAATTTTCTTACATTTTCTTTGATAATTAATTCTTCTTCTTTCAACCTTTTTGTTTTTGGTCTTGCTCCCTCCTTCTCGTAATCTCTTTTTGATTTTGTTTGGTTTGACCGATTTTTATGTTGGTTTATTTCATTCGCTTTTTTATATCTATCTATAAAATTTTTAGCTAGTTCCTCTGTTTTATTTTTTACTTTTTCTGGAATATATGGTTTTACAAAATCCCAAAACTTGTTTAATACATTTCCTAAAAAGGGGGTTTGTTTGGTATTTTTAACCGATTCATTTTTTATTACTTGTTTTTTAGGTTTTTTTGGAATGGGAGGTGGCGGTCGTGTTGGTTTGGGTGGAGAAGGTCTTTTTGGTTTTGTTTTTGGTTTATTTGATGGGGGTGTGCCTGGCGGTGTTCCTGGCCTATATCTATCTGGTGAACCTGGCGGTGTGCCTGGAATTTGAGTTGGTTGTGGAATATTTAAGGGTGGCAAATTTGGCCTGTTTCTTGGTCTTATTTGTGGTATTGGAAGAGGTGGTTGTGGCTGGTTTGCTCTTCTCCTCGGCATATTATCTATCTCTCTAAAAATTTCTCTTCTATTATCTGCGATTTGTTGAACATTATTAATTACTTCGGGGATATTATTCAATGCTTGTATTTTTGCTTCTCTAGTAGTCATTCTTGATCTACCTCGAATTCTATACCACGAAAGTAATGAACTTAATTGTTTTATATTCAATTCTCTTAACCGATCCATAATTACTTTTGTAAATAATATCAAATCTTTAAGCCATTTTTCAAATTTTTAATCTTCCTGTCTGAGAAATATTACCCAATAAATCTCTGATTAAATCTCTGGTTAAGTTTGAAAACGAATTTAGCTTATAAGCTAAAAAATCCTTGTCAAAATTCCTGTGTCCAAAACCCGTACCTTTCTCCCTCTCTTGTCGTGAACCATACATTGTTTGCTTTATCTGTTTTTAACCAAATGACTCTGGAGCGAGCGAAGTTAATTATTCTACCAGACATGGGTCGATTATCAAGCAACCTTCCAAGAAAAATCAATTGAAATTCACACTCATGTGTGCAATAGGCCAGTAAATTAAACTGAGAGAGCGGATAAACGGGAATGAACCACTTAGCAGGTCAAAACAGAACGTACACATTTTTGGCGCCTCAAACTAAGGTTGAGTCTTAATTTATGGATCATTTATGGATCAAATCGTTGACTGTTGACAAAACCATGCAGTGTACGTGACCATTTGTTCGAAAGCTATGAGTAGGTTTTCGGATATTTCTCGGTTAAAAGGGAATTAAACTGCCGATTATTGCATGTTAAGTGTGTAGCGTGATATATTTTTGAGCTGCATTGTGAAAAAAGGCACGTAGCAGAAACGTATTGAATGTCTAATGCTAACCACAACACAGCTGGGTTACCCGATCACACATGTCACGTCTATTTCCTGAACACAATCGATCATAAATTGTAATTCCCATGTCCTAATTCAGTAACAGCGTGGGTAAACAGATATAAGGCATTCTTTAAAAGCTGTAAGCTTCGTGTTTATTCAATATGCTTCGATAAGATACAAGACAAGTAAGCCTCAAAACTTTGAGCATTGCTGATATTGTTTAAAACATTGTGCATAGCGTATTTCGCACGTAGGTTCGTGTCCCAAGGTATTGTGAAGAACGTAATGGCGATAAACGCCAAAAATGATGCGAAATTTTCTATGTTTGATTACGAAAAAGAAATGGAGGAAGCTTTGAGTACTATTTTCAGCAATCTTCGTGGCATTGAGGAAACACGACTTAGAGTCAAGGACAAATGCGATTTGAAACAGACGAGTGAAAGCGTTTCTTCGCCAAAGGAGCCAACACAAAATCAAGGACAACTTAACAACGAAACTTCTTCGGAACAGACGGTGAATACGAAGTCTAAGCGAAAGCTACCCGTTATACCTAACAAGACAAATCAGTGCTCGTGAGACGGAATTTCGAGGATCCAATTCGTCCTTCAAAGCCATTACAAACTGGATTACCTAATTCTTTCAAGAGGGAAGATAAAATATTCATGCGGCCGGTCTATGGAAAGAAACCCTCAGTCGCACGCCAGGACTGCAGTTTTGCAGGGATCTCCCTCCAGAGATGTGGTTTAATTAGTTTGTCACTTATCAACGCATTAAAATTAACAGGCGTGATAAACTAGCTTACTTCCGAGTTAGTGCAGTCTTTCTTACATATCAGAAAAAAGTCAGGTTTTTTCCTATAGTTTTAGGAATAGCTCAGTATTTCGTATTTTTTTCTCACATGAGCATTGAGAGCTTTTCATAAATCGTATGCACTTTGTAAGGATTTTAATCAAGAGGCTGACAGTGTCAACAAGACTTATTAAACAAAAGGCTCTTATCAAATAAACTAGACACAAAAAGAAAGAACTTTGCAATGGGATGAGTAATTAAGAATTTTTTGTGAATCAATCAGTCAATAAACAGAAGTTAACAGTAAAAATAATTTATTACAGAAACTTCCTTTGCTTCTAATGTTTTGAACTAAGGAATCGATTTCTCTTTTGGTTTCGGAATTATCTAAATGTCAGACAGGTAGGGTTAATTTGTAGACAACAAAGTACCTGGGAATATTTTCACGTACACAAATACATGTATGTCGTTTTGTGACAAGTTTGATTACATCAACTTACGCTTTAGTGCTCGCTGATTGTCATGTTACTTGGTAGTTTGTGCAAATGTGCGTATCGAAAGGCAATAAAAACTTGGCTGATGGATCGCAAGTGCGTGCGGTCTTTTGACAAGCGAGTCACTTTTCTCCGGTGCTTAAAACGGAAATGATTTATTGATCAACAGATTATTACTTTTACTCTGAAGGCGTTAATGAGACTGCCTTCCCATGTGTTTTTGCGCGCCTCCCTTGTTTTCTATCTCCTGTTGTTGGGCTTCTTTCTATACTATAGATGTTCGGCCATTCCATTTTTCTGTGATCTAGTTGAATTCCCAAGGCATCATGGACATTCTTTTCATTAATTTAACCCGTTTCAAATTTCTTTTCATAAAATATTTAATGATTAAGCTAATTTTTTTAAAAATATGTTTTTACCGACATTGTGTCGATTCTGTGTTTACTTAAGTACAGTGATTGAATTCATTTATGTACACAGTTTTAACTCCATCGATACCAAAAGCGAAGAGCTCAGACTTACTGCTACTTACAATCAGCGATAATGGAATTGAGTGATGGATCTGCTCAAAGATGGCTTGAGAGGCCGTCAGAGATCTCATGTATACTGTACCATGAGTCCCATTGTATGTAATTGTTTCCCTTTGCAGGCAGAGATCTCATGTATATACCCACCACGAGTCCCCTCTATGTAATTGAATGGTGCGTTGACGTAGTTGAATGGAACATTGAATAATTTAACCTTTGTTACGTAGTTATGGGGACTCGTGGTGGGTATATACATGAGATCTTTCCCGAGAGGACGGTACCTCCCACTCCGTTTGAACGCCGACCACGTAAACTGACACGTAGCCTCCCTGCAGACCTCCTTTGGGGTTCGTTTGTCACGTATTCCGTGGGGGAGAAATGAATGCGTGACAAAGGAACCCCAAAGGACGTCTGCGGGGAGGGTACCTGAGACAAGGATGACTGATAAATTGATCTAGCGCCTAGTTCTCCAAACTAAGTTAAAAACAATATGTGTGTGTGTGGCACTTGCCTAGGGAAATTCACTTTGGCAGTTCGATGTTGGGAGTTAAAGGGTTATAGAGCAAGACTGGGGAAAGGCGCATCCTCAGAGGTCTGTGACCCTGTGACTGCCATTTACAACATGGCGGATGAACATGTTTCAGCAGGCGAAAACAGCACAGCGTACAATTCTTGTCCTGAAGCACTCGACTTAAGGATTTCACAAACTATGTTTGAGGTGAGAATGAACGCTGGAATAGTATCCCTTCACTCGACAGCGAGAAAAACATGTTAAAATCTTGACATCAACTAACTCTTTATTACAGGCGAACGAGTTAGAAGTGGCCAATCAAGAACTTGGTTCACTGCCGCGAAAAAGTGTAAGATTATTTGTTACAGCTTACCTTGCTTATTTGCAATCTTTCCACACTTGCTTCATTTTGCGTGTAGCAGCTGTTCTGTTTGGCTGCGTTAGCAGCTACACGGATTTCAAAATCTTACTAAAGCTATGGTTGTGTCTGCTTCTTTTAGAACGTATACATGAGACAGGGAGCTGGAAATGTGTTTTTTCTTTCTGACCGTTCCCAAGCGACAAGTGAATACAAGCGTAGGCATTCTTGATTTAATATTATTTCGCTTTGGATTTCTACATAAAATGTCAATGTAGTAATGTGTGAAGGGCATGCAGCTCCTACTTCATTCACTTTGCAGCCATACTATGTAACCTTCTGTAGCCTTTTCTTTTACTTAATAACTCAAACAATTTGCATTTACTCTGATATGTTTTAACAATATTTCTAGGGAAACTTGATGAAGCCAAAAAAGGGCTTGTTCACTTAAGTGAACTCAAGCAAAGGTTGTTGCAGTCATGAAAAGGCCCTGACAATGCCACTGTCACTGTCAGCCTCTATCAGACGGCAACCATGAGGCAAATCTAAATGTCTTTAACATAACGAAGTCAGGCCATGGTGGATTATGAACTTACTAAAAGGTTGAATGACATGGTAATTGAAAGTTGAGTGGCAAGCATCATTAGTGCAGTGGTCAGCAAGCTTAAGTAAAGATCAGAAGGTAGTGGTTTGTATCCAACCCAATCTTTTTCATGCATCAATATGCAGTATAGTACAAAAGAAATGGAGGGAAACCAACATTTTTTAACATTTAAGATTCTGATTCATTGTTCATGTTCTAAATATTAGTAGGAAGTAATGCAATTTATTATATGGCTGGTCCACAAGGGGACAAGATGAAGTGAATCCTGAGTTCTGGTTGACTATCTTGCCCACCTGGGATCTTTTGTGTTGTCCCATAAAACTAGGAGCCCATTATCCAAAAAATAACAATAATAATAATAGCAATAGCAATAGTAATAGTAATAAAATGGCCATATAATAAATCTGTTGTTGACCAAGCCTGTTTGGTCAAAATGGCTGGATATTGGCCTCATTATCTTTTGCACTCCATTGTATTGCAGCCATCTCGGCCTCACTCTTGGTTGACAAAACAGATGAATTAAAGAGAGTATAGCAATGTAGAAAGTAGTAGTCCTTAGACCCTCTACTCAAATTTTGTAAGTTTAAGCTTTAGTATTCACTATCATGTAGATTAGCAAAGTGCTTGTGATGAACTAAGAGACTGAGATGTAAATAAAGTTTATTTTTGTCATTGTTGTCATCATCGTCATCATAAAAATGATGAGGAGAGGGGAGTTGCTCATTATTACAAGGATGATGGATGATTTTTTATTCATCCCATTCCCAAATCTTCGTTCCTTTTCCTTGCCACAAGCTTTTATGCGTTTGAAAAATGATGAGCTAAGTAGCTGGTAAAAAAATGAAAAGCCTGCAACATGTTGCTTCAAAACTTCAAATAATAGGCAATTCTTTTAAGGAAAATGATTCTGATAGACTTATTCTTATAGTGGTTGTAGTTTGCTCAAACCCTCTTTCACTAAAGGCTTCCACATATGGCACTTGTGTGCCTGTCAGTGCTATCTTGTTAAGGGTGTGTTGCCCCCCTGTTCTGATGGTAAATCATTTTGTCCTGACAAAACTGACTTGCACCTGTTATAATTCAGTAAGAGTATAGGAAATTTAAAGAGATGGAAGGAAACTATAAATCCATGGTGCACACTCCTCAACCAAAGTCATGTGCAACCTGGTGATCAGTGGTTAAATCAGAAAGATTCTCAGCTTATCCTGGGACTTATATACCCCAGGGGGGGTACTCCTAGAAAATTTGGGTAGGGGTGTACCGCCTGCTTCCCAAAACCCCTCACCCAGCTAGTGAATCATGTAAGCCTTTACAAAATATCCCGAGATCTTCCGATTACCCCCCCCCCCCCCCGAGGAGATCTCGGGATATTTTGTAAAGCTTTTGATAATGGGCTCCTGTAGTTTTTATCGTGACTTCAAGAACATTAAGTATCAGCGAAACGAATCCTCAGTCTCCCAGATTGCAAGCATATGAATATTTATCCCTTAAAAATCTTCTGGTTTGAACCATAGTAAATGGGACACATGCAGTTTCCCACGTCTTACTCTCCCAACTTCCTCTGAAGAACCTTTCTTCTGGGCACGTGACTAGTAGCAGGCCAATGGAAGGTAACCACGCTCGCTGTAAAAGATGTAAAAGCCGGTAGGGGAATGAACTTGAAAGACGTGGAGGCTTCACAACTCGAGTTAAGAGAACAAAAAATGATTCCATACGTTACCAACAGAACAAAATTTATTATCTGTTTCTTGGGGATATTCGTATCGTACTTTTTCTACGGTGTTCTGCAGGAAAAAATGTGAGTAGAAACCATCATTTTGAACTTCCGTTTTTTTGAAGTTCGTAAACTTGAATGAAGCATAATTATACGAAATAAATTATTTTCCTTTAGTTTTCGCGTGATTCCATTAGATAGACAAACAAGATCTGATGCTCTTATTTCAAGTTCGATGCTCACAGTTTGATGAAAAAGAGTTTTACTTGATAGTTTTTTCTATTACATCAACCTGTTTACGACATACTCGATGTTCACGTACAGTGTAATCTCTATTTAACGAATCTCTACTTTACAAAGTCCTCGATAAAACGAACGATGTTCGTCAGCCAAAGTTAGAGTAAAATGTATGGAACAGAACCTCGATATAACGAACAAAATCTGGAAGCCCGAAACGTAAGATGTACCTCGGTATAACGAATTAATGTCAACTCGCGGCAAAAGATGAACTCTGAACAGACTAATAGCGATAAAAATTCTTTAATTACGATAGGACACCCGGAGAACTACAGTTTTTTAACCATTTAAGTACTAGTAGTGACCAGCATCCAATTTCTCATTACAATATTCACTGTTCATCAACTATAAGAAAAACGAAAACGATCACCAAAAAGAGTTGATATTGATATTTAAACAAAGTCTCCTCACTAGTACCATAACAAATATATAAGAACAGTGAGGAGAAATGAATATTGATATTGGGGCTTTAAGGGTTAAGTGCTGATTGTCAATATGAAATTTCATTGTATGCGTAAACAGAAGTTATGCCCCTGCTCTAAAGTGAAATGGCTACACTGTTGCCCGGTTTGCTCAGTTGGTAGAGCGCTGGCCTGTCAAGCAGGAGGTCGTGAGTTCAAATCTCGGCCGAACCAACATTCAAGGTCTTAAAATAACTGAGGAGAATGTGCTGCTTTGGTTACGACATCATCTGCAAATTGTTAGACATTCTGAAAAACTGTAGACCCCATATCACTACACTGTCCTCGTGGGACGTTAAAGATCCCACAACACTGTTGGAAAAGAGTTGGTGACATAGACCCTGGTGTTGTGGTCGACCTTTGATAACGATTGATTGTAATTAATTACTAGGAGAATTGATGTAAAGCACCTTTGAACATATCCATATGAAAAAGAGTGCGATACAAATTCATTATCATTATCATTATTTCCATGCTTCATGAATTACATTTCAGAATGCAGCAATAAATTGGACAAAAATGTAGATAAAGTCTTACTTCTGGGCGAAGTGACAAAATAGCTTGAATGGCGTGACAAAAGTTGCCTGTGTAAACAGGTCTTTACAAATCAATCATTGACTATCCCTCGATATAACAAACATTTTGCTTGTTTCAACTCTAATTGGTTAATTTAGAGGTTTTGGATATAATGAACCCTTGATTTAATGAACAAATTTACCCAGTACTCAGCAACTTCGTTAAATCAAGGTTCCACTGTAGTATAGTTACATTAAATGGGTCTTACTTGATTAGTCTAATAATTCATCATACCTGTTATCAATGTTTTATGGGCTTTATTTTCTCTTCAGAACTAGAGTTCCTTATGGTGACGAACAAGAGAAATTTGTCTTTGCACTTTCATTGGTTTTCTTGCAATGCATAGTTAATGCTCTGTTTGCCAAAGCAAGTAAGTTTCACCTACATGGCTAATTCCTGAAGTGGGCAGAATGGGACAAATCCTTGGTTCTGATTAGCCACCTCAGAAGGAAAAATGGGTCTATCTGGCCATGGTGACAAAAAGCTAAAACTAAAATGAAAAATGCCAAAAGAGGCTATAGTAGAATTCATTTCTTGTGTCTATTTTTTATCTTTTTTTGGTAGGGGGGAAATGTCAAAGCAACATTACCGTTCATGTTGTTATAGTAATAACATTTTTGTACATGTACAGTCTCAGAACAATACAAATTTGAAGTTGCTTAGTTAATTCCTAGGACACAGTCACTGCAGTAAGGAGTATACCTTCAAACAGGCACCTTGAGAGAACATAACAAGAGTCTATATGAAAAATAATTTGTCAGAGCAAGTTATACCATAGTTAAAAATAACTAGGCTGGTATTTTGAGGCATAAGAAATTGGGATTATCAAACAAGTTGATAAAGTAAGCCCTTCAAGCCTTGAAGAGGGCTAACGCTCGAAACGCCAGGACTCTCTTTTACCCCACAGTATTATAACTGACTTCATCAACTTGTTTGATTATCCCAATTTCTTGTGTTTCAATTCCCCACCGATGCAGCACCAGTTTCTTCAGAAACTACCCTCACAATACTTGATATTTTGAGGGTTTGTCCTTTGTTCATTTTGCTGCAATGAGGAGCTAACTCTTGAAAGTTCAGGATCTTTGTATTTCACCATGATTCGTCTTATGACTGTTTCTTACTCTTTTGTTCAGAGCAAATACTTGTACTTTAAGTAATACATGTTTTGTTTAATCCTCAGCCATAAAACTAACTTATAAAGGAAAAGAGGCTAGTGATTCCACTCCATTTTGCTGGTATGGTGTTTGTGCCACCACTTACCTTGGGGCCATGTTGGCCAGCAACAAATCACTTCAATGGATTAATTACCCCACCCAGGTACTATATGTTGTGACTTGACTGTGAGATACCTCTCTGTAAGTTTTCACGTTTCCATCATGTGCTGTGACTGTATAATTTATGGCAATGTGCATTTCACAAGTGACTCGCAGAATACATTATTGTAATATACAGTGTACATTTGGTCGTGATTAAACCAGTTGCTTTTCATAGATTGACTCTTTTCCTACCCTAAATCTTCAACCTTTTTATTACTATAGTTGAAGCTCAATTATCCGGACTTGTTGGGCCTTGAGCTGAATGTCGGGATAACTGAAAATATTAATATCAATGAGACAGAAATTTAAACAATGGAGATAAAGGAAACGGGCCATAATAGTGAATAGATCATATTGTAATATAGAGATATTATGGCGTGATGATTGTTAAACTTGTCTGACCAACTGGTTGATGCTTCAAAGCTTTTGCGGTCATCTGGCACAACAGAGCTTAGAAAGGTAATGTCTTACTAGTGTCACATGTTATTGGTATTTTACAAAAACAGGATCAGAGAAAAAAGTCTGGAGAATCGAAAAGTCCACGTAATTGAGGTTCAGATAAACTGGATGCATATTAATTTTGCATTGTGTGATTCCAGAAAATATCCATACCCCCCCCCCCCCCACACGGATGGTTAATGGAAATTCCTAGGGGGTGGGGGGGCTAAAGGGTAGAAAATTTCCGAGGGGTATGGGGGATGGCCACGAGAGGAATTTTCCACAGGGTTGTAAAAGATGCGATCGATTGTACGAGCTACTTACGTGGATTATTTTGATTTGTAGCACAACAAAAATTAGAAATAGATGCCTTTTTGAGAAAAAATTTAAAGATGTTTGTCTCAAAATTTTTTTTTTCTTTGCTGGGCGTTCGCTATCATCTCTCCAACGAAGAATGGTCACTTCATTTTGGCTCGCACTGTACTGTGTTTACACCTGAAAAATCAAGATGGCTGACCGTAGCATATTAATACCCAGACCCCAGGTTCTCTCTGCCTACCAGAAGAAAACATGATTCTACAATGGAAGTTCATTCATTCTTTCTTTATTTCCCATAAAGTTGATCTATAAACTAGACCTTTAAATGCGCAAAATTATAGAGAAAGCAACAACTTTAAAAAATTTACGAAAGGCCATGAAAAAGAAAATAGGAAATTCATGAGGGGTTATACATGACTGAAACGGAAATTCCTAGGGGGTGGGGGGGTCTAATCGGAAGAACCACCCTTGGGGGGGGGGTATGGATATTTTCTGGAATCACACATTAACTTGGGCTTTTTATATAGTTTTTGCAAATGTTGTCCCTCTGCATTTCATCCCAGTGAACCTGCAACATAACACATGCAAATTAAGACTATGTATTTGCATGAAGATCTTGATGGCAATTTGTGACTGAATGTAAAAAAACAAAACCCAATTTTCAACTTTTGGGAGTAATAATATTGTTACCTTGAATATTTGACCTCTGCAGTCTAAGCCCTTCCTTTCCAAAATCTTAATAGTAATACTGCTTAGCTTAGTTTTAGTTTGGAGTGGTGTTAGTTTTTTCTTTTTGTTAGGTTGCATTTGGTTTGCTCCTACATACTTGTTTTTTTTTAGGTCTAGGCCTTTCACTTCAAAAAGTGTTATATTACAAACTAATGTGTCTATGCAACTGTGCACCTACCCCTCCCCTAACCCAGCATTGATGCAGAGTTTTCATCAGATTCGGGGCATGCGCAGTTTGGCGTTTTCGTTGTGTTACGTCACAATGATTTCTTCTGCACATGTCATCACGCTTCACGTCTTTTCCTTGTTTTGATTGCCTACATGTTTCTAAATGCCTGGGGAAGTATTCTTCAAGGTCACGGTCAGTTTAGTGATGAATCGCGAGGACGACAGGAGGTTTTCATGAGTTTGTCTACCTTACTATGAGACCAGTTGTGGCCAATTCAGCAATGGAGGTGTGAAGAAATCGATTGCGTCTTGCTTCATGGAGATGATTTGTTCCTCAATACACTTCAAACAGGGCAACCACGAGATAAAGAGACTTTCCCTCTGAGTAAATTACCGCCTCCAGCTTGCCTGTCTTCGGAGATATTCGTGAAAGGTCAATTGGAAAACAGATCTGTCGCTGAACTGAGTTCTGAGCACGTCAAGGGGAAGCACGAGTTTACTAGCTCGCCCGTCGAGGCTACATCTTTGACCGTTGAGTCAAAATACTCTACCATAGAGTCACAAAGTCTGTCGCCCGAGGAGGCACAACAGTCGACCTTAGAATTTATGCAACTGTTTTGTTCCCAGAATGAACTGGACTTCTTTGTTATTGTCAGGGGCAACAGGGAGAACAGTTATCTGATGGTGTTCCCTGGTTAAATAAAGCTATTATCTATTTATTTATTACCTTCTTGAAGTCACTTTTACCTTAAATATCTGAGACATGTGTACACCAAGATCTTACAGTTACAGTTACGCTTAAATGTCACTATGATTGTATTAATTAAATTGTTCATTCTTTTCTAATATTGTGTGATTCCAGAAAATATCCATACCCCCCCCCCACGGATGGTTCTTCTGATTAGACCCCCCCACCCCCTCGGAATTTCCGTTCCAGTCATGTATAACCCCTCATGAATTTCCTATTTTCTTTTTCATGACCTTTCGTAAATTTTTTAAAGTCGTTGCTTTCTCTATAATTTTGCGCGTTTAAAGTTCTAGTTTATAGATCAACTTTATGGGAAATAAAGAAGGAATGAATGAACTTCCGTTGTAGAATCATGTTTTCTTCTGGTAGGCAGAGAGAACCTGGGGTCTGGGTATTAATATGCTACAGTCAGCCATCTTGATTTTTCACGTGTAAACACAGTACAGTGTGAGCAAAAATGAAGCGACTGTTCGTCGTCTGAGAGATGATAGCGAACGCCCAGCAAAGAAAAAAAACGTTTTGAGACAAACATCTTTAAGTTTTTTCTCGAAAAGGCATCTATTTCTAATTTTTGTTGTGCCACAAATCAAAATAATCCACGTAAGTACCTCGTACGATCGATCGCATCTTTTACAACCCTGTGGAAAATTCCTCTTGTGGGCATCCCCCATACCCCTCGGAAATTTCCACCCTTTAGCCCCCCCACCCCCTAGGAATTTCCATTAACCATCCGTGGGGGGGGGGGTATGGACATTTTCTGGAATCACACATTGCAGTTTCAATTGTGTCTTAACAGTATTTCACACCCTTCACATTACACACACTTCTCTTGAACTCAGAATTTCCCTTTAAAAATAACACGATAATTGTAGAAATACTCCAAAAACACGCTTTGAAAACATATCAAAGCGTTAGAGCATAAATATGTAGTTGCCACCAAGTCTCCTTCCAAATACCACCATCTTTTTACTACAGGAATATCCAGAGGATCTTGAACTAACCTAATTTTCTGCTTACCCCTCCTCTAATCCAAACCACTTCCCCTCACCAGCATTCACTTTCACATTGAAATTTCTAGTTATTACTTAATATAACAGAATCTGATTCAGTTGTATTGTGTCAATTTTCAGGTGTTAGGAAAATCATGTAAACCAATTCCAGGTGAGAAATAACTTATGTCTGATTCAGTGTTTGCTCTAATTTTCCTTTCTTAATCGCTAATTTTGCTGGCTGGATGTTTTCCTTTTAAATGTTAGCTCAGTTTGATTGCTGACTTTCATGTCTTTGTCTCCTTCAGTGATGATTTTGGGAGTGCTGTTGGCAAAAAAGAAATATCCAATTGTAAAATACCTCTGTGTTCTTCTTATCGTTTGTGGAGTGGCTCTTTTTATGTACAAAGAGGTAAGAGAAGATAATTTGTTAAGAATTACTGAATTGATACTCTTGTTCATTTAATAACCATTTCACTTCCACATACTTTTTCAGATTTGGTCATGTAGACTTCCAAATTACGTTTAGCTATAATATTCTGATAAGGTTGGACAGGTTGTTGGTGGGGGATACAAATGAAGAGCATTTTTGATATAAAAATATTTTTTGATATCATGATATTTTATGATATCATGTTTTTCATAAATATTTATCATAATGATATTTTTTGATATCATAAATATTTTTGTATCATATTTTCTGGCACTGAGTCTTTTAAGCGTTTAATTCTGAAAATAATGGTTTTTGACATCTCAGAATAAAAAGCAAGAATCACATGATGCAAGTCACTGGATTGGCTTTGGAGAGCTTCTTCTGGTAAGTTACTATATTGTTTTTTCCAGGAATAGATTTATCAAACTTTGTTTATGAGCTCCAGCTGTTTGGACCTCCTGTGGCATTGGTGTACCTCTCCGTTTTACCTTACATGAATCATAGGGTAATGTGCTTTGTTGTGTTCACAGTCTTACTACCTTGCAGTTAGTTTCTCTCACATGTGATGGTTTGACGGGAGCTGTACAAGACAAAATGAGAGCAGAGCACCATGTTAAGTCACACCACATGATGTACAACATGAACCTCTGGTCCATTGGAATCTTAGCTATAAGTGAGTGTAAAGAAGACAGCCCCATGGATAATTTCATCATTATAAAGTAATGTACACACTGGGAACGGCCACTGATTGGTTGTCCAGCAAACTTGCTATTTTAGGTAGCTAATAATAATAGTCCAGTGACCAATTATGGAGTCACAAGGTTGATAAGACAGTGTTGTTTACCCCCTTTTCAGGGGAAAAACATTCAAGATTGTACATAACATGGTTATGCCTTTCAGCTCTTCAAATGTCTGTGGAGGCAAAAGCAGTATTTGGTATTTTGTCTATTTTACAAATGTTTCTGTTCTCCTTTGCAATTTGCAGCTCTCCTAACAAGTGGTGAAATATTCCATTTTATTGGCTTCTGTCAGAGATATCTATTCGTTTTAGGAAATATTCTGTTGTTCAGCATGGCTAGCGCTATAGGTCAGGTAAGATATAAGCTTCATGTTTGTGGGAGTGTTGCATCAGTTTATATAATATAGAAGTGCTTTAGTAACATTTGAGCACTGGGACACTATGTGATGCTCATTGTGAAGATTGTGCTGCTCATCATCCAGTTGTTCTGAGGGTAAAATTTTCTATAAAGGGAGATAAAGATACAGTTGCATTGGTTTATCTAAACCAATTTAGCTTCATGTTATGTCTGATGGTTCACCTGGTTGTAACCCGTGTGCCACACGGGTTACAACCAGGTAAATAAGTTAAGAACACGGTGTTCTTAACTTATTTTTGTTATGTCACCCTTGCTGCTTCTACTGCGCCAAGCTCCCTTACTTGAATTTCTTGAATTGTCATTCCTTGGTTTTTAACTGAGTTTATTTCTCGCTTTCTGGAATCCATGGAAATTTCTTTTCTCCTGCACACGAGTTTCACAACCGTTTGCCGAAATTCTTTTATTTTGAGCGCGTAAATGATAAAGTTGGCAAATGAATTGCTGTAGTGTAACAACTTGCCGAAGTAAACCAGCTTTAGAATGTAGCACCATTCACAGTACAGAACGACAATATTCGTGATATAGAACGGAAACCATAGCAACACGAAAACAATGGTTATGATGGACAGTGTGACAGCGAGCTTTCTTTCCTGTGACGTCATGATTCTATGGTGATTGTGGACTGGATTTCTAACCCTTCGCCAAAGAAGGGCGTACGCCAGGCAGATCACCAGGAGTGAAGAGAATATTGACACCATCATAACGTAAGAAAATACGCTTATGAGCAATTGTTTGTGCGTGAAGTTGCTAAGGAACCGAATTCCTGCCACGCAGCCGGCGAGAAGCCACACGAAGGCGATGACTCGACAGTAGGTTCGTGTTGTGATCGCTTTGTGTTGATGAGGGTAGATTACAGAGTACACGCGGTCAAGCGCTATGGCTACCAGAGCGAAGATTGATGCGAAACCCGTGAATGCGTCAACGAGCACGTAAATCTCGAGAAACTTCACTCCGCTTTCTTCTTCCTGGAAATAGAAAAACATCATTTCTGCCACGTACATTGGTATGGAGCATGCGCCGACCATGAAATCCGCCACACCGAGGCTCACCAGGAAATAATTAGTGCGCATACGTGTTAGCTTCTTGTTGGTACAAAAGGCGGTGATTGTGAGAGAATTCCCGACCATCACTGCGCCGGCGACTATGACGTATGCTATGGCCCATCCGAGGAGCCCGGTTGGTAGCGCTTGTTCAGGTGGTGGTGGACTGGCACTGTTGTTGGTTTTGCTTTTGTTGAAGTTCATTGCTGGGTTATAAAGCCAGAAGGAAACAAGAAATAATTTGATTAACATTGTTTTAGCATTTTTATAATGAAATTTAAAAATAAAGAAAAAGCATCAGTTATACTCAAACTATACAGAAAAAATCATAAGGACAAACAAATAGAACATAACATTTGACAGACAACAACAACACAGCAGACCAACGAGATATATAATGCTGCACCGAAAACAGTCGACCCCATCGCCTGAAGGAGACTAGTAGTAAGCTGTCGAAACGTCGCGATCACCACCCAAGTGACTCCGTCGTGAGCCCATAGAACAAATTTATATTATCACAACAACAACAACACATACACAACACATTTAGATTTACCCAAAGTAAACAGAAAGAACAAAACACAACTTTGTGCTTAAACTGAAATTAAAAAAGAGAACAAGACATTAAACTATACACAAAAAATCGTAATAAGTTTCCACAGCATTTTCATAGCCCTGTCTACAATAGTTTTAAACAAGTCTATTTTTTGTCTCTTTGTTCAAAGGCGTAGAATTATTTTGGCAGCTGCAAGTTATCGACGGATGAAGCTCTGATTGGTTACTGGTCTACACGTGACTTTCATGTGCTCTTTGCCGACCTTGACTCCAAGGTCGGCAAAGAGTCTTCAAGGTTTTTTTTGCATTATAAGGGTGACAGGTAGTTATTATTTATTTTAGTGGTTTCATCTCGTCCAGAAAACGCACAGAAAACCGACACTTTTTCGCACTTACGCTTTCCTATCTGAACATTACTCATCACTTTGTAGTTCGAAGGATGACAGGTTGGAAAGTTGTTATTGTCGCGTTATTTATCGCCAGTTATCGTGTTTTCTTTTCTCTGCCGTTGATCCTTTTATTTTCAGTGTCGAAAAACCCGAGGCTTTTTTATGAAATCTTTTGGTGTGGTGTCGGTTGTTATTCGAAACATGCAGTATCATATTCACATCAAAGCATTCCAGGAAAATGAAATATCCACAGCTGTTTAGCCATACACAAATGCTTGAAACTTTATATCAGGGGACAGGTTTTTAGGACGATATTATCCCTACAAAGGATGTCACATTTTAGTATTGTAGTCTAATAGTGCTATTGTCCATTCTGTGTCAGGATTTATTACCACAAGTTGTCATGTCTTCATAGAACTAAAAAAAAAATATAATTTAGTGTATTTCAAGAATCGCTCTATCGCGACCCCTCCTTTATCAATCATTCTTTTTTTTTCATTGTATTGCTGTTTTATAGTCACAATTTCATTACCTATTTTTCATTAGCTTTAATATGCACAGTACCTTTGAGCAATTTATTGATCAAATTCAGCAATGAATTAATGCTGGAATCTTGAACTGTAATATGCACTTTACATAAATTCCCTGCAATTTCCTTTCGTTCTGTGGCTGCAGGGAAAAATATCCTTGCTGGGGTTTTTACTAAATCTTCTTTGCCAAGCGGCGGAAAAGGAATCAAAACGAATCTACTTTTACGGGTTTTAATCTAGTTTTAGATTTGATCCCACTGCAGAGTTGGCTTCTTAAAGTGTTTTATTACGATTTGTTGTCAGCGTATCTTAACAGAATTCGTGGTATTTTTTTAAAGCTGCCTACCTTTGCGAAGAAATACTGGTTCCGTTGTCTTAATTTATACGGCTGCTTTAAAAAGACTTCCTAACCTCAATATTTCCAATGCTTCTTTTGAGGAATTTCGTGTTAACTTTCGTTCTCTAACGTGGCGAGGTTGGCACTGAAGTCCTGCTTAATGTCTGTTCCTTTATAAACAGGTAAATAGCCCGTTTCCTGAATTTTAACCAATCGTGAACATTCTGAATGGGAGATAAGCTTCAAGGTAGCTGCAATAACTAATTTGCGGTAACAGTCTCTCAAAAAGAAGGCTGTCAGAAACTGCTGAAAATTTCGTGTTATCTTTTGTCCGGCTCTCAGCGTCTTTTAACACATTTCGAGTTTTTGTTGATTCTTGCGAAATAATTTCTTAGTTCGAAGGTTAAACATCAAACAAGTTGTGAATGGTGATTTAAACCCTGTCGTCTTTTTTTTTGTTACCACCACAAAAAATCGAATTAACCACGGATTAATTGTATTATATTACATTTTTCAATCACAAGGCCTTTTGAGGATACATTCAGAAACAGCTATGCTTAGTCAGGTTTTAAACACCATTTTTTCTCCTTTTGTTAATCCCCCCCCCCCCCTGAACCACTCTCAAGGTTTGCACAGTGCTAAATGACGTGACGCCAGACTCGGTTTTATTTGACAGAAATATGAATTAACAGTTTAAAACGCTCGCATTTTTAACTCGAAGTTTGTCGCTTGTATGTTGGTCTCGGATTATTGTTGGTCGTTTTACAGGTCACGAAAAGAGTTCGATAAAGCAGAATGGTTCGGTTCCTTTTATAATACTTTTCTTGAGCCTGCGGCGCCGTTGTTTGAACTCATTGAAGGAAATGAAAAATTGTAAAAATCATCTTTCGTTCTTCTTCTTTGTTGCTCGCTAGAAATAGCTCAACCAGATTTCGCTAGTTTGTTTCACTATAACAGCCTCTAGATTATGCTTCTTTTTCTCGTATGCTTAACACTTATTGTTTAAACTGGTGAAATAGAAAATGCTTTGTTCATGACTGTGTTCCTACAAGAATTGTCGTATATATGAAATTGAAACCCATGCAATGCGGTATTTGCCGACAAAAAACTTAATTATTTTACTCACGTGCAATTGAAACAGCAGACAATGTTATCTCATTTTACCAGAATAGAAACACGCTGTTAGTGTTATATGTCGGAGGGAGCCTCTTTACCCGCGTTCTTGCCTTTAAAATAAAGAGTAAATTTGCTCTGGCATGGGGCTCACGCTCAAAACGTCAGCAGCCCTCAAATCCTTACTTGTAATCTTTTTTTTGTGTGTTTCATTTCCCACCAACATGGCAATAGCTTTTTTAGAAACTAACGCCTTTGTCTTGTTATTATAATTTTCCTAAAAGTAATTGGTGTACTACAAAAGAAAAAAAATGAAAATTTAAGTTTGAAATGCTGGCTAGCGGTAAAGATCGCTATATGAGGGTCACTTGAAGGTTGTTGACTTTAAAATTGTTTCTTCGCTTTCCATACAATGCAAAGTTGCGCCCAACATTAAGAGCATCATCAATGCGTTTCAGAGTAAGCATATGTGAAGATAATGCAAAACGACGCTTCATTTCATCGACAGCTGAACGCCAAACCACCTGTGCTGTGCTTTTCGTTTCTCACAGGAAGTAAGTTAAAATTAACGCATCCTGTCCTACGAGTGTTCATCTGATTTCGTCGTTCATATCTGTCAAAGAACGCAATATGATTAAGTCCCACACAAAGCACGTTCTGAGTTGCGTATCGTGATCTTTCAGTGCTTTCTAGAGTTTCTTATCCGCCACACGCTAGCATCGGATTGACAACATGAACGTATTGAGGTCTAATCTGTTGACGAATTTCCATGAAATTGTTTCCTTTCGATAACTGACTTCCGCTTATTCTGACTGGGCGTTTCCGCTAGGTCAAGTAAATACTGGTGGTCCGAGTCCTGTGTAGCCGCGTTTTCGGCTGGAAAATTCCCGCGCTCTGCACGCCCACCGACGGACTGAAGGAACAGTATGTGCTAATATCGAAATATCCGAAGTTTTTTTGGCCAGTGTTGGACGCAATAATTCAGTCTAGTTTTGGAATGAGGACGTTTCTGTCCATCACTTGAAGTGTAATTGCACGGGGCCTGTCACCTTAGTGGTAGTCACACCGCACAGTTAGAAAAAAAAATTCATGATATGTATGTAGTTTTAAAATATAATGTTTAACTAGCACGTATCAGATTCCACTCGAGACTTTTGAATGTGAGTGTACTCAAATGTGTTATTACTTACCGCATCCCAAGGACTCTCCTGAAAACCACTTTTAGGGACAGTGGGCCTCCTCTTAACCGATTATTATCATTGGTACTAGTCAGTGGTAACCACAGGTTAGAGAGTGCGGGCCTAGATGCACTCAAGGGAAAGTACGGGGACGAGAGTGTATAATTTTAGATTGCAAAATATATTCGTGTGGAAGTTTTTTGGGAAGTTTGCCCTTAAGTTGTAGTTGATCAGCTCCGTAAATCGAAACATGTCAAACTGCTCCTTCAAAAAGTGAAAGTGGTTTACCAGAAAAGTTAACAGTGTAAAATATGACGCAACTCACCGCTTATCTTCACGGCAATGTGAATTTAAATAGATCGTGAAAACTTGTCAGACAACGCTGAAAGTCACAGCAAATCCCCTGAAAATCGCCTCAACAATTTCACCAAAACGTCCTTCGATCTTCCAAGTGACAGGTCGTGCCACGCGCGAAGACCTTCAAAGATGATGCACAACAGAGATGCCCTTGAAATATTGAATTGATTTGGCTCTACCAGAATAATTAACCGCCGAGCTGTGGAATATAACTTAACTCACCTTATGGTCAGAGTCAAAAAGATCGTGACAACTTCCGAGACAACGTCGATACCACAGCAAACCTTCTCGAAAGCAACGCTTGAACAACGCCGGAAAGGACTTTTCATGTGACAGAAGCCTCGATCTCAGGTGACAAACTTTGGTGATTGACACATTCTTTGCAATCACGGCAAATCTTCCCAAAAGCAACACCTATAAAACTTCTGCAAAACGTAACGTTTGCAATCTTCCATGCTTCGATCTTATGTGACAAACTGTTGAGATTGACTCATTTATCGCATTGTGAGATTGACTCATTTTTCGCATTGTGAGATTGACTCATTTTTCGCATTCTTATCGTTATTGGAGAACAGATTTTTCTTTTCCGGTGTTACGACAAACTGTCGTGATTGACACATATTTTGCATTCCGATCGTTCGTAGTGGAAGAACAAAATTTTCAACTTCCGCTTTGTGCTTGCCTGTTATTAACTTGGCGCGCACGCGTAAAACGCCATCCGCTGGTCACTGTCAAGATTAGGGTTGCGTGCCTCTCTTGGGCCGGCAATTAATAGGATCATTATCATTATTTTTATCTTAATAATTTTTATCTGGACAATATCAGTATAGGTAATCAAATGGTGTCGTGTGCAGTTTGGTTACAAGTAAATTTTTCAGACTCAAAAAATTGCCAGAGCCTGTAAGGTGAGTGCAATTTGTTTTCTTGAAAAATTTGAGCGCTTATTTGCACAAAATTGCACTCGAATTCATTTGATTACTTATTGAAAATATTCATGCAAATGTTTGGGATTAATTGACCTGCTCTCAGCCAATCAGCGCGTTGAAATTTAAACTGCCAGCTGCTTGCAACCAGTGGGACATTTACTTAATGATTCTAAGAAGTCCGTTTCTGTTTCCTGTTCATCAGTCACTATTACCTGCCAATAATGATCAATGAAATTATAATAATTATAATGAAATCATCATCATCATCTGTTTTATACGCTTAACGTTGCATAGAAAACTAATCAAAAGACCAACAGTGTGCCGCGCGTATACATCTCTTATAACGTCGCCGAACAGAAAATGGCGTCGTGATCTTTGTAATCGCTTCTTGTTTCAATCCTCGAGTTACGCAACAATGTCGGGCTTCTAATAAACAGTACTGTTCAAGAGCTTTCTAAAGAATGGTGACACTGCATGGTTTGATCCACAGTTGAAGAAATTAGAACCACTCGTTATAATGCAAACAGTACCACATCACCGTATTGATCAGTAGCTTTTAACCAAATGTTTGCAGTGCCTGTTTTAATCCACAGATGAAAAAGTAAAAACCACACTGTATAGTAAAACAAACAGTACCCCGGGATAGTACTCTTCAGTAGCTTTTCATAGAAGATCACACTACATGGTTTGATTCAGATGGAACAGTAAGAACCACTCTGTATAGTTTAACAGTACCACATTATAGTACTGTTCATTATCTTTATAATGAATGGTCACTCTACAGCCATGAAGCCAATGCCTAATGATGATTATGTTAGCAAAAGGGGTTAAAGTGGCTGAATGGATTTTTTCGCGATGGTTATGTGTTTGTCACTAAACTTTGGTTTCCTTTTTTCAGAACTTCGTTTTTATGACTGTGGCGAACTTCGGTCCTCTTACGTGCTCGATTATCACAACAACGCGGAAGTTTTTCACCATTCTTTGCTCTGTGCTCCTGTTTGGCAATGCACTGCTTCCCAGACAATGGCTTGGAGTTGTATTTGTTTTCACTGGCCTTGCGCTCGACAGCGTGTACGGAAAAGGAAAGAAACACTAGAAACGGATCAAAATAAAAAATATCTATACAGATCTGTATAAAAAAATCGAAAGGATGATATAGATATATTGCCAATGTAATGTATAAAATAAAATGTTTGAAATCTTAAATACCTGTTGTGTCACAGTTATGTTTAATGTGCTTTCTTGCACGGTTTTGAAAACATTTCAATGCTATAGACTGAGAATTGACATTTTTGGTGTATAAAACTTAAAGTAGACTCTTATCTGCGCCCTTGCGTTCACAGTTGCACCCAGTTGTATCCGTGTTTGAATTATGATCGGCTGATAAGTTGGCGTTATCTTTATCTTTAATTAGCTCCGTTTCTTGTTCTAAAATTTCCTTCCGTTTGGCTGAAGCAAAAGGTCATTTCATTTTTTCACTTTTATATCTTGGCGTTATTAACTCAGTTTAATAATATAATTCTCTGTGCGACCTCTGTTGTTTTTTTCGCATCATAGTGAAGTACTAAAAACGTCTAAACCAGTGTTGAAGTTTGAAGATCAGGAGGCCCTGCTTGCCCCCTGCACTCTAGTAACGCGGGTAAAAACGATAGGACCGATAGCCTAAAACTCTCTACATAAGGTTTAAAATATGGCTAACGTATGATGGCTGACGATAAAGTAGATGATTCGGAAAGAAACAGGATAAAGTGTAGTAATCTTGCACTCATTCCCCTTTTTGATCATTGCACAAGAAGGCAATTTTGCATTCAGAATATTGTTTTTCTTTCTCACTCGTGGCCATGAAAAGCAATCCTATGTTCTCGAGACTTTTTCCTAGCTTTCGAAGAAAACGAGGACCGTCCGATTCGAACGATCGGAGAGACCTCTGGAACGTTAGCTAGCTTTCTCCAAACATCTGTTGATAAACAGGCTCGTGAGTTCGGTGCAGTAGTAGTAGTAGTAGTAGTAACTTTATTTATACACGGTAAATTCATCAGTTCAATCAATTATAAAATACTAATGATAATAAATACAATACTAATCAAAGTAGGACTATGGTGAACTCGTGGATATGTTTACAAAACAGAGAAAAAAGAAATAATTTAAAAATTAACGAGGTGTTTTTTCAGAGTTGTGATTGAATGAACTTGAAGATAATTTTAATAATCTATTATCACAACATAAAAGTGACCAGGGAGCTGAGTAGCTTTTTGAAATAAACATACAGTGAGTACATGACGCCAATCATTTGACTACACTAGGCATCAGTTATAAGGCAGGTGGCAAGCATACAGTTGTTAAAAAATTTGATAACTTAACATAAGGGTACAGGATTAAATGGCACCGAAACCAAATGTAGTTCTGGTATCCTGCTGCTCACTGTCTGTGAGTTCGAAGTTTCTAACACATGTAACAGGGTCCTTCTGAATAAGGTCTGAATTTTGTTGCCATGACATTGTCAATTTTATCATCATTATAGTTTTTGTTGTCTACAAGTCTATTCAATGTATTCAACAGAAATATCCACCTTGATTCTGCAGCTGATAATGAAAAAAACCATGTAGGACAGCCCAGCTGACGAATCATACCAAACAAGTCTTTCTTGCATTTTTGCAAAGTATGTTAGTGATGATCTTAAAATCCTTAAGACTCTCAATCCTTTATCAAGTTGAATTAGTTTATTTACATTACCATCTCATTTTAGGTTATCAGTGGTATATATATTCAGGGTTGCACTTAAAAAAAATCACACTTTCCATCATTAATACAGCAATACATCTTTGTTTTTATCCTTATAACTTCTTGTTTTTACAATGTAAATATGATGAGTCACACAACAGTAAGCAAAACAGGTAAGCCTATTTTTCCAACATGTCTACTTCAACACAATCTAGTTCACTTCAAGGTAAATTCGGAAATCAATAGACAGAAAACTTTTCATTGTAACGGCTTGTGGTGTATTGTATATAATATAACGCTTAATACATTTTCTACATGACTTACTCTTTTCGAACCCTTTAATGACTTTCTTACATTGTAATCTTCATGGTTCTCCGCCATGGCATGCGCCTCCATATTAAATGGTAAGCGTTGACATACTTCTTGACCGTCCCAATACTTCTCCAACTCCATTCCTGTTCGTACTAACACTTAAATCAGTAGAAACATCCTCCATGCGATGTTTCTTATCCAGGTTGGCCACAGAAGTTCTTCGGTTTCACATCATGGATTCGTCAATTTATTCTGTTTTCAGTAGTAGTTTCGTTCAATAACGAGTACTCATTTCGCTCATATAAGTTCTCATTCAAGTGCTAATTTCGCTCTGTGAGTTCTCATCAAAGCTTACTACATTAGCACGAGATTTTCTCATCTTCAGATCACTTTCGAGCCAACTGAAATTCATATACTGCTTGTAATCTTGGGGGCGGTCGATGGCGGTCGATGTCGGAAAAGCGAATAGTTATCATCTGTTCACGTTTAGCGCCTGGCCGAGTAAAAGGCTCATGAAATTCAGTCTCCAAGTTGGTTATTGTCCTAACTGGAAACATTTAAACTCCTTTTGATTTTAGTAAGACCGCTAATGAGGCCCTGTTAGTGAGGTTGTTTATGTCGCGCGTCTGAGTTTCAAACCTTTTCACGTCGCAATTTCGGAAGGTCGAAGGTCGCTGTCGTAATTTCCCGTGAGCGGCTCGTCGTTCGTCGCCATTTCAGGTCCTTTATGTCGCCGTTTCAAGGCCATGTCGCTTTTCGAAATTTACCCCTAACAGGGCCTCGCTAATCGTCCTCTTAAGCTACAAAATCATTACAAACTCTGGCAACGGTACGATACACTTTCAGCGTGAACTTTCATCAACAGACTTCCGTGACATATCGGTGCCCCCGAGTTCTATCCGACTAATTACGAAGAGATATGTATATGGGGGATTCTAGAACACACGATTAATTTTCTGTCAAATTTGAGTAAAAAATTAAACAAAGATTAATCAGAAAAATTAATCAGAAAATTAAACAGAGATTTATAAAGTGCGGAAAAAAATATTTGAAATTATGATTTAAAGATTTGAAATAAATTATTAAAAATGGAGCAACTACGCGGATTATTAATGTCACAATTGAGACCTCTAGGTAAATGGTATAATATTGAAAAATGGTATCGAATAAATAAAGAACCACTTATTAAAGAGTTGTGGAATATTCCTGAAGTCAAGGATAATATTACAGAAATCATAAATAATATTCAAGAAATTGTTCAATCGTTAATTAATACACCAGTGCGTCCAGCAAACCAACCAAATACACCACTTCCAATTCCTAGAAATAATGTACAAAATGATACACCAAAACCAAAAACGAAAAAAATTCAAAAAAGAAAACTTGCACCTAATTTTATAAAAACACAAAAGCCATCAAACAAAACTTTTATTTGGGGAAATTATTCATTTAAGGTGATGGATAAAGATGAATTTTCCAAAAAGCTTGCAGATTTAACCAATGAAAATATCATAAAACTTACTAATAACAAACAACCACAACCCAAAACTAGAAAAGAGGTAAATATATCTGATAGTGTGAGAGATGAATTGGTTGAAGAAGAATTTAATATAATAGAACGAGAGACAGCATTGAATAGATATTTGAAAGTATATAGTATAAATGGAAGGAAGGGGTATGATCCTTTAAGATATCTAAATAAAATAAAAGAAAAAGTTGTGGATTTAATTAATCAGAAAAATAAACCAATAAAGGTAAAATTTATATTAACATGTAAGTTAATAAAAGAGTCTTCAGATAAAAATCGTATTGAAGAAGAGACACGAAAATTCTTTCATTCACTTACAGAAATAATTACTGATTCAGATGATATATCCAACTTGTATGATACTATGGCTAATCGAATACTAAAGGAGTATGAAAAATATTTAAATAATGGTTATAAATGGGAATTTAGCAATATAATATGTTTTGATATTGGAATAACACCATACAAACCGCTTAAGGGAAGTTCATATATTATAACACCACCACATTTAGCGACAAAAAAGGCAATTATTAACCACAAGAATTTTAATGATAATGAATGTTTTAAGTGGGCAGTAACTGAAGCTGTATTTACAAGAGATAAAAACCCTCAAAGAGTAAATAATGAATTAAGAGAAAACTCAAAGAACTTTAACTGAACTGGAATGGAGTTCCCAGTTTCATTAAAAGATATTGATAAGTTTGAAAGGCAAAACCCCTACTATATTAATGTCTTAGGATATGAAAATGGTTATGTATTTCCTTTAAGAATAAGTGATAATCAATTAGGAGATAATGTGATAAATTTAATTATGATATCAGATGATAAAAATAATCATTACTGTTTGGTAAAGAGTTTAAGTAGGCTTTTATCAGCTCAAGTTAGTAAACATAAATGTAAGAGACACTTTTGTGTTAGATGTTTTAACTCATTTCGAGAAATAGATTCATTAGAAAAACATATCGAATACTGCAACAAAAACAAAGCAGTTAAGATTAATATGCCAAAAGATAAAAATGGAAATCCTATATTTATTAAATTTATTAATTATAAAAATAAAATGCGAGTGCCATTTTTAGTATATGCTGACTTTGAGTGCTATCCAGAGAAAATTGATATAGATATAAGTTGTCTAGATAATAGTAAAAGCTTTACTCATAGGTATCAGAAACATAAACCATCTGGATTCTGTTATTATATAAAGTGTTTTGATGAGAATATATTACCACCAAACTTTGAAAAACTTGTAAGATATACTGCAAAATCTCCAGATGAAGATGTTGCACAAATATTTGTAGAATATTTAGAGAGAGATATTAGAAGAATTTATAATGAAATAATAAAACCAAGAAACAAAAAGTTCTATTACTATAAAAGGAGTAATATGTCAGAAATAGATAAAAAAGACTATGAAAATGCTAAGAAATGCCATATATGTGAGTGTAAATTAGGAGAAGATAAGGTATTAGATCATTGCCACCTTACAGGAAAGTATAGAGGAGCAGCTCATGAAGATTGTAACTTGAATTTCAAGATTCCAAAGTTCATACCTATAGTATTTCATAATCTATCTGGATATGATTCACATTTATTTATTAAGAATCTTGGGAAAACAGAGGGTGAAATAACCCCCATAGCACAAAATGAGGAAAGGTATATTTCTTTCTCAAAAAAGATTGTAGTTGATGAATATATAGATAAAAGTGGTGAGCAAAAAATAGTTAAGAGAGAAATGAGATTTATAGATTCATTCAAATTTATGTCAACCAGTCTTGATGGTTTAGTTGATAATCTCACTAAATGTGGAAAGTGTGACGCATGTAAGCCAGGAGATTGTATAAAGAGATACATTGAAGATGGAAAGATCATTAAGTATGAAGGTATTGGTAAATGTGGACGATGTAAGAATTGTAATTTAGCTGAAAGTAAATGTCTTTCTCCATCAGATAAATACCTAACTGAAGTTAAAAAGTATTTTGAAGGTGAAGAATTAAATCTAACGTTAAGAAAGGGTGTATATCCATATGATTATATTGACAGCTTTGATAAACTAAATGAAACCCATCTTCCACCAAAGGATGCATTTTTCTCAAAACTAAATGATGAAGAAATAAATGAAGAAGATTACCAACATGCTAAAAATGTGTGGAAAACTTTTAATATGAAAACATTTAGGGAGTATCATGATCTATATATCAAGTTAGATGTATTATTGTTGTCGGATGTATTTGAAAATTTTAGAGATGTTTGTATTAAAAACTATGGATTGGATCCTGCTTGGTACTACACCTCGCCTAGTTTATCTTGGGATGCTATGTTAAAGTTAACGAAAGTAAAATTGGAGTTACTAACTGACATTAACATGTTACTTATGTTTGAACAAGGTGTAAGAGGAGGTGTATCTCAGATTTCAACTAGATATGCTGAAGCAAACAATCCATATATGAAGAAATATGATCCAAACAAACCTAAAAAATATATCATTTATCTCGATAGAAACAATCTATATGGTGAAGCAATGAGTAAACTATTACCTACTCATGGTTTTAAGTGGTTTGAAGAAGAAGATTTTGAAAATTGGAGAGATATACCATGCATAATCGAGGTTGATTTAGAATATCCTAAACATCTTCACGATTTACATAATGATTATCCTCTAGCTCCAGAGAGACTTGTTGTTAATAAGGTAGAAAAATTAATCCCAAACTTAAAAAATAAAACAAAGTATATAGTTCATCGAGAAACCCTAAAACTTTATGAAAGTCTGGGATTAAAAGTTACAAAAATTCATAGAGGTATTAAATTCAATGAGTCTGCATGGCTAAAACCCTACATTGATTTGAATACTAAACTAAGATCTCAAGCAAAGAATGATTTTGAAAAAGATTTCTTCAAGTTAATGAACAATTCTGTATTTGGTAAAACCATGGAAAATATTAGAAAAAGGGTAGACATTCATCTAGTTACAAATAAAGAAGATGCAGAAAAATTAACAATAAAACCCAACTTTAATCATTTTACTATATTTAGTGAAGATCTGGCAGCTATCCATATGAATAAAACAAGATTAACATTCAATAAACCTGTTTACTTAGGTATGTGTATTCTAGATTTAAGTAAAGCAATAATGTATGAATTTCATTATAATTATATCAAAAATAAATATGGAGAAAAGGCAAAGCTGTTGTTTACAGATACAGACAGTCTTGTATATGTTATAGAAACAGAAGATTTTTACAAGGATATAAGTCCAGATGTTAGAAAAATGTTTGACACAAGTAATTATCCTAAAAACCACCCATCAGGTATAGAGACGGGTATGAATAAGAAATTAATAGGAATGTTTAAAGATGAAGCTGGCGGAATGATAATTAATGAGTTTGTGGGATTGAGAGCAAAGTTATACGCTTATCTGAATGAAAATGATGATGAAGTAAAGAAAGGTAAGGGAATGAAGAAAGAAGTTATAAAAAAGAAAATAAAATTTAATCATTATAAGGAATGTCTATTAACGGGGGAAAAACAATATAGAAAGATGAATGTAATTAGAAGTCATTTACATGATGTTTATACAGAAACAATTAATAAAGTTGCACTATCTGCTGATGATGATAAGAGAATAATTTGTAAAGATAAAATAAGTACTTTAGCCTATGGACATTATAGTCTCAAAACAGAATTAGGAGGCAACTCAGTATTATAAGGAATAACTTGTAATTCTTCTCTTACAAATCCTCGTCTTGGTCCATCTAGCAAATAATATAAAACCGGTTGATTAGGTGAAATAACACTTCTAGAAATATCATAAACTTTAATGCTCCAAATAGGATCAGTAGCTCGTCTTTTTTCACCACCTTCAAGTTCGCCGGGAGATAATAGATATCTAACTTTAACAACAGGAGGTAATCTAACCTCATCAGGACCAACAACCCGACGGTATCTTCTAGTTTCAAGTTCGACTTCTTTCTGTTTTATAGCCTCATCAGGCTCTTTACCAGTTATTCTTGTTGGTGTATTATTCAAAGTTTTCAAAATATCTGGTAATCGTTTTACCCACACTCTAGACCTTTCTTCACTGATCATTTCTTGTGCATATTGATGACTAAATAATCTTTCACCTAATATTCTGTTTGCGTTTTCTACAAATGATTGAGCTCTATGGTTTCCAGCTTCACTTCTCTGTATTTTTACATTATGATAATTCATAAGTTTTGCAACTTCACCCATAAATTCTCTTCCAGGATCAACCATTAATGTTTTGGGATATTTCATTTTTCTGGAATATATTTTTTCAAAAGCTTTAGATATCTCATGACTTTCTTTTGAGGTTAATGGTTCAGCATCTTTATATCTTGAAGCAACATCAACCACAACTAATGCGTATTTATATGTTTTTCTTCCAACTCTATCATGCGGTAAAAATAATAAATCTGCTTGGTGAATCTGATTAGGTTTATCCACAACCCAGTGAGGTCTAGGGATATATTTTGGAGCTGGTAGATATATTTGCCATATTGCTTGTTTCTCTAACCATTGTTTTGCAGAATCTTCATTTACTTTTGCTTTTCCTGCTAATTTATTAATAGCAGAATATCCTTTCCAATATCCTTCAGTTGAATAATATATTTTTGAAAGTATATTTTCGTTATTCATTTAAAAAATTAACAAAGTATCTTATAAATTAAAATGGAGGAAGAAAAAATAATTTTTTCAAGATATCAAATTAACATTATGAAAAAAATTATCATTAAAAAAATTCTAGATATGGAAGATGGTGATGATATTTTTAATGTTTTGATTTTAATCCCCAGTGCGAGAGAAAAGTTATTAAAACATATTAATAAATTAGAGAATAATAAAGTAGAACTCATTTAAAGATTAACCAAAGTATCTTATAAATTACAATGACGTCTGAAAAAATTAATCCAAATAGAATTCCTAGAGAGCCATTTGGTTTGAAAGCAGAATCAACAATGAACCGAATTACTCTCAATCCATCATCTGCCAGCCCCGGAGAAACATTATATATAAATATACCAAAACTTTCTGAGAATTTAGTGATTGTACCTGGAAGTGTATCTCTATTATTTGATTTAGATGTAGATGGGCATGCTAATAATACACTTGTGAATAATGTAGGTAGTAATCTTGTATCTAGACTTAGAGTTCTTTTTGGAGGTGAAACATTACAGGATACTCAAAGATATGATCTTTTTCAAACCTATCATGACTTATTCTTAACAGATGAAGAACGTGAAGATAGATTAAAACAAGGTATTTCTTCTGAAAACATGAGAAAGCTCAGGACAAATGCGGGTGATAAGAAAACCCAAGATGTTAAGGCAGTGACTCTTGCGTCAGTACATAACACCAAGTATCGTATACCACTAAATCACCCTATTCTAAACGATCATGGAGTTTTCTATCCAAAAGCACTAGATAATCATCTAATCTTTGAGATTACACTTGCTCTAGTAAATGATATTGTTGTTTATTCTGATACTAGTAAGACTCCAGCATATTGAATCAAAAACCTTGAGTTAGAATATTCTTCCATTTCAAGCGAATACTTGGCTCGCGAGGCTCAGGCAGCTTATCAGGTCGGCAAAGGATTTTTCTATGAAAATGTCACTCTTCACAAAACTTTTACCTTTTCCATAGGCGGTGATGGTGTTATCAATCAGCATATTAATCTACCTAGAAGATCAATGACAGGGATATTATGTTTGTTTACATTACCAATCGCAGCAGGAGCACGTAACTCTGAGAATTTTTACAATCCAGGTATCACCTTGATTAATATAGATGTTGATGGTGTACCAAATCGTTTATACTCTAAGGGGATGATACCATCAGATCTATGGGAGTCGGTAAAGAAACGTTTCGGACTGGTCGAAGGTCGGCATTCAGTAAAGGAAAAAGATTTTTATGCCGATAAGTTTGCTCTTTGGGTTGATATGAGAACTCACCCTGATAATGGTATTCATGGTGGGGGGTTAGCATTAAACAATACACAAGATGGTGTAAAACTAGAAATTAAAAGAAAACAAAGTGGATCTGGTACTATAACCTGTCATATGTTTGTTGTGGCCGACGCAATGATGGAAATAATGAATTCAGGTTTGAGATCAATTAAGTACTAACTTAAAAAACCTTTAGTTATGATACAAAACCATGGAAGAATTACGAGAAAAAATACCATTCCATTGTATTATAACTGGACCAACAAATTGTGGGAAAACAAAGTACCTCATTGATCAGCTCCGAGGGCCATTCCTAAAAATTTTTGATTACATTGTTTTAATATGCCCAACTTATTCTAAGAATAAAACTTATCATAATTTTGCCCGAGGAGATAAACGTTTCTTTGTATTGTCACCTGATGCAAGTAACATTGATGAGATTAATGAATTGTTAACTGATTGTCAAACTTTATTTTCTGGAACAAATACATTAATAATTTTAGATGATTGTGCTGTATCTAATGATCTGAAGAAGCGATCAAACAAGTTTATAGATTTAGCATTCTCTGGGAGACATCACGGATTATCAGTTTGGGTTCTCACTCAGCAATTAACATCCATAGCAAAACCATTCCGTGAAAATGTAGCTTGTGTTGTTACTTTCCATAACCCATCACAAAAAGGCATGAAGATGTTTTTCGAAGATTATGGAGGCGATTTAGATTCTGAAACTAGTAAAAAATTTGTTCAATTGTTAAAAACTGAAAAATATTCTAGACTTTGTTTATCTTTACGACATCCATTTAATTGTTATTTGGAGATTCCGAACGGGGAATAGAGATTTCCTTCGGACCGGCAAAGCCGATTTAAAAATAGTAAATGTATTATCACAAAGATGACGGAAGTTGAAGATTATATTAGTGATGTAAAAGATGAGGTAAAAGATGAGGTAAAAGATAATGATATTGAAATCAAACAAGAATCACTAGCCATTCTCGCAGCTCTTGGAACCACAAAGGAATATTTAGGTGTTGATATGAGTCTTGGTGATATAAAAAAATTATCAGTAAAAGACATTGAAAAATATTATAATCGATACCAGGCAGTATTAGGTAAGAAAATTAACGGTGGGTTAGTAGATTCATCTCTTCAATTAGTTTCTAAAGTTATTTCTTACATGGTTCCTGTAGATGATATAGAAGCTCTTTTTGATGATTTGAAGAATGATGATTTAGTTAATCGTGAACTAACAAACATTGTAGGTCTATTAGCATTAAAAGCAGGAAGATTGGCAGCACTTGCTAGCGGGATATTCCAGGTTGCTAAGCATGTTAAATTCAACAAAATACAAGAAGTTTCAAGCACCAATACAGATGATTCTAAAACTCAACCAGCTCCGCTGAACAAAACTGAGCAGGCTGCTGATGGGTATGATACTGTTTACTGAGCATGATTTAAAGATTTCTTAATGATATGTAAAATAATGTCTGAAGAAGTTATAAAGAAAGCTATTAAAGCGATTGAAGATGCTGTAAGGATAATAGATCATAAAAACCAAAAATTTAAAGAAATTATAAAAGATATTGAGATTCTAAAAGAACAAATACGGAATAATTATAACACAACTGAGCACAAACGATTTAAAGATTCTTCACTTTTGGAAATAAATAATAATGTCTGAAGAAGTTGTTGAGCAAATTACAGTGGATCCGGTTGTTAAAGATAAAGAACCTAAAAAGAGAGAGACCGGTGGAGCCGGAGCCACCCTACGGGTGAAAGATCCTAAAAAAGTAGCAGCAGGTAAGAAATTAGCTGAATATAATAAAAAAGCAAAAGAAGCATTAGCAAGAGAGATGAAACGAGAAAAGGAGCAAGCGGAGATTAAACAGGAAGAAGAAGAAAAGGAAAATAAAAATACAGAGAGTGAATCAAAACCATGGATTCCAGAGCTATCTTTTACTACTGTATTATCTGTTATAGGAATTGGTTTTACAGCAATTGACCTGTATATGAGATACAGTTCACAGAGAGGAACACAACAGATTGAAGTGAGGAGACAAACTGAAGAAACTCGAATACCTGATTTACAATCACAACCTAAATCCGTGGGACCTGCCCCGCCGAAAATAGGAATGTTATAAGATTTAAAGGGTAGGTAAAGTATCTTATAAATCATGTCAAGCGAAAATAAACTTGTGAAAACTGTTACTGATTCTGCAGTCCTTATCGGATTAGCAGCTTTGTGTTGGATATATAGCTAAAAAGGCTATGAAAGAATCATTTATGAATGATCCATCCTCAAGTATTACAAATTATGCAAAATGGGTAGCTGTATTGTCTGGTAGTATGTACCTAAAAACATATTTAGAGGAACAAAAGATTTTACCGACCTAAAGGGGAGGAACCTCAAATTAAAGAATAATAATGGCACTTGTTTCAATAGCAATGATGGTTGGAGGAGCAGTATTAAACTCAACAGCATTTGTTGGTGGATCATATCTCGCAAAATATTTATCAGGAAATAAAACTGATACAGAAAAAATAAGACACGATAAAGCAATGGAAAAATATCAAAGAGATTATGCAGAATATCAGGAAAAAAGACAAAAACTAATGGATTGGAAAATGAAGAAAAAAGATGAAAAATATCAAGCATCAAAAAATATTTCAAAAACAAATGAACAATTTGCATTATATAGTCAAATGCAAGAACCTAAATTTTCAGATTATTATAGACCTAGTAACAATCAAAAGATGGGTGAAATGGCATATGTAGGTGGTGGTATGTTGGCATTGGGCTATATGGTTAGTAAATTATTTTAAATTATAAAAACATTAATTGTTTTATAATTAAAGCATTATTACAATATATATTCACCCCAAGTTTCTCTATTAATATCATCATCTAATATATTTAAAATTTTTACTATTTTTTTATTGCTATTTGTGGAAATATAAAGCATTTTAAGTAATTCAAATAACTCTTTTAGTTTTTCTCTATCTTTTAAAGTAACGGCTATATTTCTTAACAATAACATGTTATCAATTGTAATTATTCCTTCTTTACTAATTTTTCTTAGGGTATCAAACCAAAGATGTTCTGAATAATCTTCAAGGTTATTAAACATTTTAAATTCCATTTTTTTTATATTTTATTTTATATCTTTAAATCATAATACACTTTTTTTATAATTTACAAACATAACTTTTAGGTCTAAAGATTTCTTACTAATTAGTAAAAAATCATGGCAGAAGTAGGAGATTTAGATCCAACTGAACTAAATGATCCAAAAGATGATGATGAGGGAGGTAATAATGATACAATTTATTTGACTCCAACTAGAACATCCACCTCTATTGATAAAGATTATGCTGGTTATGATGAATATAACCAACCGAAGGGAGGAACAGATGATGAAGTAAGGAACCGAGCAGAATGGGATATACCTACTGAACGAAGGAATCTAGGCGATGTTTTAAGAGAAAGAGATGAGGAATATGATAGAATGAGAGAAGCAAGACAACAACTCAAACGTTATTTCCCAAATTATGACCCCGATGATGGTACATTTAATGTAAAATTTGGAAAAGATGGTAGTTTAATGGGAAAATTAATTGGTAGGGAAGATAATGTTTGGCATATATTAGTTGATAAAGATGGGGTGATTAAGATTGAAGATTTGCCAAAAACTTTTAGAAAAGCTCTAGGTGCTGATTATGTAACAATGCTTGAAAGATATAATAATACCATATCACAATTAAATGAAGAAAAAGAAAAAAATAATGAATTAAATAATATTGCAGAGGGGTTGATGGTAGAAATAAATACACATCCGCAGGAGATTAGTATATATAAAGAAAAAGAAAAAGAACTTCGTGAACTCATTAAGAAACAACAAAAAGATAAAGATGGTAATAAAATTCTTTTTGATGAAACTGTTAAACAGAATATAGAATTAAAAATACAAGGTGAAAAACTTTTGAGTGAAGTAAAATTATACAAAGAAGAAATAGATAAATATAAGAAGGATAAATCCAATTCAGCAAAGTTAGAACAAAGCAAAGAACGATTACAATCAGAGGTTGATAAATTAAGAGAACAAATTAGAAAGAATACAATCTCAAGTGATGAACAAATATCAGATATTGAGAGTCGAAAAGAAGAAATACTTAAAAATTTACCATTACGTGAACGATTAAAGTATATATTCAAAAAGTATGGGTTTACAGTATTTGCTGTTGTGAGTGCTGTTGGTGTAATCATTGGAGTTATAGTTTCTAATCTTTCTAAAGGATTATCTACTTTAGGAAAAGGTGTTGGTAACGGTTTGAAAACTCTTGGTAAGAAACTCGGTGAAATATTACCTGGAATGGTTGGAGCTATCGTGAGCTTCCTATTTAAAACAGCTGGTGAGGTTATTGGGTTTTTAGGTAAGAATGCTTGGCTTTTGATAATGGCTGTGGTTCTATATTTTGTGGAACAGTTTAAAAAGAAGAGAAAGTAGATCTAAAACAAAATAATGAATGATCGATGTAATAATGAAATAATAACTTTTTTATCAATCACAATGTTAACTACAGAAACAACAATTTATCTGGATCCATCATTATATAATGTAAAAGAGATACAAATGTTAGATTTTTCTGGTACTAATGCATCGTCTGAAAATCCTTTGTACTTAATGTGTGATCTTATTGAACCAAAGTCTTCATATTACAATCGTGCCCCTAGCGGTGTAAATGTAGAACTCAATCCCTCTCAACTACTAGCTATTATTCCCTCCAAAAAGTATCCGAGTTTAAGAATTAGAGAAACTAAAAATCCTGTGAACCACTTTACATTATGGATTCTAGATAAAAATGGAACAAAGTTAATTTCTAATACCGTGCGTATTCGTATCAATTTAAAGATATCATGTTGAGTAGTAAAATACAATATGGGTGACTACAATAGAATTTATCCTGGATTACCTAATAATTCAGATCCAGTCAATTTCAGACTACAAAAATCAAGTGAAGTATTACAAAATCTTGAGAGAGAAATTAAACATTATGAAGATGTAAGGAAAAAATACAATAGAGCAAGAGGAATATTTACAAAAATCAGTGTTTTTAGTGGAATGCTTTCAGTTATTCTATCCGCAAGTGGACTTGGAACTTCTCTTACCGGTTTTGGAGCTATTATTGGTGTTCCGTTGGGTGTTGTCGGTGGAATTTGTGGCGGAGTATCTGTTGGATTTGGTGCAGCATCAAAAAGACTTTCAAATAAAGTTAGTAAACACGAACAGACTGTTTCCATAGCAAAATCAAAATTAAACACCATTAACGACTTGGTTTCAAAAGCATTGAAAGATAATGTTATATCCGATCAAGAATTTTCTATAATTTTAGCAGAGTTGGAAAAGTTTCAAAAACTAAAACTAGAAGTTCGTCAAAAATTTAGGAGAGATACAGAAAAAAACTTAAACATGTCGCAGATAAGAAGAGAAGTTCGTGCAGATCTATTAAAAGAGTTAACCGGTCCGGCATAGCCGGGGAGGGCTCCGCCCGATCCCACACATTAAAAATTTCATATGAGAAAACTGATGTAGGATGTAATTGTTTTGCAGGTATTAGAAAAGAGGTTATCTAGTCTAAAGACTTTTCATCTTATTCTAAAAGTAATAAAATGACACTATGGGCTGATTTTAGAAATAGGTATCCAAAGGTTGACCTTGATAAATTTACATTTGTGAATGATTCATTTGGAGGATATATTAAGTGGAAAGTTAATGGAACAACAATCATGTCTAATGATGATCCTACTGGAAAAACATGGACTGAAAATCTTTCTAATAATTTGAAAACATTATTATGGCAAGATTTAGGATTAGAAAATAAAGTTAAGCTTGGTTCATTTCCAAAAAGTTTATCAATTACAAATCAAACATATCCAATACCAGCCATTAAATTTGATGAATTTGCTCCTGATGTAACAAAAATGCTAAACTTTTTAGATATATATGTTTCAGATACAAAGAAATTCACTGTTTCTATGAGAAATATATTTAAATCTCAAGTTATAGAATTTTATAGTGGAAAAGAGAGTAGAAGTTGGCTGAATAAACCTAATATTAATCATTGGCCACAACAATTAAACATGGCAGTATGGTGTGCAACATCTGGTTGCGGTTTAAGCCTTATTGAGAGTTTAAATTATCCCAAAGTTATTAGTAGTTTTATAAAGTTTCATATATATTTCACAATAAGGAGAATATTATATGAAATGGGATTACCATTACCAGGCGAACAAACTTTTTCGTTAAAAAATAACCCCTATAACAAATTGGCATATAATCGATTGTGTGCAGAATTTGGTCTTAGTAATAATCAAGATTTTAAAGGATTAAATAAACCTTTAGCAGACTTTAGATGGAAAGGTGGTAGAAACGCAGGATTAGGAGATGTATTTATTAATTATGGAAAAGGATATAATGGAAAAGGAGGAGGAAATCAAAGTGTTCATGTTACAAGAAATTATGATCCCGATGCAAATATATGGCCCAGCGAATCAGCTAAATTCTCTGATGATGGTGGAAAGAAAATAGATGGCAATTTAATATCCTTACTTCGTAATGATGACTTTGCTGATTTCAAATATGCTTGGTTTATCCCAACAAGTGGGTATGGGCTCACTAAAGCAGGACTTGGTAGATTGAATAGATCTGTTGAAGCTTTTGTTTACTGTATATTAGGAGCACAAGTTAACACTAGAAACTCGATTTATGGTAATGGTGGTGGAGCAATCGAGACACAACAAGAATTCTTAGCTTTATTTGAAAGTAGTGTGATTGAGAATGACATTTCTAGCTCTATCCAAAGATATCAATTAGCTGTACAAGAAGCGAAATTACGGCTTGATTTAGCTATTGCTCCAGGTTTGTGGTTGATGCCGAGTAATATGATCATAAATACAGAGAGCGTGGTTGGATATAATAACAAACTTATGAAAGCAACTGGTGATATGAAATTTGGGGTGAATAATTCGCTAAACACGGAATCAAAACCGGTTGGAATAAGTCATAACATGGGATCTTCAAAGGTAAAGTTACCTCATTCAATAGTTGAGACAAATCCGAAACCAAAAATCTCCCCAACGCAAAATGAAAAGCCAGCCAAAGACCGAGATCGGTCGGAGACCTCCCCGGCGAAGCCGGACCCGCTAAGCGGAAAGTCGGACGTGACCACGCAACATGAAACCAATGCACGAAGTGAGCATGAAGTGCGTATATTAACATTTATAATTATCAGTGGAGGGTTAGCGTGGTATCTATTTCGGTAATCGGTCAAAGACCTCCCCGCGAAGCGGAAATTTCACGTGATTATCATTGTTTTTGGATTAGTGTTCACGTGTAGAACAATAGATTGCATACTTTTACGACATAGCAACAAGCAAAATGTAAAGTGGATTTGAAATCGAAAAGTAGATTTTATGTTTACTTTTAAAAGGTCGGTTTCTAACGTCGCTCAGGAATGTGATTACGTCAATGCAAATTTAAGGTCTTTTGTTATGTAACGCTTGGTTGCGTTACATAACATAATTTTTTTTATCAATCTTCACCCCATAACTCTTTCAAAAACTTTAACTCCTCGATATCAACGCACCAATCTAAATACCTATCTGGTTTCCAAGCTTCAATAATTAGTTCATTATGTAAGTCTTTGTAGAATTTCTTTTTATGTTCTAACTTATAACTATCTATGCTTATTACAACAGCTATTGAATCAAAAATAATATAATTTATTTCTAACTCATGATCTTCTTCATAAAAATCTTCATAAAAATTTTCATAACCACCATAAATTAATATTTCATTAAAATAATTTTCATCAAACTCCAAACCTTTTTTAAGATCTAAAATAATTCTACCTCTATAAATTTTATCATTTTTTATAAAAAAAATATTACAACAAAAATCATATCCATTTTCTTCAACAATAAATTCGCGATATTTTGATATCTTTTTTAACAAATCTTCATTTATTGAATCTATAAATTCACGAATTAAAAAACCTTTTTCATTTAAAAACTTTAAAGAAAGTGCCCCGTATTTTAATAAAAATTTATCTTCCATTTTTTTTATATTTTATTTTATATTTTATATCTTTAAATCATTTTTTAATTTTACATTCCTTACAAGAAGCTTTTTGTTTACCATGTTCACATATTTGCGATCCTCCACATTCTTTACATTGTTGTTTTTGTTTATTATGTTTGCATATTTGCGATCCTCCACATTCTTTACAACGATACTTATATTTATTGTGTTTGCATATTTGCGATCCTCTACACTTTTTACAAGCATACTTAATTCTATCATGTTCGCATATTTGTGATCCACCACATTCTTTACAAAAATATTTAAGTTTTCCATGAATACAAATATAAATGCTAGTAGTAGTAACTTTTTCAATTAAATTATTAATTTCCTCCTCTTTAAATTTTTTAAGCTCATTAATAAAATCTTTTCTAGCCATTTTTGATCTTCCTTTAATTTTTAACTCACTCGCAATTTTTTTTAGTTCATAAAGATATAAATTATTTAATTGCTCCATTTTTAATAATTTATTTCAAATCTTTAAATCATAATTTCAAATATTTTTTTCCGCACTTTATAAATCTCTGTTTAATTTTCTGATTAATTTTTCTGATTAATCTTTGTTTAATTTTTTACTCAAATTTGACAGAAAATTAATCGTGTGTTCTAGAATCCCCCATATACATATCTCTTACGAAGATGTCTACACTGGAGTGAGTGAGTGAGTGAGTGAGTGAGCGAGTGAGTGAGTGAGTGACAATTTGCATATCGGAGTCCCCACAAAAACTCGCAAATACGCTTCGCGTATCCAAGAGTTAAAAACTAAAACAATACTAATTTATACTAACATAACTCTGCTTTACATGAATGCCGTGTGCTATAAAAGATAAAAGGCTATTTTGTGACTAAGAAAAATGATGTCGGCAACCAATTCGAAAACCATTGAGAGTTTGTGCTTGCCGCAAATCAGGTGCTTTCAGGCACTGGTTGTGTTACCATCGGCAGCGCATTGGTTCTCTCAAATATCGAAGCAAAATGATAAATGATCGCTTATCTGTTGCCGCCTGGAACAACTTTATCGTCAAAACGTTTGTATGCGCTCTTGAGTCCCATGCCCAGCATTCCCCTGTGTCTCCACACCCCCACCCCTCGCCGTTGCCAATCTCTTTCCCGCCTCTTCGCTCACGCCAAGTTAAGCGGACTGAGCCGACGCAAGCGGGCACTTCATAATCAAGATGGCGGACAACGGTGAAGCAACAACGCGTCCTCAGTTTGGAAATCGCTTTCTTTCAGATCCGACAAAAGTCTTTGAACATAACGCTTGGTAAGAATACAAAGTACTTTGTGCCACCGTTGGGCTAAGTTTTGACTAAAAATTACCCCACAGGAAATTACTTGTCTGCACCGTTTACATGACACTAGTGAAAATGGGGCTTTACTACAGGACACTTTAGACCATATTGTTTCTTGAACGATAATTTCTAATAGGATTTCTGGTTCTGTCCTCGTGTACCGGTACACAAGAGCTGATACAGTAGACCAAACAATACATTACAGCTAACCAATGTCTCCTAAACAAAGAGAATACAATGGTTAACCCCTCGTGTACCGGTATACGAGGACAAAACCGGATTTCTGGTTAACTCAATTTCTTTTATTAGTGATCGTGTACTTTCTTGTATGCTGACAGCGTTGAACGTAGTAAAAAACCTCCAGAAATTAAGTCGTCACTAAATGCTCTTGACTGCATGTTTTTTGCTTGTAAATAATTATAGGGACAATGTTGAGTGGGACAGTGAGCAAGAGCAAGCTGCACAGCGAAAGATTGATGAAAACTCTAGTATAAAACTTGATGAAGAACAGCGAGGTATAGATATATGCCAGTATTTGAATTTATTGGAATAAAGCAAATAAGAATGTTTTTTTTTTGGTGAAATTACTTTTTCAGACCTTTTGGTCATCTGAAAATGTTGAATTTAAATCCTGCAAGTTCAGTTTAGGACTTGTCTCAATATGTATTAAGTGACAAAAAATTCCTGACTGACATCTGGACAATTTATTTTTTCTGAATTGCTTTTAGTTTTGTATGAAGAACAAGCGGACAATTTCTGGGATGAATTTTACATGCAGCATCAAAACAGGTGACTGAAATGCTAAACACAAAAATCAGAAAACGTAAACTTCTGGTCACGTTTTGAAAGGGTTCATATCAAGATGCCATTATCTGCCATTTTTCTTCCAAATTACCTCTTGTTTGCGTGTAAAACAAAACAATTTAACATTGCACTGATGGCAGAACATGGTTTTCCTTGTGGCCTTATTCCACCCATCCCTTCATTTAGGATCCCTGATACAGTAATGTTTAGTTTGTACATCTTTGGGGAGAATATCTCTGACATCACCTATTTGACATATAAATATAAAACAACAGACATTTATTGGCTGCAGGAATAAAGAATGTTATTGTTATGATGAATGGCATATTTCCTTATAGTTGACCAAAACAGTATTTTAATTTGTAGATATTTCTTTTCTTTTTGTTTCACTTCATTGTGGGTTTTAGATAAAGAGGTTTAAGTCCATCTTAAATTGTTTACTCAGTTCTATAGAGTCAGTTGTATTCTTTCATCATCAGTTTGGCTCTTAAGGTATCATATGAATTTATAGATTTTAGTTTTTCTTTTTCTATTTCTACAATTTTTGTAGATTTTTCAAGGACCGACACTGGCTTTTCACTGAATTCCCAGAGCTCTCTGGACCAGATGCACCAATTCTTAATAACTCAGTTTTACCGGTGGAAAAAGGTGGAAAGTCATTCACAGCTGTGGATCAATCAACAGATAGTGAAGCTGGCAATCATGCTACATCCACCAATGATTTTAATGTATCACACAACAAAAGTTGTAGCTTGACTTCTGAAGATATTGCATTGGAAACATTTCCTGGTTGTCAAAAACAGAAGAGGTTTCTTGAGGTATGAGAAACAAAATAGGAAGAAAGGGTTAGCTCCTTATGAAAACGTGTGCACTTAGTCAGCAAATATTCTCCTTATACTGAGGTGACCCTGGTCATGATCAATATTCAACTTCTCTGTACAATATCATTGTAATACTAAACTAGGAGATAATGAGAAGTGACAAAGTGATCAACTTAACTATGTAGACTTGATTTGTGGCCAATTTTGTCAGTCTGAAATGTGCAGTAAGGAAATGTATATGTGGCACTTGCCAAGAAGCATTTCTATTTAGATTTTTGGAAAAAAGGGTTAAATTCATTGTCCATTTTTATTTATTTCAATTGAGCTTAAAACGCTGTGATTTTCTTTGCAAATAAATGAGGGTTGGAAGCCCTTACATGTCAGATTGAGCCACCAGCAGTAATGGTCAGATTAACATTTTGTGTTATACTTAAGAGTTTCTGTAATCTTTGTTTATCACTGGTCTTTGTAGGTTGGATGTGGTGTAGGAAATACTCTTTTTCCAATTCTGGAAGCAAATAAGTGAGTCCTGTTTCGGTATACAAGCAGAATTATTTACTTGATTGCCTGTGTAAGCCCAATACATAAATGGTTTCAGATTTTCTGTTGCAGTTAGTATTATTAATATACCACTTTTTGGATACAGTTAAATTCATGAACTATTCATGAATCTAGAAGAGTTTATGGAGAGTTGCATTCAAGGAGACAATGCGGTAAAACAATAATATGACTGAAATCTTGAATATCAGTTATCTTTTACGAAAATTGAATGACTGTGACTTTTTAGCGCTAAGTTTTAAATAGTTTTTTGTGATCATTAGTAGTTGCATTTGGCCGATTCTGGGCCAAAAGGGTGTGGTCAATTTTTTCGGGGACTGGGCCGAGCTCGGTCAGAATTTTTTTGGGTGTGGTCTTATGCATATTTAATTAGGTCTCGTTCGATTTTTGGTCGATGATTTTTTTGTCGATTTCGATTTTTTGTTTGGGATTTTCTATGAATAATTAATTAGTTATGGGGTGTCAAAATTGTATCTTTGTGGGGGGTGGGGTGGGGGTTTGGGTGGAGTGTGAAATTGAAATTTGGGTTTGGGGTGGTGTAGCGATTGGTACGGATTTGGAGCAGATGAGTCAAATGATGAATGACATTGATAAATTTGGTTTGATTGACATGAGTTATTATAATAAAAATAATTTATGTATTCAAGATTTTTTTGAAAAAATAAGACCAGATTTATTATCTTTTATTTCTACTCATCGTGAGTTTATTGAATACGTAGGTTTTAATCTTGAATGGAAAAACATGGGAGGTGTTTATGTTGATAAACTTTTTATACAAGAAGATGAATCAGATGATTATGATTTGTATGTATCATCAAATGATGATATTATTCAGGCGCTAAAAGAAGCAATAATTTTTTTTGTTAATTATTATAGTCGTAATGATTCTGATGATTCTGATGATTCTGATGATGAATGGTATGGATATACAAGATCTAGAACATGTGATTTTCTAACTTTGAGAGTTAAAATTCATACTAACCCATTTAAGAGAATACACAAACATATTTTCATAAATGAAATATGGGAAGAGCTAATGTCTGTAGCATGGCATCCAAGTAGGTTTGTATATTGGTGTCTTGATTTGGAAGAGTTTCAGGAGTTGAAGAGCGTTGGGGGGTTCATTGGTAATCGTTAGGAATTCCTTTTGTAACATGAATCGTGTCACAAAAGTATAAAAATTAAATAAGGTGTTAAATAGCATAGTGATTGGTTTAAGGATTATAAATTGTTAAATTCAATGATGCTATGGAGAACTTACCAGTGAAAGAGTTGAGGTCAATAGCTAAAAAAGCTGGTGTGAAGGCTGGTGGATTCAGAAAGGCTGAATTGCTCGAAGCGTTATCAGATGTCCAACCTGAGAACTTGACAGTGAATGTATTGAGAATCATAGCTAAGAAGATTGGTACAAAAGGCTACGGCAAGATGCGTAAATCGGAACTCATTAATGTTGTTGGATCCCCACGAGTATCTGAAGCTAATGTCCCGATTTCTGGTCCAATTAGACCTACAAGAACAAAGCCCGCCCGCGCCTCACATAGAAGGGCCATTGATTTAGCCAAGAATGAAATTAATAAGACCATAGATTGGATAGGATCTAATGTTGGAGAACCAAATAAGAGGGCCATTACTAAGAGATTAAGAAACCTTAAGAAAAAGGTAACTGATAGTCTCAAAGAGAAACCTGACTACTTTATCCCTGAAAGACATGAAACTGCCCTGAAAGGCTTTTTGAAGACCTATATAGTAAAGGGTAGAAGTGGCTATGATCCAACTTCATTCCTTAGCAATGTTAGATCACAATTCTATGTTTTGATGCGTAAACAGAAGAAGCCGTTCAGGTTGAAGTGTATTTTTTCATGTGGCTTCATAAGGAGGAATAACCAGGATAATCGTGTTATTGAGCGGAGTCAAGGTCATTTTCATTCACAGATGGAGATAGTAACAGCTTCAACAAACGGATTTACTATGTTTGATAATATTAAAGCTAGGTTGGTTGAATTGGTGGAGAAATATGAGAATGAGCGATCTGGATGGGTATTTGACCATGTTGTAGATTTTCGTATCCATATAAACCCATTTCAACCTTTTTCTGGAACTTCGTATATTAAATTACCACCTAAATTGGCCGCTAAGAAGGCAATCATAAATGTTAAGAATGAAGAAGACCAGGAGTGCTTCAAATGGGCAATAACATCTGCTGTGTTCCCAAGGGAGAATCATTCTGAGAGACTTAATAAGGAGATGAAGGAGAACTCAGAGAATCTCGACTGGTCAGGAATAGAGTTTCCAGTGGCAGCTCTTGCTACAAATCAGGTAGACAAGTTTGAAAGGCAGAACCCTTATGGTATTAATATACTTGGATATGAGAATGGTGGGCCAACCCTAATCAGAAGTAGTAATAAGTCAGGAGTACCAAAGATAAATCTGCTCTTGATATCAAATGATGAGACAAATCATTACTGCTGGATCAAGAATATGTCAAGACTTGTCGAGTATAATAAGAACGAGCATGCCCGTTTCTATTGTGATAACTACCTAAACTCATTCAATTCGGAAAAGTCCTTGGACACACATATGGAATATTGCCTAAACAACGAAGCAGTGAAAGTCCAGATGCCTATGAATGAGGATGGCAGTCCAAAGTACATTACTTTCAAGAACCACAGAAGAAAGATGCAAGTGCCATTTGTGATCTATGCGGATTTTGAGTGTTTCACGGAGAAGATGGACACTTGTTCCCCGGATGATAGGGATAGCTTCACTAATCAATATCAGAAGCATAAACCGTCAGGATTTTGTTACCTTATCAAGTGTTTTGATGATGAGGTCTTTGAGCCTAAGTTAGTGATGCGTACAGCCAACTCATCTGAAGATGACATACCACAAATGTTCCAGGAAAGATTAGAGGAGGACATCAAGAAGATCTATAGTCAATTCAAGTCTGAAAAGAAGGTTATAATGAAGATGAGTGATTATAAGCAGCATGATAAGGCTACTCATTGCCATATTTGTGATGATGAATTGGGAAATGATAAGGTGATTGATCACTGTCATCTTACAGGTAGGTACAGAGGAGCAGCCCACAGGAAATGTAATATAGAATTCAGCGCCCCTAAGTTCTTCCCGGTCATATTTCACAATTTGTCTGGATGTGACAGTCACTTGTTTATCAAGAAGATGGGGGTATCAGAGGGTAAGATAGATTGTATTCCACTCAATGATGAAAAGTATATTTCATTCACAAAAGAGATTGTGGTTGAAAAGTTCAAGAAGGAGGCAGAAGGGGATGAGGAGGAGGGTAAGGAGGTGCAGATTAAACGCTCCATTAGATTCATAGACAGTTTTAGATTCATGGCAAGTGGTCTAGCCAGTTTGGTTGATAATTTACCAAGAGAGTCTCTGGAAAATCTTGAGAGATATTATGAAGGAGAAAACTTTGACATATTGGCTAGGAAGGGTGTATTTCCATATGATTGGTTTGATGGGTTTGATAAGTTACAAGTGCCTAGTCTACCACCTAAGGAGGAATTCTATTCGAAACTCTATGATGTTGATATATCAGAGGAGGATTATCAACATGCTGGAAACGTGTGGGATACCTTTGGTATGAAAAACTTTAGGGATTACCATGATTTATATCTCAAAACAGATGTAATCTTATTGGCTGATGTCTTTGAGAACTTCAGAGGTGTCTGTATGAGAAATTATGGGTTGGATCCTGCATGGCATTTTACTGCACCTGGATTGGCTTGGGATGCTACATTGAAGATAACCAAGGTGGAATTGGAGCTATTGAGAGATCCAGATATGCTGATTATGATTGAGAATGGCATCAGAGGTGGTATTTCAATGATCTCCACTAGGCATGGGAAAGCCAACAATCCATATATGAAGGAATATGATCCAGAATTGCCTACAAAGTACATTACATATTTAGATGCTAATGGACTCTATGGCTATGCAATGACCAAGGCTTTACCAACTCATGGTTTTGAGTGGATGGATGATCAGGATTTAACAGATTGGAGAGACCATACATGTATATTGGAGGTGGATTTGGAATACCCGCTCCAGCTACATGATCTACATAATGACTATCCATTGGCTCCAGAGAGATTGGATGTGGAAGGTGTTGTTAAGTTAATTCCTAATTTGAGGGACAAGAAGAAGTATATATTACATCATGAAGCACTGAAACAGTATTTGTCTTTAGGATTGAAGTTAATCAAGGTACACAGAGGGATCAAATTCGAAGAATCGGAGTGGTTAAGGTCCTACATTGACTTGAACAATAGTCTTAGAGCTAAGGCTGAGAATGACTTTGAAAAAGATTTCTTCAAATTGATGAACAACTCGGTGTTTGGTAAGACTATGGAGAATATTAGGAAGAGGGTGGATATTCAATTGGTCACTAATGAGAAGAAAGCACGTAAGTTGATTGTGAAGCCAAACTTTCATCATAGGAATATATTCTGTGAGGAATTGACTGCTTTCCATATGAAGAGAACTAAACTGCTCTTTGATAAACCTATTTACTTAGGAATGGCTATTCTGGATTTGAGTAAGATAACCATGTATGACTTTCATTACAATTACATAAAGCCAAAGTATGGAGATGATACCAAGTTGTTATTCACAGATACAGATTCCTTAGCCTATGTGATACAGACTGAGGACTTCTATAATGACATAAGTCCAGATGTCAGAGAGAAATTCGACACCAGCAATTATCCCAAGGACCATCCATCCGGAATTGAAACCGGAGTGAATAAGAAGGTTGGAGGGATGTTCAAGGATGAAGCTGGTGGCGAGCAGATAACGGAATTTGTGGGTCTAAGGGCTTAACTGTATGCTTTCAAGACGGATAAACAGAAAGAAGTCAAGAAGTGTAAGGGTGTGAACAAGGCAGTGGTGAGTAAGAGTATAAGTTTCCAAGATTATAAGACTTGTTTTTTCAGTGGCCAATTCCAGAGAAGGAAGATGAATACCATAAGGAGTCATAAGCATGACATCTATACTGAAACAATTAATAAGATTGCATTATCACGCGAGGATGATAAACGCGTGATAATGGAAGATGATGTAAATACTTATGCACATGGTCACTTCAGGACGCTAGAAGGTGGTGATTCAGTGTTTTGGGGTACAAATTGAAGTTCCTCACGAACGAATCCTCGTTTTGGACCCCCATTCAAATAGTACAAGACTGGTTGACCCGGCTCGATTATGGTTCGGGCTAAATCATAGTAGTAGTAGTAACAATCTTTTATTAGGAAGCTCCATCACTAAAAGTGGTTTACATAGAGGTCCTAATACTAGATATATACTATATAATGAACAATTAAAATCTATAAATTAGAGCTAAAACCAAAATAAATAAATATTTACAACATATACACTACAGAGATTAAAAAAAAATTAAAAATAATTAATTATAAAATGCAGAAAAAAGACACTTCTTAAAAATTGGCAAACTTACTGAATTTCTTACAGCTCTCTCTAACTCATTGAAGTCTTTGAAACAGTGGTACCGTGAACGTTGTTTTCCCCAATTGTATCGGATTTTGGGGAGCTTTAAAGAAATATACCTCAAGGCTCCATATGGGATCAGTAGCCCGTCGTTTGTCCCCACCTTCATCTTCACCGGGGGCATATAGATATCTGACTTGAACATCTGGAGGTAATCTCTTCTCATCCAATCCCACAGGTCGCTTATAGTCTGGAGTTTTAGTATCAATTGACTCCATTTTCAAAGCTTCCTCAGGCTCTTTACCAGTAATACGGGTGGTCTCACTATTGAGGGTCTTCATGATGGCCGTCAATCTGTTCACCCAAACTGTGGATCTGGTATCACTAAGATATCACACTACATGACTGAATAACTTCTCACCAAGAGTCCTATTGGCTCTTTCCACAAAAGCCTGAGCTCTATGATTCCCAGCTTCACTATGCTGGATTGTAACTTGATGCTTATTCATAAGAGTTGTTACATCACCCTTAAATTCTGTTCCTGGATCCACCATTAATGTTTGTGGCCACTTCAACTTACGGGAATAAACCCTTTGAAAGGCATTGGCAACTTCACCACTCTCCTTTGAGGTCAATGCCTCAGCATCCTTATACCTTGAACCAATATCAATCACGACTAAGGCATAGCGGTATGTTTTTCTTCTCACTGTATCATGAGGAAGAAACAACAAGTCCGCTTGATGAATCTGATTAGGCTTATTCACACTCCAATGTGGCCTGGGTATATATTTGGGGGCTGGGAGATAAATTTGCCATAAGGCTTGCTTCTCCAACCACTCTTTGGCGACTTTTTCACTAACTTTGGCCGCTTTGGCTAATTTGGGTATGGCTGAGTATCCTTTCCAGTATCCATCAGTGGAGTAATATAATCGATTTAAAACGTTAGAATCATTCATTTATAAATAAGATTATAAGCATTTAAAATGACTTCTATACCAAGCATTCTTGATGCTAATCGTGATCCAAGGAGTACTGGAGGGTTGAAGGCGGAAACTTCATTGAATAGGGTCACGTTGAATCCATCATCAGCCGAACCTGGCCAGACATTATACATTGAAATACCCAAATTGAGTGAGAATTTAGTGATTGTGCCTGGTAGTGTCTACATAACTTTTGATATGGTTGTAACCGGGCACAAGGACAACACTCTTGTTAATAATTTGGGAAGGAATCTAATTTCACAATATAGGGTTCTATTTGGGGGTGAAATCATAGAGGATCTTAGTAGATTTGATTTATTCAAGACTTATCATGATTTGTATTTGACAACTGAAGATCGTGAGAATAGATTGAGACAGAGCATATCTGATGTTAATACAAGGAGAATTAGAACCAATGCAGGCAATAAAGATACATCAAAAGCAAAGCATAATACTTTGGCTACGATTCATAACACTAGATATGCTATTCCATTAGATCATACAATCCTCAAAGATCATGGAATATTTTACCCAAGAGGATTACCACATCCACTTAGATTTGAATTAACTTTGGCTAAATTTTCTGATGTTGTAGTTTATTCAAACAATGAAACACCGGCTAATTATAAATTAGTAAACATGGAAATGGAATACCAATGCATATCGAGTGATTCTTTAGCAGGAAAGGCTGTTACGTCCTACAAATCTGGGAAAGGATTCACGTATGAAAAAGCACTTCTTCACAAAACTTTTACAATCTCTGAGGCTAATGATGCTGTGATAAATCAGCATATCAATGTACCAAGGAAATCCATGACTGGTATACTATGTCTTTTTACTGCTCCACATGTAGAAGGTCTTAGGGATTCTGAGATTTTTGTAAATCCAAGGATCACATCAGTCAAGATTGACATAGATGGGGTGCCAAACAAAGTTTATTTGAAAGGTATGATGGCGACTGATTTGTGGCAATCCATAATTAAGCGATTTGGTCTCGGTGATTCAATTAAGGAATCTGACTTCTATACAGATAAATTCGCTTTGTGGATTGATTTGAGGACTTATCCAGATAATGATATCCATGGAAGTGGTTTGTATATTATTGCTACTCGTGATGGTGTGACTTTAGAAATTAAGAGAGAAAAGGTAGGAACTAGAGTTCTTACATGCTACATGTTTGTTGTTGCTGACGCTATAATGGGCATTAGGAATGGCGGTCTAGAGGAGATAGTATATTAGACCGTCATATGTTTTCTTCTCACATTGTCATGAGAAGAAACATTAATCTAAAGGGGTTAATGTATTGAGTAATGATGAATGAACTCAAAGATATGATTCCATTCAATTGTATCATCACTGGTCCCACGAATTGTGGAAAGACACAATACATAGTGGAACAGCTTCGAGATCATTATAAGCAAGTATTCGATTATATTGTGTTGATTTGCCCAACATATGCCCATAACAAGACTTATAGAGGATTTGCAAAGGGGGATAAACGATTCTTTGTACTCTCACCAGATGCGAGTGATCATGACGAAATCAACAATTTGTTAATGGATTGCTCATCATTCTTCTCAGATATGAATGCACTCATAATATTAGATGATTGCGCCGTTTCAAAGGATCTGAAGAATAGATCCAACAAATTCATCGATTTAGCGTTCTCTGGGAGGCATATAGGGATATCAGTCTGGGTTCTCACTCAGCAGCTCACATCTATAGCCAAACCATTCCGTGAAAATGTAGCTTGTGTGGTTTCATTCCATAATCCATCACAAACGGCGATGAAGATGCTTTTCGAGGAATATGGCGGAGATCTGGATGCTGAAACTTGCAAAAGATAGAAGAAGCATCTTAAGAATGAAAAGTATGCCAGGCTCTGCTTCTCCCTTAGGCATCCATTCCAAAATTATTTAGAGATACCGGCTATTACGGCATAATCATGACAACTCCCGAAGATATCATGAATGGTGAAACTGTTGTAAATGATCATCAAACAATAAACACTCCTGATGATGATTTGAAATCTAAAAGAGAAGAACTCTCAATACTAGCTTGTCTAGGTTCTACCAAGGAGTATATTGGTATGCAAATGACCCTGTCCGATATACATAAATTATCAGAAAAGGATGTTGAAAAGTACTACAAGAGGTATAAGATGGTGTCGGGTAGGAACCTATCTGACGGACTAATAGATCCTCCTTTACATCTATTGGCTAAATTAGTTAATTGGTGTCTTAGTAGTTATGGTGGAATAGATGAACCAGACGCTTTAGTAAATGATTGGAAGAATAACCAATTGGTTAAGCAATGGCTGTCAGAAGTGTCTGGTTCAATAGTAGTAAAGGGTGGAGTGGTTGCTACATTACTAATAATAGGTATTACCACCATTAAGCATTTCAAACTAAGAGATCCCCCTCCTGCTATTACATTTGGTGATCCAACTAATACAGATCAAGTTAGAGTTGACACTGTCCGGTGATACAAAAAAATTTAAAAATTAAGTTAGCCGTGCCTGGAATGGGTATACAACAGAAAGTCAAACAACATGTCACAATCTTCTGGCTCATCTTCAAAGGATAAGGATAAGGATATCATAAGGATACTGGTGCAATTGACACTTCAAAGCCATTATCTATGTATCTAAATTTCAAGACCAGTGGATATGGTAGTAAACTAAATTGTCATACTGTATTCAAAGGTCGTAAAAGGAATGATACTTATAGAGACTACTTGTGGGACAAGGATAATGATACCAGAGCATGTGCACATATAGCATTAAAATGGGAGAGTATATACTTTGGTGTACATGGTACAAGTGATTTTATTGCATCTGCAAAATTAGTGATTCAACAAATTAAGCTAAGTAAGCCCATGGTTGAATTTGAACCAGTGGAAGATGAAGAAGAGGTATTTAGTGATTCAGAGTATGAGGATGATGAGGAGGAGGCTTAATTTGATAATAGTACTGTTGAGGAGATTTTAAGTGCTGGATAAGAAGTCATCAACATCAAAAATCGTAAGAAGAAATGTTTAGTTTCCTAGTATACTTCTTACTAGGAGACTTAAAGTTTAGATTATATAAGTTCATAACATGTCTGAAGAAATTCAAACTACTGAGCAAATCACTAGAGAACCATCTGTCAAAACAAAGGTCAAAGACCCCAAGAGAGTACAGGCTGGTAAAACGTTATCAGAAAAGAATAAGAGGGCTAGAGAAGCTTTGAAACGTGAGGAGGAAAGGGAAAAGGAAGAGAGGGAAAAGAAGGAAAGGGAAGAGAGTGAAAAGGAAGATGAGAAGGGTGGTTCTGTTGGTGGAAGGGGTGATTGGATACCAAAATATATGTCATCCCAAACTATTATTATGACTCTAGGTGCAATTGGCCTCGCCGCCTATGCTTTATTCACAAACTATAGAGATAGAATAGCTGATTTGCATGTACCAACACCATTCAATCCACCACAGCCCAGAGTCATAGAAAGTCAGCCCGTAAACGAAGAAGAAAATAGCTTAAAAAGTAGATGGATGTAATTCACAAATGGTTGAGAATAAGCTCGTAAAGACAGTTACTGGCTCTGCAGTGCTCGTTGGATTGTCGACTGGGATGGGCTGGCTGGCCAAAAAGGCTCTTCGGGAGACATTCACCGGTGACCCATCGACCAGTATCATGAACTATGGTAAATGGGTTCTTGTGTTGAGTATAAGCATGTATGTCAAAACCTATTTAGAGGATCAGAAGATACTCAAATTCTCCGACTATTATAGACCCAATTCAGATCAGAAGATTGGAGAAATGGTTTATGTTTCTGGTGGGATGTTAGTCTTGGGATATATTATCAGCAAGTGGATATAATGACTGATAAAATAACAGATAACACAATGACTCCCCATGAATATATTCGTTTGGTAGGATTTAGAGCTGAACAGTTGAAGATGGGTAATAAACCAGTCATAGACTGGCCATTTGATTTCAATCCCATAGCCATTGCTAAGAGTGAACTCAAACAGCGTCTCTTATCACTGCTTATAATTAGAAAGATCCCAGACTGTAATTTAAAGACTGGTTTCTGAGATGAAATATGGAACCCAAACGACATGAATATACGAGACTTTTGAATCAATTTAGAAAGTTCCCATATTCAACTTCAAATATGGCAACTGCTTATGATCCTGATTTAGATCCGACTACACTAAATGAGCCAGGTGATGATGATGGAGGTCATGATGATGGAGGTCATGATGATGGCGATGATACACTTTATTTGAGCCCAATCACAAAGACATCAACCACTCGTCCAATTGACCCTTATGAAGAGGAGGAAACCTCGTTTGGTGGTGTTGATGAAACTCGGCCCTTATTGATAGAAGAGATGGAAATTGAACAAGATGAAGCCTGGACCAAGATTAGATCAAGATTCCCCAAAGTTGATACTTCAAAGTTTATAGCTAAATTTAATGAATTCAAGCAAGTAGTTGTATCATTGGTTAGGAAAGGATCAAAACCTTATGTGTTATTCAAAGGTGATGGTGAATTGAATGACAAATTACCGCCTACCATCAAAAATAGTCTAGGTCCAAGCGCAGAAGAAGTTGTTGAAGCTAATGATGGTGAGATATCAAAGAGAAAGACCATGATATCCAAAATGAAGGATAAGCTAAAATTCCATAGGGACAAGCCACTGAAAACCCCAGAGGAAAATAGCCAAATAGAGACTCTGGAGAGGGAAATTGGTGAGCAGGAACAAGAGATAGCCAACCTGGAAGGTGAGAATGAAGAGATACAAGAACGAATGTCATTACGTGATCGTGTGAAGGCCATCTTCAAGAAATATGGATTCACAGTCTTTGCTGTAATGAGTGCCGTTGGAGTGGTCATTGGTGTTATAGTCTCCAATCTCTCCAAAGGGCTCTCAAGATTGGGTAAAGGGGTTGGTGATGGACTAAAAACCCTTGGTAAGAAACTTGGTGAATTATTGCCTGGGATGGTGGGCGCTATTGTAAGCTTTCTATTCAAGACTGCTGGAGAGGTCATTTCATTCCTAGGGAAACATGCTTGGCTGTTAATAATGGCGATTGTGCTTTACTTCATAGAAGAGTTAAAAAGGAAACGTAAATGAATCAAATGAAGACCTATTGCGTCAAAGAGAAAAAGCTGACTGATTGTGTGCCTGGTAATGAAACCTTTACCAAAACATCCAAGGGGAGGCCGATGATGAAGTGTAAATGTTCCAGCTGTGGCATCATCAAAACTCGATTCCTATCAGATGCTGATTATAGAAATTTAAAGGTGAATAAGGAGTAATCAAACAAAATGTTGAGCATTACTATGTATGAGTCTGAAACTAGGGTGTATTTGGATCCCCCACTGGAAAAGGTTCGGGAGATACAACTCCTTGACTGTATTATACCCAAACGATTAGTGAACTTCAAGGATCGACAGGGCTTTCTCAAGGAGGATAATCGGCCCATCATAATAATTCAACCCGGTACATACTCTCTACGTGATATACACGTAATATTTATGAACGATACGGATAATGCCAAGCTATCGATCATTGAGACTGACACTGTTGATTACCTGTATTCTAATAAGAGCTTCAACATTAAACTTACAAGAGGGCTACAAGTTGGTCTTGGGGTGCCTGAAACCATAACCCCTGGAAAGTTGTACCCCATAAATATACAGATTAAGGAGCCACTGAGACTTATGTGTAGTATAGTGGACAATAAGTCGTCATATATGAATAACACTCAATCTGGAGAACCTGTGAAACTCTCGCCCTCACACCTCCTTGCCAACATACCATCACAGGATTACCCAGCCATTCCAGTTCAAAAATATAAGAGCCCCATAAACTACTTCGACTTAAGCATCTTAGACATTAAATGGAAGAAACTTGATCTGAAGGGTTCTCCCATAACTTTCAATTTAAGATTTAGATAACATCTTAAAAGTAAGTGATAATCATTCCAAAATGGCTGAATATAAGACAATATATCCCAACTTAGAGGCTACTGCACCTCCTGCACCTCCTCCAACCCCCACTGATGGACCATCATTCAGGCTTCAACAATGTTGTGATGCTTTGAATAAGCTAAAGTCTGAATTAAGCCACTATGAAACAGTACTCAAAAAATATAACCGATCCAAGGGTGTACTAATGAATGCAAGCTCTACCTGTGGTATATTGTCTTGCGTTTTGGCAGCTGGTGGATTGGGCACATCCCTTAGTGGAGTTGGAATCATCGCATCTGTACCATTGTGTGTAGTAAGTGGCGTATTTGTGTGCGCATCCATAGCATGTCAACAAATATCCAAGAATCTATCGAAGAAAGCTGTGAAGCATCAAAACACCATCACACTGGCCAAATCCAAGATAAACACCATTGAAGACCTGGTTTCCAAAGCCCTTCGTGACAATAAGATCTCTGATGAGCAGTTCTCATTGATTATAGAAGAACTCAAGAACTTTGAAAAGCTCAAGGCTGAAATAAGGGCTAAAGCTCAAAAAAATATGAATGGAGAGGACCTAGTGGTATTGAGACAGAGAGTACGCAAAGAAATACTCAAAGAACTAAAAGGAGAACAATAACTATAATTTATGAAAATCATAAATATTAGCTTAAAAGTTTGAACCCTTCTACCCAAATTATCTGACTATGAGCATAATACTGAAAGACTTACTCAATAACTTCAGAAATAAGTATCCAGAAGCTAACCATGACAAATTCAAATTTGTGACTGATCATTATAATATAGGTTACATTAAATGGAAACATAATGGGATGACGATCATGTCTTATGATGACCTCACTATCAAGCCATTGACTGATAACCTATCACCCCGTTTGAAAAGACTACTATGGATAGATTTAGGATTGGATGATGATGAATTGAGCTCATTCCCAAAGAGTTTGATAATACACCCATCTCATGCTAAATTTATCAGATAGTATCCAATATGTAAACTTGAAAAATTCCATCTTTCAAACACACATATTGATGTCGTTAAGTGGAGATATGTGAATCTTTACCCTATGATTCAATTTGAAGTAGAATTTAAAATAAAAGATGATGGTAGTGTCTCATTTGATGATGAAATACCAAAATATGTCGAGAATATGATTCTTGAAGATCTTGGCGTGTGTAACTAATGGCTTAAAAGTTTGAACCCTTCTACCCAAATTCTGGATAGAAGATGAGCTTACTCAATGACTTCAGAAATAAGTATCCAAAGGCTGATAGTGACCGATTCGTATTTGTGTCCGATCAATATGGAGGTTACATTAAGTGGAAACATAATGGGATGACAATCATGTCTTATGATGATCCTACTGGTAAGACATGGACTGATGATCTACGACCAGGTTTGAAAATACTACTCTGGTTTGATTTAGGATTGGATGATGATGAACTGAGCTCATTCCCAAAGACCTTGACTATGACCAATCGCTCTTACCCAATACCTGCCATTAACTTTGATGACCCTTCAAGTAATACCACAGATATGCTGACATCATTGGATATATACGTGTCCAACACGAAAAAATTCACCGCTAAGATGCGTGACGTATTTAAATCCCAAGTTGTGACTTTCAAGTTTGGTAAACAAAGTCGAAAGTGGCTGAACGCACCCGACATGAACTATTGGCCTCAACAGCTGAACTTTGCAGTGTGGTGTGCGACCTCTGGTTGTGGAATAAGTCCTTTTGAAAGTCTCAACTACCCCAAAGTCGTGAGTAGCTTCATTAAGTTTCATGTATACTTCACCATAAGACGAATATTGTATGAATTGAGTCTTCCACTACCTGATGAGCAACCTTTTGTAATAAACAACAACCCTTACAGTAAAGTTGCATACCAAAGATTATGCGCTGAATTTGGGATTGATACTAATTCTGATTTCAGATGGAAAGGTGGAAGAAATGGGGGTTTGGGTGATATATTCCTTGATTATGGTGCTGGATACCATGGAGTAGGTTGAGGATACCAAAATATCCATATGGTAAGAAATTATGATGAAGAAGCCGATCAATGGCCTGGTGAAGGTGGTAAATTCGCTGATGATATATATCTCCAAACTCTAATTTGGTCGCTCCAACAATTTCACACCAGTATCGAATTTTTGATCTCAATTTGAATAATGCATGTCTAAAATTATTAACTCCATAGCTAAATACTATTAAAAGTTCATGATAATCATTTATTTTTGGATAGGTAATCGTAATATCGTTAATCTCATCTTCACCACCTGGGTATGAGATAATCCTCGTAATAAAATATTTATCAAATTCCAATCTCATGTCATCCATTCTGCTCCAAATCCGTACCAATCGCTACCCCACCCCAAACCCAAATTTCAATTTCACACTCCACCCAAACCCCCGACCCCACCCCCCACAAAGATACAATTTTGACACCCCATAACTAATTAGTTATTCATAGAAAATCCCAAACAAAAAATCGAAATCGACAAAAAAATCATCGACCAAAAATCGAACGAGATCTAATTAAATATGCATAAGACCACACCCAAAAAAATTCTGACCGAGCTCGGCCCAGTCCCCGAAAAATTGACCACACCCTTTTGGCCCAGAATCGGCCGAATGCAACTACTTCATTAATGTTTTAGGTGTACAAAATTTTTTGTTATTGTTTTATGCTTTTTTTCTTTTTTCTTTTTATATTTTTTTATTTTCAGGACCTCTCTGAAAATCACCCTGGTGAGAGAGTCTCCTGATTAAGAATTACTATTATTATTATTATTATTATTATTATTATTATTATTATTATTATGTAAACAAAATAGAAACAAAATTATAGTAAGATCTACAGCTTCAGTATAAATCCCCTCAAATCATTGTTCTCCTCAACTTTTTGAGATAACTGGAGTATTTAGGCAAAATTTGCATGATTCACTCCAGGCTCTGCAAAAAATAATTATTGTTTTACAAGGGATTTTGTATTGTTTCCCTATGTAGATTGTGTAAGCTACCCAACAATTATGTACCGGTAATTAACTAATTGTTAACTAAATAATTAGTTACTAATTACTATGTTGCTGCTTCTTGCCACAGTGAACCAGGTCTCTTTGTTTACTGCTGTGATTTTTCTTCAAATGCTGTAAACTTGGTAAAGGTACAGTGGTAATTTTTTGTGAAATTTCATAGAATGAGGTGGAAATGTATTGAGACATTCATTTTGTTACTTTTTTACCTGAAGAATGTTTTTGGTTTAAACAGTGTTGTCACACTAATACCCATGTTTGTATTTAAGGAACATCCTGATTTCAATCCAAAAAGATGCCATGCATTTGTGTGTGATATCACCAACAGTGAATTTGTCTTTCCATTTCCTGCTGAAAGTCTGGACATTATCATTCTCATTTTTGTTTTGTCTGCAATTCATCCAAACAAGTAAGGTATTAATTATATTGTACACAGTGCTTGCATGGTAAACAGCTAATGGAGAAAACAACACAGTTACAAACAAATATGCACATGTAATGTTTATCTGTGTAGGTAATCCAAAATCTCACTGAAATTTTTTCACACCAAGCAAATTGATGCATTATAGAAGACAGGACCTTTACGCAAAGAACTAATGAATGGAAAGGCACAAGACATAGTACATAAAGTAGACTCCTGACAACTTTAACCTTCCAGGGAAATTTGAAAAAGATTTGATTTATTGGGAGCTTTGGGTTATTAAGGGTAAAATCACAGTAACCATGTATATAATGGAAATCCTGAGGAAATCATTTTTGATTCAAGTTAGCATGAGTGATGTGAAGGACATTTTGTGACTTGGTATTTTATGTGAAAAAAACTGCTTAGGTCACGTGACTACCTAGTGTTGAGTTTTTTGGTTGACCACGAGGAGTATTAGTAATAGTTTGTTTTTTTGAAATCGTTTCAATAAACGGTTAACTCAAAACCAATTAAGTCTGAGTTAGCACACAACGCTCCTCCCCACTAACGGCTGCTAACGAGAGAGACACATTCCTTTCCCTAAAACTAACCAATAAGAAGCAGGCTTCCATATTCTGGAAACCTCGTCCAAGTCGTTTCGCACGTGTGCATCTGTCATGTTTTGTTTTCGCGCGCACAGCAAGCACCCAGCAAGCGCCCAGCAAATATAACGAATTTGATTGGCGTAGCCGATAACAATAACGTGCATTCTATTGGTTCTCAAAAACAAAGGGAAAGGAATGTGTTCTCTCTCGTGAGCAGCCGTTAGTGGGGAGGAGCGTTGCGTGACGACCCTAATAACGGCTGCGAATGAGACTAGAGTTAGCAGGGGGTTTACGTAATCTGTTGTTGACTGTTGATACTTGTTATGGCATAAGCCCATGCAGGACACATGTGGCGACATGAATACCAGATTAAAGGATTGCCTTTAATGACTCTACAGTAGAGGTGTGAAGTGACCAGAATCTGTTAATCAGTACATAACATGTTAAACCAGACAACAAAACAAACACTTGTTCTAAACAGAACAATTCTTAGTGAGCTCTCTTGAAAGCCAATTAGTCCTAACCAAAGTTTAGGTGTTAAGCTTCAGATACTGTTAAACAAAAGTGCTCTAAATATATTTCTTGGGATGAGACCCTTACCTTTTGTATTGTACTTTAAATCTGTTTATATTACTGGGCGGCAGTTTTGTTTGAAAATGATCCTTATTGCTTTTCTTTGTTATTTTTCTAGAATGCAAGATGTCATTCATAGATTATCCAAGGTGGGTATCGGTTCAAGAATTCTTCAGGCTGCTTTTTAACTCGTGGATACGCGAAGCGTATTTGCGAGTTTTTGTGGGGACTCCGATATGCAAATTGTCACTCACTCACTCACTCACTCACTCACTCACTCACTCGCTCACTCACTCACTCACTCACTCCAGTGTAGACACACTTCGTAATTAGTCGGATAGAACTCGGGGGCACCGATATGAAGACGACAATTGTCGTGACCGAAGTCACGGAAGTCTGTTGATGAAAGTTCACGCTGAAAGTTTATCGTACCGTTGCCAGAGTTTGTAATGATTTTGTAGCTTAAGAGGACGATTAGCGAGGCCCTGTTAGGGGTAAATTTCGACAAGCGACGTGGCCTTGAAACGGCGACATAAAGGACCTGAAATGGCGACGAACGACGAGCCGCTCACGGGAAATTACGACAGCGACCTTCGACCTTCCGAAATTGCGACGTGAAAAGGTTTGAAACTCAGACGCGCGACATAAACAACCTCACTAACAGGGCCTCATTAGCGGTCTTACTAAAATCAAAAGGAGTTTAAATGTTTCCAGTTAGGACAATGACCAACTTGGAGACTGAATTTCATGAGCCTTTTACTCGGCCAGGCGCTAAACGTGAACAGATGATAACTATTCGCTTTTCCGACATCGACCGCCATCGACCGCCATCGACCGCCATCGACCGCCCCCAAGATTACAAGCAGTATATGAATTTCAGTTGGCTCGAAAGTGATCTGAAGATGAGAAAATCTCTTGCTAATATAGTAAGCTTTGATGAGAACTCATAGAGCGAAATTAGCACTTGAATGAGAATTTATTTGAGCGAAATGAGTACTCGTTATTGAACGAAACCACTACTGAAAACAGAATAAATTGACGAATCCATGATGTGAAACCGAAGAACTTCTGCGGCCAACCTGGATAAGAAACATCGCATGGAGGACTTTTCTACTGATTTAAGTGTTAGTACTAACAGGAATGGAGTTGGAAAAGTATTGGGACGGTCAAGAAGTATGTCAACGCTTACCATTAAATATAGAGGCGCATGCCGTGACGGAGAACCAGGGTTCGAAAAGAGTAAGTCATGTAGAAAATGTATTAAGCGTTATATTATATACAATACACCACAAGCCGTTACAATGAAACGTTTTCTGTCTATTGATTTCCGAATTTACCTTGAAGTGAACTAGATTGTGTTGAAGTAGACATGTTGGAAAAATAGGCTTACCTGTTTTGCTTACTGTTGTGTGACTCATCATATTTACATTGTAAAAACAAGAAGTTATAAGGATAAAAACAAAGATGTATTGCTGTATTAATGATGGCAAGTGTGATTTTTTTTAAGTGCAACCCTGAATATATATACCACTGATAACCTAAAATGAGATTGTACGGTAAATAAACTAATTCAACTTGATAAAGGATTGAGAGTCTTAATGATTTTAAGATCATCACATCAGCTGGGCTATCCTACATGGTTTTGTTCATTATCAGCTGCAGAATCAAGGTGGATATTTCTGTTGCATACATTGAATAGACTTGTAGACAACAAAAACTATAATGATGATAAAATTGACAATGTCATGGCAACAAAATTCAGACCTTATTCAGAAGGACCCTGTTACTTTGAACACACAGACAGTGAGCAGCAGGATACCAGAACTACATTTGGTTTCGGTGCCATTTAATCCTTTACCCTTATGTTAAGTTATCAAATTTTTTAACAACTGTATGCTTGCCACCTGCCTTATAACTGATGCCTAGTGTAGTCAAATGATTGGCGTCATGTACTCACTGTATGTTTATTTCAAAAAGCTACTCAGCTCCCGGGTCACTTTTATGTTGTGATTATAGATTATTAAAATTATCTTCAAGTTCATTCAATCACAACTCTGAAAAAACACCTCATTAATTTTTAAATTATTTCTTTTTTCTCTGTTTTGTAAACATATCCACGAGTTCACCATAGTCCTACTTTGATTGTTATATAAATTCCACCTGGAGTTCAAACCTGTTAAGTTTAATTTGGCTTATCCCTAAAGATCAAAAGTTTGTCTCATCCACTTTTCCAGGGTCTTCTTGGCATTTTGAAGTCACAGACACAGCAGTTCTTTGGAAAAAACAAAGTTTATTGAAACACAGGAATGCCTGAAATATTTCTCCTCATCCTACAGAATGCATGCAACATATGATTTTTCAGGGTTGCCATGGTAAAGAAAAACTAGCTGCATAACAGGTGTGATTTTTTTGCGTATTTCAGGCGAACAGAGGCAAAAACGAGGCGAGCGTGAAGTCGTGTCGCGCGTGAGGGGAGGAGTAATTTTTTCGCGCTCCTCCCTTGCGCGATTCGCCTTAGCGCTCGCCTCGTTTTCGTCTCCTGTTCGCCTGAAATACGTAAAAAAATCACGCCTGTTATGCAGGCTAGGGAAAAAAAATTTTCAAGGTCAGGGAAAAGTCACGGAATTTTGCAAAAAGTCAGGGAAGGTCTTAGTTCTTGACAAAGTCAGTGAAAGTCAGGGGATGTTTTGAATTTTTTTGAAGTAGTCGATATGTAATGAGTTATGCGTTCAAATGCAGTGCTTTTGGTCAGTGGTTTTTGTTATGAATGTCTTCTTCTAAGTAAAGAAGAGAAGTCACAGGAGGCTTGGGAACCGTTGTTTTTCTTCTGCCATTTTTATCAAATCATTGTAGAGTGTGGTGTGGTTGTTAAATTGTTTTGAGGTCATTAAAAAGTCTGGGAAAAGTCAGACAATTTTTTGGGGTCTTTTAAGTGGCAACCTTGTTTTGTGTCCTGCAGGATTTTTATAGAAATCTCTGTTAAGGAGTTAAATACTCCGAGGACCAAATCCCCCCTCCCCACCACTTATATTCTCTTGTGAAATGCTCTTGAGTCCATTTGTTCGATCTTTTTGTCAGCTTCTTAAGCCTGATGGGCTGATTCTGTTCAGAGATTATGGCCGATTTGACATGGCTCAGCTTCGATTCAAACAAGGTGAGCTCTTTATTCTTTGAAATTGGATAAATCAAACGAGTTGATTAAGTAAGTTATACCACCGTAAGGTGAATGGGAGGTGCTGACGTTTCGAGCATTAGCCCTTCGTCGGAGCGAATGAGAGGATTGTGGGTTACGTTCAATTTATATAGAGAAGTATGGAGCCATCCTATTGGTGGAACCATAGCATTGTGTGGATAGAAGTGAATAAATTAGATGAATGATTAAATGAATGAGAAACGTTCGTTGATACCGTGGAGATTAAGAGAACCGAGTTGGAAGATAAACTTCTGTTCTAGGTTTTTACGGCTTTCCGTATTGCCCTGATGCACGGAAAGTCCACATACCGCCATGTTGTGAGTTGAGTGGTTAGGTAGATTAAAGTGTCGCGCTACAGGTTTCGATGCATCTTTATCATTTCGTTCGACGTCACGCAGATGTTCGCGGAAACGGTCACCTAATCGTCTTCCGGTCTCGCCGATGTATATCTTCTTGCATAAGGTGCATTTTATGCAATAGATAACATTGGCGGAAATGCATGTGAAACGGTCGGTGATTTTTAACTCGTGGATACGCGAAGCGTATTTGCGAGTTTTTGTGGGGACTCCGATATGCAAATTGTCACTCACTCACTCACTCACTCACTCACTCGCTCACTCACTCACTCACTCACTCACTCACTCACTCCAGTGTAGACACACTTCGTAATTAGTCGGATAGAACTCGGGGGCACCGATATGAAGACGACAATTGTCGTGACCGAAGTCACGGAAGTCTGTTGATGAAAGTTCACGCTGAAAGTGTATCGTACCGTTGCCAGAGTTTGTAATGATTTTGTAGCTTAAGAGGACGATTAGCGAGGCCCTGTTAGGGGTAAATTTCGACAAGCGACGTGGCCTTGAAACGGCGACATAAAGGACCTGAAATGGCGACGAACGACGAGCCGCTCACGGGAAATTACGACAGCGACCTTCGACCTTCCGAAATTGCGACGTGAAAAGGTTTGAAACTCAGACGCGCGACATAAACAACCTCACTAACAGGGCCTCATTAGCGGTCTTACTAAAATCAAAAGGAGTTTAAATGTTTCCAGTTAGGACAATGACCAACTTGGAGACTGAATTTCATGAGCCTTTTACTCGGCCAGGCGCTAAACGTGAACAGATGATAACTATTCGCTTTTCCGACATCGACCGCCATCGACCGCCATCGACCGCCCCCAAGATTACAAGCAGTATATGAATTTCAGTTGGCTCGAAAGTGATCTGAAGATGAGAAAATCTCTTGCTAATATAGTAAGCTTTGATGAGAACTCATAGAGCGAAATTAGCACTTGAATGAGAATTTATTTGAGCGAAATGAGTACTCGTTATTGAACGAAACCACTACTGAAAACAGAATAAATTGACGAATCCATGATGTGAAACCGAAGAACTTCTGCGGCCAACCTGGATAAGAAACATCGCATGGAGGACTTTTCTACTGATTTAAGTGTTAGTACTAACAGAAATGGAGTTGGAAAAGTATTGGGACGGTCAAGAAGTATGTCAACGCTTACCATTAAATATAGAGGCGCATGCCGTGACGGAGAACCAGGGTTCGAAAAGAGTAAGTCATGTAGAAAATGTATTAAGCGTTATATTATATACAATACACCACAAGCCGTTACAATGAAACGTTTTCTGTCTATTGATTTCCGAATTTACCTTGAAGTGAACTAGATTGTGTTGAAGTAGACATGTTGGAAAAATAGGCTTACCTGTTTTGCTTACTGTTGTGTGACTCATCATATTTACATTGTAAAAACAAGAAGTTATAAGGATAAAAACAAAGATGTATTGCTGTATTAATGATGGCAAGTGTGATTTTTTTTAAGTGCAACCCTGAATATATATACCACTGATAACCTAAAATGAGATGATACGGTAAATAAACTAATTCAACTTGATAAAGGATTGAGAGTCTTAAGGATTTTAAGATCATCACATCAGCTGGGCATGGTTTTGTTCATTATCAGCTGCAGAATCAAGGTGGATATTTCTGTTGCATACATTGAATAGACTTGTAGACAACAAAAACTATAATGATGATAAAATTGACAATGTCATGGCAACAAAATTCAGACCTTATTCAGAAGGACCCTGTTACTTTGAACACACAGACAGTGAGCAGCAGGATACCAGAACTACATTTGGTTTCGGTGCCATTTAATCCTTTACCCTTATGTTAAGTTATCAAATTTTTTAACAACTGTATGCTTGCCACCTGCCTTATAACTGATGCCTAGTGTAGTCAAACGATTGGCGTCATGTACTCACTGTATGTTTATTTCAAAAAGCTACTCAGCTCCCTGGTCACTTTTATGTTGTAATTATAGATTATTAAAATTATCTTCAAGTTCATTCAATCACAACTCTGAAAAAACACCTCATTAATTTTTAAATTATTTCTTTTTTCTCTGTTTTGTAAACATATCCACGAGTTCACCATAGTCCTACTTTGATAAAGGATCGTTTAGGTCCTGCTATTTTGTTTGTGTTGTGGACGAAAGGGCAAGTTTTGCATCTTTTGCGTGTGCAGTTGAAAGTGCCGGGTGATTCGTCTGATTTTAGTGTACTTCTAACTAAAAAATCGCTTACGTTTTTGTTACGTTTGAATGAAATGAGTGGTGGTAGTGAGAAGATGCTGCCTGTTTCGTTGTCATTCTGAAGTAACTTGAAGTTCTTCAGAATGATGTTCTTGACAGGTAGGTTGAGTGGGTGAAAAGTGAGTGTGAACGGTATTCTCTGGTTCTCTTCCTTTTGTGACGTTTGTGGTGCTGAGTGTTGGTCAGTTGTTTGAGCGCGTTGTTGAGCTGTCTTCGCAACTGAATCAGGGTAGCCACGGTTCTTGAAGAACTGAAGCATTTCTTCTGATTTGCTGGAGAAGTCCAACTCATCATTACATAAACGTCGAAGTCTGAGGAATTGAGAATATGGAATGGAATTTTTAACATGGGTGGGGTGAGAAGACGAGTGCAATAAATAACTATGGGAGTCTGTAGGTTTGTAGTACACACTAGTTGATAGGCCGTTGTTGTGGATTGAAACGTTGATATCGAGAAAAGCTATTGAGGTTTCTGAAATTTGCCAAGTATATTTCAATGCTGGGTGGAACGAATTGACAGAATTAATGAAATGCTCAAGTTCTTCCCTGGTGGATGAAGTTGCGCCAACGCAGTCATCAATGTAGCGGCGATATAGTTTAGGTTTAGGTCCGTTGTATTGGCGGAAAAATTGATTTTCAATGTAGCCTACGAAGAGATTGGCATAGCTAGGTCCCATTTTAGTGCCCATAGCGACACCATTAATTTGTTGGTAGTAGTTGTTGGAGAATGAGAAACAGTTGAGAGTTAAAACTAGTTCGGCGAGGCGAAGTAATGTTTCTGAACTGGGCTCTTTAGTAGAGCGCTGGTTGAAATAAAATTTGAGTACTAGAAGTCCTTCGTTGTTCGGTATGACAGTGTATAGAGAAGTGATGTCCATGGTGAAAATAAACTTGTTTTCGCCGGAGAAGTTGAAGTCGCGGAAGATTTTTAGTGCGTGGTTGGTGTCTTTAATGTAGGATGGTAAAGATTTGACAATGGGTACCATGATTTTGTCTAAATAGCTGGAGACTAGAAGTCCTTCGTTGTTCGGTATGACAGTGTATAGAGAAGTGATGTCCATGGTGAAAATAAACTTGTTTTCGCCGGAGAAGTTGAAGTCGCGGAAGATTTTTAGTGCGTGGTTGGTGTCTTTAATGTAGGATGGTAAAGATTTGACAATGGGTACCATGATTTTGTCTAAATAGCTGGAGCTATTTAGACAAAATCATGGTTCACACTCACTTTTCACCCACTCAACCTACCTGTCAAGAACATCATTCTGAAGAACTTCAAGTTACTTCAGAATGACAACGAAACAGGCAGCATCTTCTCACTACCACCACTCATTTCATTCAAACGTAACAAAAACGTAAGCGATTTTTTAGTTAGAAGTACACTAAAATCAGACGAATCACCTGGCACTTTCAACTGCACACGCAAAAGATGCAAAACTTGCCCTTTCGTCCACAACACAAACAAAAAAGCAGGACCTAAACGATCGTTTAAAATCACCGACCGTTTCACATGCACTTCCGCCAATGTTATCTATTGCATAAAATGCACCTTATGCAAGAAGATATACATCGGCGAGACCGGAAGAAGATTAGGTGACCGTTTCCGCGAACATCTGCGTGACGTCGAACGAAATGATAAAGATGCATCGAAACCTGTAGCGCGACACTTTAATCTACCTAACCACTCAACTCACAACATGGCGGTATGTGGACTTTCCGTGCATCAGGGCAATACGGAAAGCCGTAAAAACCTAGAACAGAAGTTTATCTTCCAACTCGGTTCTCTTAATCCCCACGGTATCAACGAACGTTTCTCATTCATTTAATCATTCATCTAATTTATTCACTTCCATCCACACAATGCTATGGTTCCACCAATAGGATGGCTCCATACTTCTCTATATAAATTGAACGTAACCCACAATCCTCTCATTCGCTCCGACGAAGGGCTAACGCTCGAAACGTCAGCACCTCCCATTCACCTTACGGTGGTATAACTTAATTAATCAACTCGTTATCCAATTTCTTGTGGTTCAATTTCCCACCGACGCAGCACCAGTTTCTTTAGAAACTATCCCCACAATCTTTATTCTTTGTGTTGCTTGAACCAGAAACCCACAAGACTTGAAACCTGAAACTCAAGTTCACAGCTCATCTAGATTCAATATTTCCCAAGTACCATATTTGGAAACTGCTTGCCCCAGTTTTTGCGCTTGATGGAACAGTCGATGCTTGAATACAATCAACTCTCCACAAAGCAAGGTGCCCTATCTTCATTCGACCGCCGACCGGTTAGCTCAGTTGGTAGAGCACCGGACTACCGTGCGGGAGGTTGCGTGTTCAAACCCCGGCCGGACCAACACTCAGGGTCTTAAAAATAACTGAGGAGAAAGTGCTGCCTTTGTAATGACATCTGTAAATGGTTAGACTTTCTATTCTCGGATAAAGACGATAAACCGTAGGACCCGTCTCACAA
>OX453279.1:2500-32500 GCA_949710005.1 Ricordea florida | reverse complement strand
TTTGCCACATAGATCAATTTTCTCGTTTGTGGTTAGAAAGGAAGTTATTCGGTTTTTTACCATGAAAGTATTCAACGTTTGTCACGTATTTACAATCTGTGGCGAGAGATTTGACAGTTCGTGGTTGTCCAAAATGAGTTGTCGATGGCACTATGTGAAGCTTTTCACGGCTCGGCCGTGATATCATCAACTCTGTTTCATATTCGAAATGTAGTGACAGCCGTGATATCATCAACTCTGTTTTATATTCGAAATGTAGTGATCAGCCTTGATATCATCAACTCTGTTTCATATTCGAAATGCAGTGATCAACCTTGATATCATCAACTCTGTTTCATATTCGAAATGTAGTGATCGACAAAGCCTGACCTTTTCCGTTTGTGATCGTGGATAGAATTCTCATTTAACGCGGCAAATTTTCTTTGTTGTAAAGTATGAAAACGCTTTTGAATTATACGTTATGAATTTTAATGTCAAAATTCACAGTGCATGGTACAACAAACAGTACCACAGTACAGTCCTGTTCATATGCTTTCCAAAGAATGGTCACGCTTTCATAGTTTGATTTACAGATGAAAAAGAACCATAATTTATAGTTAAATAAAGCTTTCCAAAGAATGGTCACACTGCATGGTTTGATCCACTGATGGAAAACTTATAACCACACTGTATAGTAAAAAAAAAAAACAATACCACAGTACAGTTATGTTCAGTAGGTTTCCAAAGATTCGTTACAGTTTGTACCTTTAAAATGCCTGAGAGCTGTTGGTGCATAGGGAGGGATTGTCTAACCGTTTTGACCTGATTTTTCTTGATTATCGCTTAGTTTTTTATTTAACGCGTTTTTTGTTATGTAAGCAAGACGCTTTTGTACGTGCTTTGAAGACATTCGGCAAAGCCTCCCACTTTAAAACCCGTAGCTACCGTGTAAAGCACTTAAACCGCAGACAGTCCTTACTGTCTGCGGCGGCGTGAACGTGACCATTTTGTGATGTTTCGTTAAAAAAAAAACACTAAAAAACTGCCTCTAGAGGGGTCGCTCTGGTCCTGATTTCATTGTTGAATTTTTTTTCTGCGCCAAACGGAAAACAAAAGGGCACTGCCTGTTCCTTACCGTGTGTGGAAAGTATGGTGTATGGACAGTTTGATGATAAAACAAACAGTACCACAGTACAGTACTCATTGTTTATGCATTAGCTTTCCAAAATGGACACACTGCATGGTTTGATCCACAGGTGAAAAAGTTAGAACCACACTTTATAGTAAAACAAACATTATAACAGTAAGTAACAGTACTCTTCAGTAGCTTTCCAAGGAATGGTCACTCTGCATTGTTTGATCCACAGTTGAAAAAGTCAGAACCACATTGTACCGCAGTACTGCTCGCATCATTAGGAGTTATATTTGAGATCTCCGCAGACGAAAACGTCACCTCAAAATATAACTTGGCTCTATCATAAGTCTTTCGCGATTATTCAGTCTCGGTCACGTCCTCCAAAATGGGCGAAGTATCCTAAAAATAAATTGGTACGAGCGGTTTCAGAGTGAAAATAGAGAATGAAAGATTCTCTTTTACATGGTTACGTTGTCATCAAAACCTCAAATTTGGTGATTTCACGTCGTCGTTATGTAGAGGACCGCTAATACACTGTACTTGCTAAAATCCGTGCCGCACGTGCAGCACGATTATTTATACTCTTTTAACCTATGATATTATTGCTTCGTGGGGTTGTCGTAGTCGTAGCCGTCGTCGTTTATTAAATTCCCTATTAGCTTGACCACAGTGCATGCTTACGTGAGTAAAACGGGATTAAGGTACTAGTGACTTATTGGTAAGACACTCGACTCCTACGCTAATTGCCGTTTGCGGACCTGACGAGCCTGATATTTTGAGCAGAGCACTTGATTTTAATTAACAATAGGAATTGAAGCGATTAAAATATCTTTGTTGCTTTCACCTACTCTATCGCTTAATTAATTTAAGGAACCCAACCCCAAAGAACTACGCGTCTATCGGTCTTCCTCGTTACGTTACATTGTGTTAGTAATTATTGACTGGTTGGTGTGAATTTTTTTTTGTGGCAAATAATAATAATAGTAATAATGATCATAATAAAAATGATAATGATGATAATAAAATTAATGTTAACATTCGAAATATTATTGGTTATGAAGACAATAATGATAATGATAATTGTTATTATAACCATAGTGTTACTATTAAAAATTTTTTAGTAAAGACGTTAACAACTGCACCGAGATTGATTCCATCGTCGAACCCCCTTTGCTGGAATAACAAAGGTACAGCTGCTTGCGAATAAAAAAGGTACAGCTGCTTGCGCTCAACGCGGAGCGGGCTTATGGTGGGTAGATTGTACAATAGGTTATGATTAAGATGCACTCAGGTCATAGGACACAGACGGCCGTATCTTATCTCAGTTCCTCTTAGCATGAAGCACCTGGGAGTATGGTTACGCCACCTGTTATCGTAAACTCAAACACTTTTTTCCTGCCCATGGTTTTTTTTTGCATTCTTTCTCGGACTTCCTTTGTGTCAAACTATTTTTCTGTTTCATGAGTGTCCAAGAAACAAGGATCGAACCAAACGTTTGATATTTTTGGTAAGTTGAGATTCCAACCAGATCATGAAAGGAGAGTACTAGATTACTTAGCAAGAGTCACGAATGCCATGGAAATTGACAACATATGAATTCCGTCAGGTCTTCTAGAACGGAAAATCGGTTTTCTAGAATACACTGAAGTGCCAATTATGGCTGGAATGTGTGTTAAAAATATATCAAGTCTTTGGTTTACAGTTTCACAAGCTGTTTGGTGAGTTTCTTTGTTCAGGAGGTGGTAAGGTACAAAAGAACAATAAATTGGAAAATTTTTGTTTGAACGGGCTGGATGTTGTGTTTGATGGCTTTCACTCTTTCTCGACAACAGGTACGTAGAATTTCACCTACAGACAAAGTTTATACTATTTTTCCATCCGCTAAGTCTACAGTAAAAACAGTAATGTAGCTCTTTGGCAGGATGTTATCTGTGAATTGTCTTGTGGGTGTAAGCTGAGCGATAGATCCACATTAATCATTTTAGATTATTTAATTTTTTTGTTGTTGTTGTTTTGTCTTCATTACTCTTTCATATCACAAAAATGTTGCCATATGTTTCGTGTCGTTGCGATTATACGGTTTTGGTAATTTTATTTAAAAACTCTTCTGTATTTATTATTAACTTTGGCTATCAACGTTGTTATTTCCTTTTTTGAATAATCCTTGGTGTTGAAATCTCTATGGCCAAGATTAATCTTATCTTTCAGCCCTATAATAGGGGTATAGAATGGTCCCTGTAAAAAAATAAGTCTCGGCAAATTTAAAGTGGGTCTCGAAATCTCGGCGTCACAAACTAGAGTCTCGGAATCTCGAGCTCGCAAAAAAAAAAAAACAGGTCTCGAAATCTCGAATTTTTAAAATGTGAGTCTCAGAGTCTCGCAAGTCAAGCGAAAATGTATTTGGATTGAAACTTCACAAGCTGAGCGCAACCTTATGTAGCAACAACAGCAGCACAACGAATAACAATCTCGGGCTCGGATTTTAAAAAAACAGTTAAGTCTCGGTCTCGGATTTTTTAACGAGGGTCTCGGCGTCTCGGCGAGTCTCGGATTTTACCATTCTATACCCCTTATAATCTGGACTGTTCAATGGTTAACTTACCACACAAAACTCTGTAAGCATAGAAAGCTAAATAGACGAGCATGTCCGTTTAGTTTTTGAAGAGCGTAGATTTGCATACTAGACGTCTCAATTTTATACAATTTGATCTTGTCTATCACAAAGAAAAAACCATTGTAGAGTTAAATCGAACACCAGGTTGATTATTTAGTATCATTTTTGTTCCCGGTAAATGTTTTTATTCGGTTGGACATATTTTTTTCGAGAACAGTTGTCATCTTAAATCCTTCAGCAAGAGTGAATTTGCAACCTGCCTTTGCTTCGCTCTCCTTTTTAGCATTCTCTAGCTCCGCCGATTTGGCGCTCCCAAGTTGTTTGCTTCAGGCGATAGGTTGTTAGTTTCCCATCGTTTTCTACTGGGGCTTGTAATTTAATTAACTCAAATGGACTTTTCCCTCAAATTTTTCTAAATTTCCGGCACCGGTTCAGGCGATTGGTTTCGGGTGTTTCTTTTTGAGACGCCAACATACAGAGGCACGATTGTTGAAGTTTGTATGTTAGCACAGTTACAAAGGTATTTCAAATGTGAAAGCATCCATCTCTAACAGGTGAACTAATTAAAACCGTTCGGTATTTTCTTGTCTTTCATCTTAGTTCTGTGCAAGATCAAGTGGCGAACGTGATGCTATTCGCTCAGTGTATTTTCAGTAAACCGTTGCCAAAGAACGCCGTTCAATAACCCAGATATTGGATAAAGGTTAAATTTTGAATACATTGCCTCTAATTGGCAGGTTACTCGAGATAAAACTTTTCTTATGTTGATGACCACACGTTTATGCAACATCAGTATCCTCTCGCTACAAAACGTTCCGAATGGCTGTTTTCTTTCTCAGGGTTTTTGTTTTTCTTTGTAACGATTCACGGATCGTGCTAAAATTTCGCAGCATACGGAAATTCAATCATTTACCTGACTCTCGCTTGCTATCGGAAACAAACAGACATACGTTCAAATGCCCCATGGCAAAGAGTGATTAAGCTGTACTCAGAAAGACGTGTGAAAGGGCGTAATGTGATTGGCTGATTATTAGACTAAGCTGCCAACATATCAAAAGGACCTGTTGTGTAACGATAGACTTTTGGTTTTTATCAAACAGTCGTTGAAGGATTGCTTTGTCCGCCACTTATTATCAAAACATAGGCCTTTCAAACTCCGCGGTGAATTTTTCACTTCGAACATTTCGAGAACACTTATTCTCGCCATTTCGTCGTTGATGGTTAATTAAATCCTCCATGGCAGTCATTGTTATTAATTACATATCGAAAACAGGTCCGTGGTATTTATAGTGTCACACCAGGGACAAGGGATTGAGAAACTGGGCTTCAACGCTTGTAAACATCAGAGCGAACTAGACGCCATAAATACAATTAATCGCGCGATGTGAGTTAGAGCGTGCCTTCATATGTTTGATTTAATGTCTGCTGTACCAGGTGTTTTTATGAAGTTCTATAATTTTAAGATTAGGACAGGTGGTTAAATAACCTTTCAAATGATCGCGGCCCCTTTGTGCGAAGGATTACACGTATTGCTTCGCTCGAAGTAAATTTTTAATCACAAATGCTCTCTTTGTAAATTAGCCTGATTTCCGTATAAATTATTCACTAATCCCTTCTCTTTATTAGCTACTTCGACCTCCAAGACTGTCTTTTTCTGGTATTGCAATATTGGCATTACTGTCTACCTAATTAAGCGCTTGCAAATTCCTTGACAAGACTAAATAGCCCGTCCAGTTGTTATGGTAGTGTCCACTCCACTTGCATCAGCTCTGTATAATTTTTTTTACCGGATCACTTTTCCCGTCTTTTTTACATACAAATACTCTTCATTCTCGCCTTTCGAATTCGACCAGCGAGATAGCCAGTTCATGATGGACTACGTTTGTTTGATTTGTGTTTCAATAAAAACAGACTTTTGAAAGAAAAAAAAAAACAAGTTTTACTGTTTAACACAACAATACTGGTTTGTGGTGGTACAGACTTGATCGCGATGAGAACTGTACAGGAAAGCAACCCGCTAAAATTATTTGAGTAAATTTAACTTATGTGCGACTGAATTAACTGCCGCTTCCTGGGCAGCCGTTGTCTTTGTGCTTCAGTAGAAGCGACATTCTTGAAAAAGACTTGGAGCATAAGCTACAGCAGTATTTCTTCACATCTGAGTGTGTTTGAAGGTGGGCGCGGAGGTTCGACCGGTCGGCGAACGCGCGCTGGCAGTTAGAGCATTTATAGGGCTTCTCTCCTGTATGCGTTCGGATGTGTCCCTGGAGGAGCCAAGGTCGACTGAACGCTTTGCCGCAGATTTTACACTTACATGGCAGCGTATGAGTGCGAATATGCATTTTGAGCGCGCCGAGCGAGACGTACAGTTTGTCGCAGTATTTACAGTGAAATGGTCGTTTCTGATGAGGGTGGCAGTGGTATTGCTGATGTCGCAGAAGCGAAGTTAAACTCGAGCAGCTCTTGCTACATCCTTGGCATTGATAGAGACCTCGAACTTTTCGCCCCGGGGCGACTTCGTTGCCGTTTTCATCAAGGTTCCCAAAGTCCAGTTGTTTTTCTTCGGTTTCCAAAGCGGTGCTGTTAGGCGTTTGATTCGGCAGTGGGATGCTGGTGACTTCTGCGGGATACGAACAAACGGTTTTTTCCCAGCAAATTTCCGTCGGCATCTGGAATGTTCTGTCCTTGATGCTGGATTTGCTGTGCTGAAAATCATGAACACAACCTGTTGCGTGTCGAGAAAAACACATGGCAGTAATTAGTAATTTGATTTACAAATTCGACCTGCTGTTAGTAACCGCTCGTAGCTGCTCAAAAATTCAGCAAATGAGCCGGCAGCAGTGGACAAAATGACTAGTTCAAGGCAGCTGGGGTCTAGGAAATCGCAAACTGATGCTAGCCAAGCAGATATTCTTAGTACACTTGTTACCCGACTTACACAACAAGTGCATAGACACAAGTGCAATGGATTTTGCTTACCGTTTTCTGGGCTCGTCACGACGAAGTTTGACGGCATCTTTTTTAGTCTATCCGTTTTTTTCTTGACCAGGAACGCTTTCGGCATCGTTAGGAAACGAGTTGACGTGGTTGAGCAAAAAATTTCTATGCACAAGTTGAGTGTAATGTTGGACGTGCTTAGCTCCTTGGTGCATTCCGTGGGAGTAGTGATCCTTTCTCCGTTCCACTGTGTTTCCTGCATTTTCATTGGTTGAACACTCGTGACGTCATCCGTCAGGTGTAAGACATTATAAATCTGTTGTGTGAATCCTCGCCAGGGGGCTGGCTTCGTGTCAAAATCATGAAGCCGGATTTGGAAACTGGGTAAAACGCCATTAATTTTCCCTCCTGTCTACGCTGAAGAGATAGGAGACGTAATTATTTTAAGCGTTGAAGCGTATCTCGCCCTTCCCTGAAATCTGAACGAGTGAAAGCGAAAGGAAATGCCTTTATCACCTGAAAATCCCTCAAACTGTCGATAATTATTGGTAGGGAGCAACAGGTGACGCGAATACATTTCTTTTGTTAAGATAGCTGAAGCATTGTTAAGACGCGAAAGTCAATATACAACGACACAATTAACTATGGGCGTACAATAGCAGTACCACTCGACTGCGTTGAAAGCGACATCAAAGCAACTATCAAGGACTTTGGTCTGAATTTGCATTCTACCCATAATAACGGTTGACAGTTGGTTTGCTTCTTAACCCGCTGCTTTTGCCCCACAGATAATCTTTCTTCGAAAGCCCCCTCGAAATCAAAGCATAGAAATTTTATCCGTGGCTTCCCAAATTAGGCGTGATGAGTTCCTGGCTCGACTCGTATCTTAGCAGGTGACTCGATGAAACAGCTCGATCACATATGATATCGTGCAGCTGAAAAAAACTATGAATACCGTACTTAGATAACTCTTACATGAATATCGCATTCCTTGGCATTTAAGGTGATAAACACATTTCGAATACCAGCCGCTCTAAAAGGCTGCGGCAAAAGGCAACAGCACGGCGCAAAGCTATTTAACAAATCAATAATTTTTGTCTCTTGGCAACTAAATATTTGTCTAGGGAAGACCTTTGCGGATTATTTACGGAAACACCTTCAGCGGAAAAACATATTGCTTTTGCTGAATCAATCACCTTGGAGTTAAATTACGAAAACTGCCCAGTTAACGACCAAGGTAGAAATTATTCGCTCGTCTATCGAGAGAAACTTGAGGAACTATGAAAATTCCCGTTGTGAAAAACGTTTGGAATTTTGCTTGTAGTGTTCTGTAAAACATTTGTAGGGTCGTTTTAGATAAGAACTCTTTGTTTTTTATTGGCACCTGATCGCCTTATCCTGCTCAGTAACTCGATCTACCCCGATGGTGCCCCAGAATGTTTTTCTTTCCTTGGAATAGGAGCTTTATTAAATTGCAATCCCTTTGGTTTCCTGGCTGGGTGCCCAGTAATAGAATGTTATTTGTTTAAGGAAAAAAAAATTGATGTTAAAATGTGAAGTGAACTTCAGCGATTTGATTGGCAGCTCATTATGGACATTTTGTTGGGTTCTTGGTTTGTCTTCATTTCTTTTGCAGTCGATGGCGATTTCAAATATTTGTACGAACGTGTTGGAATTAACTTCAGTCTAAGCATCAACAAGCTAGATACCTGTTAACAATCCAGGTCTGTATTGAAAATGTTTCTATAAAACAGGTATATCGGAACCAGTGTAAAGACTTGTCACTTGTCAAGCTGACACTAATTCATCGCGCCGTGAGAAAACGTGAAAGGTTTATGGCCCCAGACTGAATTAACTCGACAATGAATAAACATTTCATTTGCCTTCAGGTGGCACTGGTAATGAAGGCGGGCGGAAATGAGTCCCTGTTTCTCTGACCTTGTGTAGTCATAATTCAGAATATTAAATTTAACATGTGATTATGACTTCGCAAGAAGAAAACGACTTTATTTCCAAAAAATGATTGCGAGTAGAGCTTCACTGATTCGAGAACCTATTAGTCCTATTAACTTAACTGAATTCGTTTTCAATAAGTCAAAGCAAATAAGGCTTATATAACATTCTTTGCTTACTCCGGAAGGGAGCGAATCTGCCCATGTAAAAGTTTAAAATACTTGTGACGTTGCAGCCAAAATTCGTTCTTCCTTCAGCTCCAAAACGCGCTTTGGCACCCATTTAAACAAAAAACAGAGTGTGATTGATTCATTTTGATTTCCTATTTCCTTTGATCCTACAAAGGAAACAATTCTGAAAGCTGGTGCCGCCATTTGTTAACAAAAGTTTTAAGTTATTACTATTGGAAAGCGGAAAAATTGCGTTTCACTATCTTGTCGGGAAAGCAAATGTTGCAGGTTGGAGCATCAACAAATTCACCAAATATCTTTGCTTAACAATTTTTTTGTGTCAGTGTGTTTGTGTTTGTGTTTATTGCTGATAAGCGCAATGAGAGCTGTGAATTGAAACTGGCTGAAGTGTGACCAACCAGCAAAAGCCATGTAACAGTTTACGGTGAAAGTTTACTTCCAGAATTATCCATGGTGCTTCGTTACTCGCTGTGAACCTTGGACCTGTTTACGGTAAAATGAATTTAGCCGCTGTTAAAAATAAAAAAAAATGAACTGACATGAAAATTGGACCAACGCTTTCATTCAAACAAATGTACGCCCGTTTGCGTACACCATTCGCTTTGCTTTTCGCTCTCTTTAAACTGAATTTGAAAAGGTTTTAAATATTCGTTAGAAAAGCCTTCGTTATGAAACCAGGTGTTTAACACAGCGTGAGCGCCGACGAATGAAACCGTCAGCGCCAGATTATTGCGTCTGTTGAGAAGAAATAGTTAACGGACCAGTGAAATCTAGTTTGTCTGGCCGCTTAAAGATTCTTTGTCTAACAAAACCTCTCAAAATCTAATTCGCAGTTCATTTTATTCGTGGTTTGTTCAAACGTATTAAAGAACTGTTTGGTAAATCGCACTTTATGGAAATCCGCCCCAGGTTATATTCTCTCGTTTCCTAGTAAATCTGTCAGCGTATCACTGACACAAAGGCCAGTCTTAACTGTTTTTGCAAAAACTCTCTTTGATGCCTGAATTCTTCTGAAAAATTGCCTATGTAAATAAAAACCTTGTTTTCAACACTCTGGGTGGTTAGCTTGCAGCTTCAACCAAAACAAATCAGAGCGTATTGTTGTAACAAAGCTTACTGTTAGTTGTGTATACCCTACTCAGCAGCATAAACCATTCCGTACTGTAAAAAAAAAAAACAGAATGGATAAATTTCATGTTGAGGAATTAAAAACGGAATAAGGCCATTGGAAAAAAAGCACTGCCTTGTAAAGCTATCAAAATTGAAAACTGTTTATTCAGTTATTTTTATGAGATGAAAACTTAAACATTGTGCATATGGGCTTTCAGGTGGCGTAGGGCTAAGTCGAGAAGTCAGTAAGAGGTCTTTTTCTATTTCTGTAATACTATGTGTGACTTCAAGACACCCGTCAGATTCTGGTAAATTGAAACCGCATAGTACAGGTCACTGTTTCATGGTCTTTGGTCGGCGGATCCATGACTTGCTTCAGTAGCCTCTGGGAGGAAAAGATCATCTCTCCACTTAGGATAAATTCCGTGGATACGTTACAGCTGTGAAAGCTTCCCTTTAGTGCAACGGTGGTGCAACTTACATTATTGTTTCTGATAAACCTGTTTTTAACGTGTTTCAATTTCTCACCAATGCAGCACAAGTTCTTGAAACTACAGGTGTATCTCGAACTCTAGAGGAAAACGAGAAATACAGTTGAACCCCGCTATCTAGAACTCTGGAGGAAAACGAGGAATAGTTTGCGATAGCGTGGGTCCGAGATAACCGATGGTAAATGACTAAAAAAACAATCCAGGGGAAATGTTTGAGTTCGAGATATCGGGTACTTTGAGATAACCGAGTTCCAGATAACGAGGTTCGACTGTAACTCGTCTGTAACGGCTCTGGGAGGTTGACACGATGTAAATGATATGAGAGCGAGGTGCAAGAACTTCATGGAAATGCTTCGATATAAATATTAAATATTATTATTATTATTATTATAAAATTCCGACAGCGACGTGCCGACCTTCCGAACTTATGAAATGTGAAGGGATGAAATGTAGGTGGGTGGGGAGGGGGAACGAAAACCCTCCCCAGTCTCCACCCCTCTAGAGGCTTAGTTAAGGACTGAATTATATTTGATTCTCCAGTTTGCTGTTGAGTGTGGAATGTTCGCTATCTTTTCCTCTCTCAGTTTGAGATCGTTATTTTTGCTTTAAATACTGGAAGAGGCTCGGGGAGATTTAACCCCCTTGATGTCGTTTTCATCGTGGGGTTCCTGCCTCGCATAGTCCACATTGTTGAGCCGTCACCAAAGAGGGACTTAAATTATGTAGCTGTGACTTCCTATGACCCTTTCATTCTAAGAAGTGGTCAATGTCCAACTTCTCATTACAATATCAATGCATTGTCAAGCAGAGATGCTGAGATAGTGAAGGAGCTGTAATTGATCTAACGCCGTATTCTTCAAACCGGCATGTAAGAAAGTGTATGGCACTCGGAAAGGAAAATCTCTACTCAGATCTCAGTTAAGCAGAAATACAACTTCTAGTTCGTCAGACATCTTGTCACCACCGTTCCATTATCTTCTATTTGAGGAGGGGAAGGCACAGACGTTCGTATGGGTAAAAACTTTTCCTTCTTGCAACATCTTTTTTGAATAACCGTCGTTTAGCGAGAGCTACCGCTCAGTAAGAATGCAGAAGTGATTTGCAGCACAAAAATCGCCACGCAAACTTAATTCCCTGTTCCTGTATTTCCGTTACATGTAAGTTCTTCGGTAAAATTCGAAACATGACTTTGCAGGGTCGCGACCATTAGAGCAAAAATGACGATGCTATCGTTATGGCTTAAGAAAATCACGAGTTGTCGTAGCCAGTCCCTTTAATCAACCGTGGTGTTGCCTGTGGTTTGCTCCCTCACCTTCTTTCAGGAAAATAGTATAGAGCGTATGCACGTCTCGGCAGCCATGTTGGTGTCCTCAACTGATCCTCTAGGAGTTAAATTCTATTATGCAAACATCTTCACTTGTTTCCGTTATAAACATGGCCGCTGATCTTATGAGTGTGAAGGCCCTATAGGAACTTACCGAATCGTGGAGCAAGTTCCACGTAAGAGAGCGGGAGGGTAGGAGAAACCTCGTGATTCGCGCTCGAACTCTTCGCTCTTGAACTCCTACCCGGCATCCACCTTTTAACGCCGGCTACCCAGGCTAGATGTTGCATTGTTAGAATGGCGCTTTACTTGGCACGTGCTCTTTCCTCTTTTTTAATGCGAAATGGTTCCCTTTCTTTAGAGGAGCTTTCTCGGATGTTCCAAGCGGGTGGACTTGTGGAAGAACAAAACCACGTTGACCGAAGGTTGCAAGTTAATCGTGGACGTCAGCTCAAAATGTATCGTATCTGGATACAGTGCAAGTATCGAAAAGCAAGGTGATCTGCACTTGGTGGAACGTCTCACAATGGCACCTTGCCACGTCTCTAACTTTTAGCTGGCAAGGGAGCTGGAGAGCGCTACCCTTAGTGTCAACAATGGAGTCCCTCCCATTGACATAGTGTAAATAATGAAAAACAAGGTGACAGTGAGAAGGAAGCAAACAGCTCTTTGTGGAATATCCTATCGTGGTACCCGGTTTTGCAAAGCTTCTAAAGAGCTCTTCCTCAGTATGGACAATGGGGTCCCTTCCCCATCTACATAGTGTACTGTAAAATTAATAATGAAAAACAAGGTGAAACAAGGGCGATGAAACAAAGTACCGTAGACATTCTAGCCAACATTCCAGTTTATTATAAGGTGTTTATGTCACGTTTGTCATTTTTCCTGGCAGCTGTTTTTGTACAATAGTGACCAGCAGCTTGAGTCGGAAAAAGAAATTTTGATTTTATGGCAAAATACAATTTACAACCACTTTTTTACTAAGTGCTTCAATATCCAAAGGCATGCCATTGAATTTTGTTCACTGATTGATGTGCATTCTCTTCAATTTGAGCTGTTGTCTAGTAACACAAGAGGAACATGTCTTTTTCTCCTGGAATGGTCCACTATTGATCCGCTTTTCACAATATTATTCTTGTTCACTAATCTTTCTCAGCAAACCACTTGTGTTTTGGGCAGACAAATTTGGCGTCTTCTCTCTGCGATTTAAAAGACCAAAGGAACCAGGTGAATCAACTTTAATCCATAATAGAGTATAGTGCAATGCTCATACTGCAATATCATTAAATCAGACAAGGGGCCATTCAAATATGATTAAATGACATGTTTACATTGCAACTGTGAGGATGAAGGCTAATTACCAGATGTGTATTTCCAGTCAACGCAATTAAGCCACACACCAAAACCACACTCCTTCTCACTCTCTCCCTCCGAAAAAAAGAACAGGCTGGGGTGATAGAATGGCAGGTCCTTATCCAGCTTAGCACCACACCATGCCTGACATTATTTCCTGTTCCTGGTCACTCTTAATTTTGTGTATGTGCCACAAACAGTAACTTTTAAATAACAGCGCATGTACATAATTTATTTCTTCTCGCTTTTTCCTAAATTTCAATGAATGGGCGGCGCCCCACAAGGGACCTCGTGTCCTGTTTGCATATGCCCTTTTGGAGGCCCTGTTAGGGGTAAATTCCGACAAGCGACATGGCCTTGAAACAGCGACACGAAGGAACTGAAATGAAGATGAAAGACGAGCCGCTCACGCAAAATTAAGACAGCGACCTGCGAACCTTCCAAAATTGCTGCGTGAAAAGGTTTGAAACTCAGACGGGCGACATAAAGAACTCCCCTAACAGGGCCTCCTTTTGGGTTAGCTATTGTCGGACCTTTTAGAAGTTTGTTTCTTTCTATTATCCCAAGTATACTTATATATATATATATTTGTTTATTTGTTAACTCAATAAAGCTTAAAAAAAATGGTTTTATAATAACAATTATCATTGGTGTATACCAACTCAGTGCCTTGGCATTTTTAGCAATCTGATTGGGTCAGCATATAAGAGTATTACACACTATGCACCTCTCAAGGGGTGAATAGTGCCAGGGCATCTGGGAAACCTTTTGATAAGCGAGTCGAGGTTGAAGAAAAAATTGTCCAGCATCAGCTGTTACTGAGGTTGCTCAATTGGTATTTACTAAAACACTTGTTCTCTTTAATCTTCAGTAAATACTGGCTTTGGGAACATTAACATATTCTGCCCCTATTCGACTTGATTTCAGAGAGCAGTAATAATATTTAACAATTATTCGCCGAATGCGAAGTGATTCTTGGTGAATATTCACCGAGACGAAGTAGAGGTGAATATTCACAGGGAATCACTGAGCCTGAGGCGAATAATTGTTTTAGTATAAATACACAGGTGATTATTTCAAAAAAGAAAAGAAAAGCATTTTACAACATGAAAAAGTTTTATTTCATCAAAAGCACGCGAACGACTGGCAGCCATTTTGTTCGTCGAGGTGATTATAAGCTGATAATCCGAGATAGCGAACCAATCAGAGCGCGCGATTTTGTATAATCACCTGAGTATTTATACTAATGTTAAATATTGCTCAGTGGCAAGGAAGCAAAAGATACTGCATCATCAGATTTCAAGCAGACCTTATTCTTTTCGTAGACAGTCAAGTGTAAAGCAAAAACACAAGCAGGAAAGGAAATGTAACAGAATGAGACATAGATATCCTCCAGAGTCTATGCTGCAATTTTTCTTTTGCAGCTTGTCTCTCACTTTATCCTTGAGAGTCTGAGAGGAAAAGAGGCCCTGCTTATAGTCTATCTCTGAATGACACCAACAGTCAATGTTTGCTACTTACGTATCCTGGAAACTCGTAGTCAATCCCAAGAGCCTTCAATTTCCTTCGTTTTCTTTGTTCTTTAGAGAGAAGATTGCTAATATTCTTCTGATATTCTTTTCCACTCTTAGGCTGAAATCATAGGCAGATAGCAAACTATAGTTCAGAATCCTAATTCATAATTAAAGTGTAATCCAGATCCCAAAATTCAGTTAATACCGAGCATTCAATCATTGGTTCTGCCTGTACTGTTGTTTGGGAAAGGAGGCAGGGTGGAGGGCAGGCAGTGAGAGCAGAAATATAAAAGTACAGTTGAACCTTCCTATCTTGAACTCTGTTACCTTGAACTCCCTGTTACTGTATGTGGAACTCAAACTCATTTCCTTGGATTGTTTTTTCATTAATTTACCATCTGTTATCTCAAAGCCTGGCTATCTCAAACTAATTTTTGTTTCCCTTTAGAGTCTGAGATAGCATGGTTGGACTGTAATTGTGAAACTATACACCAAGCATAAATAAAGGGAACTTTTACCTTATTTTGTCTTTTTATCTCATTTTTCTTGTGTGGTATGAATCGAAATTTTCTGTTTGATCCTTTCCACAGCCTTGGATGAATTCTTTCTTGAGGAACAACATTGCCTGTGAAAAAGTCAAATTACAATGATTATAATCTTTTCAATTCAATGATGTGAATTACTGTTAATGGACACCATAGACCTTAAATAAGTTAACTCAAGGTGATGCTATAAAAAAAACATATCTATTCTTGGTATCTCCTTGTTTGAGAGCGTTGTAATATTTGTGTCAAGAATTTGCATACTTATCACCTCTACATGGTCATCTGATTTTTTTAATAACATTAATTGTATGATTACAATCCTAATAATTACACGAAAAAATTACTCAATTGTGATCAACTAAGAGCAGTGCAGTTCAAGCGTAACACCAGTGCAAAATGTGTAACACCAAAATGTTCTCATGTACAAATATTAACAAGACCAAAGTGGATTGTGCAGTTTGAGCTTATCTAAAAAATAACTTGTGTAAATAAATCACAAGCTGAACTCAGAACCATATGATTACCATTACAAACTGGACCACACTTACCCCAATAACTACTATTAACCACAGAGTTGAATAGAACAACTGTAAGCATATTTAATACTGGTGCTTGGGTAGGAGTTGATTAGAGAGGAGAAGAAACTCATTATGTTGGTAAGTATGACAAATGGTCAGCTATGACATGACATGACAATAAAATGACTTGTGACCAGAAGTAAGCACTTACATTTGAGTAATCGGCCAAACATCATGTAGTTGTGCATAGTTTCTGCAACAATTTTAGCAACCTCATCACAGGCAAACTCTACAAATGCATAACCTTTTGATCTTGCAGTCTGATAGACGAAAAAGACAATAAAATACTGTGGAACTTCGTTCCATGGTCAGATCGTTTCATAGTATGATCAGATCGTTCCATAATAAAAGTCATATCGTTCCACGATACAGTTACCGAAATTACCGTAAACCTCTCCAATCTAACTATAACGTGGAACGATCTGACTTTTCGTGGAACGATCTCACCATGGAACGAAATGGCCGTATACTGATGAGAATTACAACAATTCTTCGCTCTTAGTTTTTATCTCTAATCAGTACACTTCTAAAATAGATAACACTATACTAGAGGTTAAACAAACGAAAAAGAAGCACTGTATGCATATTGAACTGAACTAGCACACCATTGAAGGTTATGGCAACCACTAACAGGTTTCTTTACAGATCTTGGGTATTGAAAGGGAAATGGAGCTACATCAAGTGGCGGTATGCGGTCGATTATCCCCGAAGTCTATTAGCTCCCAGTCGATTAGCCCTCAAGTAAAAGTCGACCAGCCCCAAACGGAAAATCTGTTTTCAACTTAATAGGTTATTCTTCTTCGGGTTTCTCGTTGTTTTACTAATGCTTGGATTATAACTTGCGATCTAAGTTATCTACTCGTGACACTGACATCGGCATTCTAAAAAACCTGCGATGGTCCACGAACCAAACTTTTTTTATGTAGATGAAATTGTAGCCTGTTGCGATCGTGAAAAATCAGTTGATCTGATCGATTAGAACTGTATCTTGTAAAAGTTCTTTACTTCATGAACATTTAGACCTAAAATCTCCTTCTAAATATCATAACCCAAGCAAAAGTCATGAAGTTTTTAAACGAAAGGAAATCCGGTCACCCTCAACGGACGAACGAACGAACGAACAAACGATCTTAAAGTTATTGACTTCAATTCCAAGCATTAGTAAAACAAAGAGAAACCCGAATAAGAGTAATCTAGTAATTTGAAAACAGATTTTCATTTGGGGCTGGTCGACTTTTACTTGGGGGCTAATCGACTTACTAGGGGCTAATCGACCTACAACCCAAGTGGCCATTGAAGGGACTGTATGATCCATATTTCATGTTGCCGATCGGAGCTACCTACCTTCTTGCTCCTTGAAAGTCTGACCTTAGAGACTGTTCCAAACTGTGAGAAGAAGGCTCTTATTTGATCCTCATAGAATCCATGAGGAATATGTCCAAGGTAAATAACACCAGGCGTTAAATCCTCGTCCTAAACGAGAAGAAATTTCAGGTAAATCAGACATTGTTACTATAAAACGCTAAGTATTCCTGACTCATACTTTCCTGTGTATTTATCTTTTTTATTTTATCTTCAAATTCTTTTTGCTTATTGGAATCAAGAGCTAAAGTTCCACTGACTTCTTCGTCAGATTCCATTTCTTTCTCGTCCGCCATGTTTAAATTGTGCCACATGCGTTTATTACGCATACACCAACATAGTAAAACAGGCCCGCGATATCCTAGTATTACTATGACAACGTACCACCCTATGAAAACAAAATGGCGAAGTATGTGATAGCTGGGAAAGCCAACTGTCCTTTGTACGCTAAAGCGGAGCTACTAGCTGATGAACTTGCACTGAATTTGCCCGATTTTAAAGTCCATAAGATTGTTAAACAACCTGAGGAATGGGAACAGTGGTTAAACGTAACTTGCGAAGCGAAAGGGTGGAAGCATTTGAGCTCGCCGCTTGTTTGGCGCGAGTTGGTCGATCGCGGAGGAGCTGGTATCCTTCTTGGTGGCTGTGATGACTTTTTAGAGATGGCTAAATGCTATTACGGTATAGCATCAGCTAAAATGAGTGACGAACTGGTTAGCATAGCCCGGGAAAGTCTTCAAACTAAGATCGAAATTGACGCAGAGGAGGAAGAAAGGAAAAAGCGGATTAATCCTTTGCGTGTCTGTGTTAGCAGTGCATCAAACCCTCTTGCTTATGGCGTGTTGGCCTATATAGCTCGAGGAGAGGTTTTTGGCATCGATCAGGAAATTAGCATATGTCTTCTTGATACAGCTGAATCGCAAGAGGTTCTCAAAGGCACGGCAATGGAGATTCAAGATTGTTCTTGGTCGCTCTTACGAGAAGTGGTTTCAACAGCTGATCCTACTATCGCCTTCAAAGATGCCAGCGTTGTTATTTTGCTTGATGGCTTACCGTACCAAGAGGGAACTGACAAAAAGGAACACCTCATTTCTAATGCTGCTGTTTTTAAAACTTATGGAGAAGCCTTGGACAAGTATGCAAAGAAAGATGTGAAGGTGCTTATTGGAGGGGGACCCTCGAGTGTGAACACTTTTGTCACCAGTAAATTTGCCCATTCGATACCCAAGCAAAACTTCTGTGCCTTGGCTCGCCTTCAAGAAAACAGAGCCAAAGGACTTATTGCCAAAAAGCTGAATGTTAACACTGCGGGTATAAAGGATTTAATTGTATGGGGTAACGTTGGCGTTACCACAATAGCTGACGCTAGAAACGCCAGGGTCGACGGTTATGATGGTGCAATTTGGGGCCCACACATCAAAGGCTTTACACGCTCTGTTCCAGAGATGGTACATGATGAAAAGTGGCTAGCTGGGGAGTTCTTGGAAACTCTGAAAAAACCTGCTGAAAATGTCAAATTTCCCGGAAGTATTCCATCTTTATCCGGATGTGATGCGGTGTTGTCGCAGCTTCACGACTGGTGGCAGGGAACTTCTTCAGAGATTTATTCCCTTGGTGTGTTTTCAGAGGGGTGGTATGGTCTTCCTGTGGACATAGTGATTTCATTGCCCGTAAAGTTTGAACCAGGCTGTTGGAAAGTTGTTGGTGATATTCAACTCGGTGACAATCTTAAGACTCAGCTAATTATTATGGCTGAAGAACTTAAGAAAGATTGTGAAGAAGTTTTCAAAAAGTTGTCTTCAGACTCACAAGTGCAGTTTAAGGAACCTTAAAATAATTTAAATAAGAGTTCTGCGTTATGGTGTCCCTTGACACCGTTTACAAAGCTCTGTTAAACCCATTTAGACATCATCACAGGCACTCACACTACCACAGACAGGAAATATTGAAGTAATGGTATACATCATTTTTTTTTGGGATATGCCCTTTTCACTTAGTTTATAGAATGTGTTGCAGATTAACATACTGTACTTGTGTAGATAAAGCATGGGGTTTCTAACTGTGTAATGTTCATTGCAGTCAATAAAAGCCAAAGAGACATGTGTCCTCTTTGACTTCACCCTGTTGACTTCACAGAATTTTTTTTCCCACATCCAACTGCAACAACAAGTGACCAACATTTATTTGCAAAATTAAAAAAGTTTACAAGGATAGAATAAATTAACTTGATCAGGAAAGAATAATTAGCAATTAATGAATGAGGCTGAGTAGGATATGAAGAATTAAGCGGATCAAGGAAGGTGTTATCCACCGAGGCCGTAGGCCTCGGTGGATAACACCCTTCCGAGATCCGATAAATTCTTTATATCCCACGAAGGCCGAATTCATTAATTGCTTTATTATTTATCAAAATATTTTCAAACACTTAAAGGAGAAAATGAGCTTTATTTTCACAAATTTGACACCCACCAGCAATATAACAAAACAACAAAATAACACAAGCTCGTCCCCAGGTCTTCTCGGTTAACGGTGCATTAACCTGCAAAAACGCTGCATTTTTGACGTCATTTCCTCGGTTAAGTCAAACTTCTTCCAAATTTGGTCATCAGTAACTGGTTATGGTGAATTAAACGTGTACTTTTAGCCAATCAGAATCGGGGAAATATTTTGAATGAATAATAATAGGGATTAAACTGACCTGGGGAACAAAATATTTTGAGAAGTGTGCTCGATAGGTACTATACAGTGTGTGCATGGGCTTTACTTGCCACAGGCATCACTCATTGTATAAAACATTGGAAACTGTTGCTGTCCCATGGGACATACAGATTGCTTTCTAAAGTGTAATTTTGTGATACAGTGGTGTAAGTATGTCCCATGGTTATCAAAACCTTTGATGTAAATTTAGGTACTCTTGATTGACCACAGTGCATGAATTATTCCAGTCTAACACAATCTCCACGGTTCACAATAAAGTGTAAGGCACTCCAAAAACGGTGGTGTTACTGTAAGGCACCCTCTCGTCTTTAAACAGCCATTTCTCTGGATCCAATTAGCCAAATAGATTGAAATTTGGATAGGGAATAGTCCAGGCCGTCTAGTTTCCATCGCAAAAAAACTGCAGACTAATTCATAAACTTGATTTCTAACCCCTTCGAAGTAGTTACTAATTGTTAATTCCTCGCGAAGCGAGGCCGAAGGCCGAGCGTAGCGAGGTTACTAATCGTGTCACTTCCGGTCAGACCACGTGGCTCGCAAGCCCGAGTAAATCGAGCCGAGAGTTTTTATATATGTATATATATATATTTAACAATTATTCGCCGAAGGCGAAGTTAATATTGGCGAATATTTACCGAGCCGAAGGCGAGGTAAATATTCGCCAATATTAACTGAGCCTGAGGCGAATAATTGTTTTAGTATAATTTCAGAGCTGAACAACAGAGAAATCGGGATTCAACACATTTTATTTCCGGTATAAATGTCACATGGGTCGATCTAGGGCTGCTCTGATTGACAACAAACTTGTTTTCTTGTAATGGCTTCCGTCTTGTCGTCTTGCTGATAAATAAAACTTTGAAAGGCAGTTGTTCATTTCTTTGATTTCCATGCACTTAAACTCTGTTTCGAATTCGGTTTGTTAAGCGAACCATTCTGTGTAAGGTAAATTAAGAGTTACGACAGTTAATTAGCGGCTCATCTCCGGTGTAATATAATTTATTCCTTTTCTTTGTTAGTTAGGGTTAGGTACATTGTTAAGAATGCTTTGTGTCCTTTGTTTTACGTCAGTTGTGTGAATAAATTATATTACACCGGAGATCGTTAATTAGCTGTTTCAGCCGTTGTTATCAGTACTGTTTCTGTTTGTAAAGTTTCAAAGTAAAATAATAAGCCCAACGGAAGAGGCTGACATACCTTTGAAAAGTTTAACACCATATTTTGTTGCATTTTGCGTTGTTATCGGGACTGCACTACTTTTAATTTCTGAGATTTCCTCGTCGGAAACATTTACAAACCGGCTGCTGGCAGCCATTTTGTTTTGCTTTATATTCACCGCCTAGCGCGGTGAATATAACGTCATATGGCGAGTACACTCAACCAATCAGATTGCTGGAAACACTGTGTTCAGCTCTTATAGAAATAAAAAACGCGCCCGAGTGCATTGTTGAGTTATATAAGCACGCGGGAATTTTTAAGAACACGAGAGAAGTGCATAGAGAAGCACGAGGCGCAGCCGAGTGCTTCTCGCACTTCTCGAGTGTTCTTAAAAATTCCCAAGTGCTTATATAACTCAACAATGCACGAAGGGCAAGTTTCTTTATTTCTTTTATAAAATGTAAACCACCACATTAACATAAAGACATATTAAACAAGAAAAGGATTGCGAATTTTAGTTAATCAAAATAAGTATTCTCCTTACATGTACATGCTTTCTTTTTATTAACTTAAATGCTGAATGAAAAGAAAAAACCGTTCCCTTTGTGGCAAGAAACAAACGTTTTCTTATTTCGTGACGTAGCTTGCGTGCATATGTTGAGTTATAATGCACGCGCGTGACGTAAGCAGAGTGCTTTATGGAGCTATAATGAACTCGAACTAACCAATCACAGCGCGCGCAATTACTCGAACATTTTATAAAAAATTATACTAAATATATATATATTTATATATATATATATATATATATATATATATATATTTTAAAGGTGTCCGTTCGCAGGCCAGGTTACCTGGCAATAGTAGCGTATTTGAGAACTCCTGAATTTCCGCCATTTCGAATGCGGTGATGCCTTTTTGAAAGAAATGTAAATTTTGTGGAAACGGATTTCACTCGTCCTGGAAGTGTATCCCAGCAAGATGATCTCCGAGATATTCAAGAAAGAGTAGCCCGAGATCGTCGCCGAGTAAGTTCGAACACCGTGAAAATCAACACAAGGAAAGCACGACTCAAAGCAGGGAAAGAGTACGACAGCAGGGCGAATAACAACAGACATCCGTCATCGCAGCAAAGACAAAAACTGCTCGCTCTAGAAAAAGGCAAACGAAACAGCAGGGAAAAGGACCAGGAATTCAACCAAGTTAGTTTTGAATTTGAATGTGTTATTGATAGAAATACAGAACAGGAGTGAACGATTACATAACGAAATATATTAGCGTACTAAATTTAGCAAAATGGCTTAGAAGGGAAACCGAGTAGAAACAACTACAACGATTGGAGATGTCTCTGGAAAATAATTATATTAGTCTAAAAACGGAATAGGAAGACGACCAACAGATTACAAGAGAATGTAAGTAGGTATTTTTCATAATAAAGCGATAGCGTTTCCATTTTGAAGAAATTCCCAACACAGAGAGTTGCAGTTGTTATAACAATCATTTACAACGATGTGATCTGATATCATTGCAACAGTGAAAATATTGTAAATTTTCTTGATCTAGCAGCTATGTTTAGCATTTTCAACAGAATATATACCCAGTGTCACTATAAAGTACTGGTTCTGCAATATCATCAGTGATCAATGCGATCATTTGAAAATAAAGCAAATGTTATAACTTACTTCTGAGTAGTATTTCTCTTTGCTATATATATGTATGTATTCTCTGATTGAAAGGTTTCAATAATATTACGTATAGACAACAAGTTTCATAGCCTTTTCACAATGGGTCAGTTTTACCTTAGAGTTCAATGACCCCCCCCCCCCCCCTGATAATATTGCAATCTAGAAACCTGGCCATTTCCCACAAATAAAATGTTAATTCAAGCCTTAATTAACATATTAACCTTGTTACTTTCTGTTGTTTACTTCATTTTTATGATGTCAAATATCAATATTTAATAACAACCACAACATACAGTTAACATTTTACATTGGAAAAACTATATAAAGAAGAAAATAAATTTTGTAATGCCAAAATGTTTATGATCTTTCTCATATATTCATTGCAAGTGTGCTGTATGTAGTAACAAGTGTTTCAAGTTTTCTAAATGCCCTATCCTTTCAATAATGATTTTCCACACAAACTTTATAGACAAATGACCGCACTAGATTTCAAGCCTTTAAGAAGAAATGGTATTGTTTGGAGCTGTTTTGATTACTACCACCTCTGATGGAAAGCCTATTAAGAAGATTTTTGTGTTGCTTGCAGTAATAGAGTAACAATACCTTTACAAAGGTTAGAGCATGCATCCCACCCCATAAAAATATATTATGTTAAACGTAAAAAATATAACAATAGTAATAATAATAATATCAATACCAGTAATAATAATAGTAATGATAATAATAATGATAATAATATAATGATAGTGCTTCTCATTACTATATGTCATTGGTTACAGTTCAATACCTCTGGCTGCCATGACTTTTTCGATGAAATGCCATCCTTATATTAAATCTTTCTTCTGCAGTTTTTATAATAGAAATTTGCATATATTCAAAATAATATAACCTTCTCTTGTTGGGTATGGATATTTTGCCTGTTTCTGTAACAGCACAATTAAACTTTCATGTGGTATATACTTTTAACTGATTGATGTCGATTTCACATTATTTTTTTACAGGAGTACGTAGTGCAGCAATCTTTTTGAACATATTAAGATTTCAATAACTCTTTATTTCATGTATTGTTTTTATGATATGACCTAAAAATAGAACAACCACATACTATACAGTCGGCACTCACTATTACCAAACCTTTATTCAAAGTTGTTGTAGAATCCAATTGTTTTATCCCCATTTTTTATGTAATGACATTGTATCTCACACTTCTGTTGATATGGGAATATCAACAGAAGTTTGATATTTTAGATAGTTTGATAATTAATTTTTGATAGTTTGATATTTGAGGGAAGAGGAATTTTCTTATCTACCACTGAGAGTACCATTGCAACTGAAGAGAGTGCACAAATTGAAACATGCACTATTCATAATGCTGTCAATTGTGGTTACCTAGGAATGAAATAATGACTGCAGTAGACAATAAAATATCTAATCAGAAGATTCTTCTTACAATGAACCTCATCCAATTATAACCAAAAAACATAAACAAAAAATAATTGGAGCATTCAACTCATCCTCAGTGTAAGAACATATTGTGTTTAAAAGGGATGTACAACAAAGGAGACAAAGCAGTAGAGACTAAGAAAATAAAACTAAAAAAAAACAGGTTTTTACACCATGGTAAACACAAGCATTCATATCAACTCTTAAAGATTTCACCTGCAAAAGATTTACAATCATTTTCAATTTGTGTTAAGTGAATATTATTGTGGTAATTCATCGACTCTGTATTCCCTGTGAAGATAATAAATAATTTGACTTCTATTCCCTCTGGTGCAATCTCAGTGGCAGTGAAAGAACTAAATGAAGGTCAATTTTTAAGCACTGTGTTGACCGGTATACTGGTCATGTAATTTTCACCAGGTGTCACTAATTTTGTACCAAACATAGCATAACAAATAAAATAATGGGGATTACGCTGATATAAAAAATATACTAGTCATAGTTGTCACTAAATCTGCCCCCGACTTTGTAAAAACTGAATGAAGACTGCATGTGGTTGTCCATGTATTTGTTATGAACCTTTGAAATGAAGTTTTCGTTTGAGAGTTTGCGAGTGCAAAATCCTTGTTGTGTTTGTGTTTTGTCAATTATCACACTTTGTTTCTTGGGTTAATGGAAATCGTCATACATATCGTGTTTAGGATGGGTTTACATTATAGCTTGGAATGAAATAAGAAAGCTTGGAATGAAATCGTGACGACTCGTTGCCAAACTTACCAAACCCAGTTTGCGCGGTTGCTGAGCCAGGCGCACATGCTGAAAATTAACCGGGACCACCGTGCGCGCCTATTTTCGCCAAATCGAGAAAATTTTCGCATACTAACACTACGACCATACGATACTTCTTATTTACGCGGGGAACATTAGGGTGCCTCCTCGGGTTCCGGCCTCTGGGCCGGAACCCTGCGGGGGCAAAAATAAAATATAAAAGCATTGTGACTTCTTCAAAAACTAGCTTCGCGAGGTTTTTGCGGGAGTCGTATTTCTAGTTAAAAGGATAAATGCCCACCTGGTTCTGTACAGATGTCAACTGGGGTTCAGTGTCATCCAGTAGTAAACTGTTGACAAAAATATACAAGTCAAGACACGAAACTGTTTTGTTAACTGGGCTGGTTGAACTATGTGGCTTTCCGTTTAGATAGTGAAGAAGAGTAAGTTCTAACCTACCTCTGACCGTGGTAATGAATGTGGCGGTGTTTAGCGTAGAGTTCCATAAAAGTCCTTTACATTTAAATTTACGGTCAGTGAAAGGTAGACTTTAAAGCGGGAAGATGCATTAACCGTGGCGTAGGTGAGGTATTCTTGCTGAGAAAAGAAGCGTGCACGGTGGTATGGAGGCGTGTAATTAAATTAGATTGGCTCGTGGCGCGTGCAGGTGGGAATGCTTTGCGTGTTCATTGATGCGTAAGCAGATTCTGTGGAGACAAGGCTAGCATCATCAAGCTAGACTTGTCGTCAATACGACAGCGCTCCAAAAAGAACTTTTGGAGTGCAGCGCGGTAATAGCGGCCCAGTTAAATAGAAAAGAAAGTTGGGCCGTATTGCAGCGTGTCGATCCACAGAAGAGATGAAATAAGGATAACTGTTGAACAGACCAGAAGCCTTGGCAAAATGAGTTGAAGAATTGGGTGTTTTGAAGTGCAAAAAGGGTTTAGGGGTGGGTTTGACGGAGCCAAGGCATAGCTGTTGAAGAGTTATCTTAAAACGTATCTTGAAAGTAGGATGTATCGTTCAGCACAAAAGAAGTTTTCATTACCCATGATGCATCGGGGTACTAGGTCATTGAGGACTCTCTAGGTTTTAAATGTAGCGAAGCGGTATAAGAGTTACGAGGGTTTTGTTTATTGATTTTACCGAAGAATGGTCGGCCGACCAACGCTACATGTTTCATTTGAGGAGAATCAATCGAGTTTCAATTTCACGACTCGTACACGAACATGAAACCTACCGCACGTGTAGGCGCACGTTGGAATGCAAGGTGGTAGCGAAAGTTTAGCGAGTTCATTAATTTATTTCTTCAAGCCGGGCTTTGGAAAATGAATCAAGGGTTAGAGGAAATGTGTATTTGTCCGGATTCATAACTTGTAGCGAGCAACGCACAGCTGGAAGGCAATACTAGTGTTTAGAAATGTACGTAAATCTCAACATACGTGGATGTGATGTTATTTTTGTTGAAGCCAGTCATTGCAATGCAGGGAACGTTACCTGTTATATCAGGAACAATGTTAACTATATGATTAGATCAAAATCTACCTATAGATGTTTTTGAGACATTATGGACAGTCCGATCTTATTTGTGGAGTGATGTATTGACATCGATCCTTGTAGCAATTTGGATAAATTAATGTACTGTATTAATTCATTAATCTTGAAAATAAACTTTGTATGTTTATGGGTGATTTTAATATTGACCGACCTCTTAAAAATTGGTACTCACACCGATTCAGAATCATTTGGGCTGATGCCTCCAATTTTTCAACCAACACGATTAATCACTGACCACTCAGTTTCAAAAAATTGTAATGAATTTTCATATCTAGCATCAGGCACAAAACTCTACAAGAGAGATTATTGTAAGTTCAGTGAGAGTGCATTACATTTACTTGATGATATTAGCTCAGGTACTCCTTCAAGGTGACACAGATCCGTGGAGGAGATTTGATTCATTTTATAAGGAATGAACTCGAATTATAGACATTAGCACATTACTATGAAGCAACTTTGTAGAAGAGAAGTAAAATATTACTCCAAGCTATGGATAACTACTGTATGAGAAGAATCAATACTTGAATTTTTGTCGGAAGAATGCATAATATAAAAAATATCTTGAGACAAAAATTATCTACGTAGTATATTTGTCAATTGAAATATTGTAGAAACATAATTCAACATTTACTAAAATCTGGTTACGGTAAATGCTGTAACATCTGATTTTGTCACAGTCCCGTACAAGTGGTATTCGTCGAGGATCAGAAGCCTTAGGACACTCTAAAAAACTGTATACTTTGGTGAAAGGTACAAAGAAAGATTAAACGGTGCATGTCTCGAATGTAGACTTCAGTAAACAATAAAATGGCAAGTAAACTTATCTCAAAAAAGTGTAAAATAGTCATAATTCACACAAGGCCATCAATTTAAAAGTATAAAATTCAAGGCACTCACGCAAAACTTTGTTTAATAGAATAAAATTGCTACAAATTAACCCTAAAAACTACATCAATCGACCTAAACAGAATTACATTAACCTTTATCGCAAGTAGCTTAAGGGTCAATGGCTAACAATAACCCCAAGCACCAACACTAACCCTAAGACTAACCCTAAGACTAACCCTAACACTAACCCTAACACTAACCCTAACCCTAACCTTAACCCTAAGACTAACCCTAAGACTAACCCTAATACTAACCCTAACACTAACCCTAACACTAACCCTAACTCTAACCCTAACACTAACCCTAAGACTAACCCTAACACTAACCCTAACACTAACCCTAAGACTAACCCTAACACTAACCCTAACCCTAACCCTAACACTAACCCTAACCCTAACCTTAACCCTAAGACTAACCCTAAGACTAACCCTAATACTAACCCTAACACTAAACCCTAACACTAACCCTAAGACAAACCCTAACTCTAACCCTAACACTAACCCTAACACTAACCCTAACACTAACCCTAAGACTAACCCTAACACTAACCCTAACTCTAACCTTAACACTAACCCTAAGGGTTAGTTAGTTAGGGTTAGTGTTAGGGTTAGTCTTAGGGTTAGTCTTAGGATTAGTGTTAGGGTCAGTCTTAGGGTTAGGGTTAGGGTTAGGGTTAGGGTTAGCGTTAGCGTTAGGGTTAGGGTTAGGGTTAGGGTTAGGGTTAGGGTTAGGGTTAGGGTTAGGGTTAGGGTTAGGGTTAGGGTTAGGGTTAGGGTTAGGGTTAGGGTTAGGGTTAGGGTTAGGGTTAGGGTTAGGGTTAGGGTTAGGGTTAGGGTTAGGGTTAGGGTTAGGGTTAGGGTTAGGGTTAGGGTTAGGGTTAGGGTTAGGGTTAGGGTTAGGGTTAGGGTTAGGGTTAGGGTTAGGGTTAGGGTTAGGGTTAGGGTTAGGGTTAGGGTTAGGGTTAGGGTTAGGGTTAGGGTTAGGGTTAGGGTTAGGGTTAGGGTTAGGGTTAGGGTTAGGGTTAGGGTTAGGGTTAGGGTTAGGGTTAGGGTTTAGGGTTAGGGTTAGGGTTAGGGTTAGGGTTAGGGTTAGGGTTAGGGTTAGGGTTAGGGTTAGGGTTAGGGTTAGGGTTAGGGTTAGGGTTAGGGTTAGGGTTAGGGTTAGGGTTAGGGTTAGGGTTAGGGTTAGGGTTAGGGTTAGGGTTAGGGTTAGGGTTAGGGTTAGGGTTAGGGTTAGGGTTAGGGTTAGGGTTAGGGTTAGGGTTAGGGTTAGGGTTAGGGTTAGGGTTAGGGTTAGGGTTAGGGTTAGGGTTAGGGTTAGGGTTAGGGTTAGGGTTAGGGTTAGGGTTAGGGTTAGGGTTAGGGTTAGGGTTAGGGTTAGGGTTAGGGTTAGGGTTAGGGTTAGGGTTAGGGTTAGGGTTAGGGTTAGGGTTAGGGTTAGGGTTAGGGTTAGGGTTAGGGTTAGGGTTAGGGTTAGGGTTAGGGTTAGGGTTAGGGTTAGGGTTAGGGTTAGGGTTAGGGTTAGGGTTAGGGTTAGGGTTAGGGTTAGGGTTAGGGTTAGGGTTAGGGTTAGGGTTAGGGTTAGGGTTAGGGTTAGGGTTAGGGTTAGGGTTAGGGTTAGGGTTAGGGTTAGGGTTAGGGTTAGGGTTAGGGTTAGGGTTAGGGTAGGGTTAGGGTTAGGGTTAGGGTTAGGGTTAGGGTTAGGGTTAGGGTTAGGGTTAGGGTTAGGGTTAGGGTTAGGGTTAGGGTTAGGGTTAGGGTTAGGGTTAGGGTTAGGGTTAGGGTTAGGGTTAGGGTTAGGGTTAGGGTTAGGGTTAGGGTTAGGGTTAGGGTTAGGGTTAGGGTTAGGGTTAGGGTTAGGGTTAGGGTTAGGGTTAGGGTTAGGGTTAGGGTTAGGGTTAGGGTTAGGGTTAGGGTTAGGGTTAGGGTTAGGGTTAGGGTTAGGGTTAGGGTTAGGGTTAGGGTTAGGGTTAGGGTTAGGGTTAGGGTTAGGGTTAGGGTTAGGGTTAGGGTTAGGGTTAGGGTTAGGGTTAGGGTTAGGGTTAGGGTTAGGGTTAGGGTTAGGGTTAGGGTTAGGGTTAGGGTTAGGGTTAGGGTTAGGGTTAGGGTTAGGGTTAGGGTTAGGGTTAGGGTTAGGGTTAGGGTTAGGGTTAGGGTTAGGGTTAGGGTTAGGGTTAGGGTTAGGGTTAGGGTTAGGGTTAGGGTTAGGGTTAGGGTTAGGGTTAGGGTTAGGGTTAGGGTTAGGGTTAGGGTTAGGGTTAGGGTTAGGGTTAGGGTTAGGGTTAGGGTTAGGGTTAGGGTTAGGGTTAGGGTTAGGGTTAGGGTTAGGGTTAGGGTTAGGGTTAGGGTTAGGGTTAGGGTTAGGGTTAGGGTTAGGGTTAGGGTTAGGGTTAGGGTTAGGGTTAGGGTTAGGGTTAGGGTTAGGGTTAGGGTTAGGGTTAGGGTTAGGGTTAGGGTTAGGGTTAGGGTTAGGGTTAGGGTTAGGGTTAGGGTTAGGGTTAGGGTTAGGGTTAGGGTTAGGGTTAGGGTTAGGGTTAGGGTTAGGGTTAGGGTTAGGGTTAGGGTTAGGGTTAGGGTTAGGGTTAGGGTTAGGGTTAGGGTTAGGGTTAGGGTTAGGGTTAGGGTTAGGGTTAGGGTTAGGGTTAGGGTTAGGGTTAGGGTTAGGGTTAGGGTTAGGGTTAGGGTTAGGGTTAGGGTTAGG
>OX453278.1:33943563-33946063 GCA_949710005.1 Ricordea florida | reverse complement strand
GGGTTAGTGTTAGGGTTAGTGTTAGGGTTACTCTTAGGGTTAGTGTTAGGGTTAGTGTTAGGGTTAGGGTTAGTGTTAGGGTTAGTCTTAGGGTTAGTGTTAGGGTTAGTCTTAGGGTTAGTGTTAGGGTTAGTCTTAGGGTTAGTCTTAGGGTTAGTGTTAGGGTTAGTCTTAGGGTTAGTTTTAGGGTTAGTGTTAGGGTTAGTCTTAGGGTTAGTGTTAGGGTTAGTGTTAGGGTTAGTGTTCGGGTTAGTGTTAGGGTTAGTTTTAAGGTTACCGTTAGGGTTAGTGCTGGCGCTTGGGGTTATTGTTAGCCATTGACCCTTAAGCTACTTGCGATAAAGGTTAATTTAATTCTGTTTAGGTCGAATGATGTAGTTCTTAGGGTTAATTTGTACCAATTTTATTCTATTAAACAAAGTTTTGCGTGAGTGCCTTGAATTTTATACTTTTAAATTGATGGCCTTGGGTGAATTATCACTATTTTACACTTTTTTGAGATAAGTTTACTTGCCATTTTATTGTTTACTGACGTTTACATTCGAGACATGCACCGTTTAATCTTTCTTTGTACCTTTCACCAAAGTATACAGTTTTTTAGAGTGTCGTAAGGCGTCTGATCCTCGAGGAATACCACTTGTACGGGACTGTGACAAAATCAGATGTTACTGCATTTACCGTAACCAGCTTTTAGTGAATGATGAATAATGTTTCTATAATATTTCAATTGACAAATATACTACGTAGATCATTTTTGTCTCAAGATATTTTTTATATTATGCATTCTTCCGACAAAAATTGAAGTATTCATTCTTCTCGTACAGTAGTTATCCATAGCTTGGAGTAATATTTTACTTCTCTTCTACAAAGTTGCTTCATAGTAATGTGCTAATGTCTATAATTCGAGTTCATTCCTTATAAAATGAATCAAATCTCCTCCACGGATCTGTGTCACCTTGAAGAAGTACCTGAGCTAATATCATCAAGTAAATGTAATGCACTCTCACTGAACTTACAATAATCTCTCTTGTAGAGTTTTGTGCCTGATGCTAGATATGAAAATTCATTACAATTTTTTGAAACTGAGTGGTCACTGATTAATCGTGTTGCTTGGAAAATTGGAGGCATGAGCCCAAACGATTCGGACTCGGTGTGAGTACCAATTTTTAAGAGGTCGGTCAATATTAAAATCACCCATAAACATACAAAGTTTATTTTCAAGATTAATGAATTAATACAGTCTATTAATTTATCCAAGTTGCTACAGGGATCGATGTCAATACATCACTCCACAAATAAAATCGCACTTTTTTGTACTGTCCATAATGTCTCAAAAACATCTATAGGGAGATTTTGTAAATTGTGATCTAATCATATAGTTAACATTGTTCCTCATATAAATGGAATCACTGGCTTGAACAGAAATAACATCACATCCACGTATGTTGACATTTACGTACATTTGTTGCTCCCTCCAAGTTCTGAATCTGGAAGGCCCGGCTTGAAGAAATCAATTTATAGTAATAAACTCGCTAAACTTTCGCTACTAACTTGCATTCCAACGTGCGGCTACACGTGCGGTAGGTTTCATGTTCGTGTACGAGTCGTGAAATTGAAACTCGATTGATTCTCCTCAAATGAAACATCTAGCGTTGGTGGGCCGACCATACTTCGGTAAAATCAATAAAGAAAACCCTCGTAACTCTTATACCGCTTCGCTACATTTAAAACCTACATAATCCTGAATCAGCTAGTACCCCGATGCATCATGGGTAATGAAAACTACTTTTGTGTAGGACAGCACAAGCTCCTCTAAACATTCTTTTTAAGTTAACTCTTCAACAGCCATGCCTTGGCTCCGTCAAACCCACCCCTAAACCCTTTTTGCACTTAAAAACACCCAATTCTTTAACTAATTTTGCCAAGGCATGCTTTCTGTTCAACAGTTATCCTCCATTCATTTCTTACTTCTGTGGATCGACACGCTGCAATACGGCCCAACTTTCTTTTCTCTTTTCTATTCGACTGGGCCGCTATTACCGCGCTGCACTCCAAAAGTTCTTTTGGGAGCGCTGTCGTATTGACGACAAGTCTAGCTTCATGATGCTAGCCTTGTCTCCACAGAATATGCTTGCGCATCAGTGAACACGCAAAGCATTCCCACCTGCACGAGCCACGAGCCAATCTAATTTAATTACACGCCTCCATACCACCGTGCACGCTCCTTTTCTCACCAACATTACCTTACGTACGCCACGGTTAATTCACCTTCCCGCCTTAAAGTCTACCTTTCACTGACCGTCAATTCAAGTGTCAGCCACTTTTACGGAACAAAGCCTCTACGCCAAACAACTCCACAGCCACTAGCCGTCAGAGATAGGTTACAACTTACTCTTCTTCACTATCTAACAGGAAAGCCATATATTCAACCAGCCCAGTTAACAAAACGGTTCTGTGTCTTGACTTTTATATTTTGGTCAACAGTTTACTAATGGATGAC
>OX453278.1:33931063-33941063 GCA_949710005.1 Ricordea florida | reverse complement strand
TTGTTGTTTTCCCCCACACACATGTTGTTTTTTTACACACACGCGCGCACATTTTTTTGTTATCACTCAAGATTACGAAAAAGATTTATGTAAAGATTCACTCAAAATTCCATAAGATCAATCAAAGGTGAAGATTAGCCAAAAACCGTAAAGGTTCCTAAAGATCTCGGAAATTTTTATCAGAGAGTTAATCAGATATTGCGAATAAAAAAATGATTTAAAGATAAGAAATATTTTACAAATTAGAAATGGAACAATTAAATGATTTGTATTTTGGTGAAATAAAAAGAATTGCGAGAGAGTTAAAAATTAAAGGAAGAACAAAAATGACTAAAAAAGATCTTATTAATGAGTTTAAAAAATACAAAGAGGAGGAGATTATTAATTTAATTGAAAAAGTTACTATTAATAGCATTTATATTTGTACCCATGGAAAACTCAAATATTTTTGTAAAGAATGCGGGGGATCTCAAATATGCGAACATGATAGAATTAAGTACGTTTGTAAAAAGTGTAAAGGGTCACAAATATGCAAACATGATAGAGTTAAGTGGCGTTGTAAAGAATGCGGCGGGTCCCATATTTGTGAACATGGTAAACAAAAACAACAATGTAAAGAATGCGGAGGATCGCAAATTTGTGAACATGGTAAACAAAAAGCATCTTGTAAGGAATGTAGAATGAAATTAAAAAAATGAATTATGAGTTAAAGATAAAAGTAAAATAAAAATGACAAAATTGGAAATTGTTTACGAAAATGACAAAGAGTTAAGTATTTGTGATTTTATCGAAGAAATAAAAGAAGACTTACATCAAAAATTATCAAAAAATCGACAATATTTTCTTGATAACTGGGATTATGCTCATGTTAAACACAATGGAATAATTTTTGAAGTAGGATATTTTAATAACAACGATTTTTTTCATTCGATTTGTTTTGGAACAAAAATAGGTTTTGGCGTTGATGAAATATGCGTTAATAAATTTGTAAAAAAAATTTTAAAAGCCGCTAATTATTTTTTTTTAAATTTTGGTATTTGTAAATACTATTTTTCACCGACCCGTGATATGGTTATTTTAAACTGGGATGACTTTTGTTATTTTCATGAAGATGGTCTTTATCTTGGTTACTATGACGAGGAATGTCGAATTGACAATTTTGATGAAAAGTTTATTATTAAAACATTGTCAGTAATTGTAAGTTTAAATGAATATAAGATTGCGCATAAAAATGAATTCTATCAAAAATTACATGATGAAATAGTTGAGGCAGTATGGCAACCAAGTAGATATTTAAATTTTAGAAAGTTAAGAGCCTTGGAAAAAAGATGGGGTAAGATTTGTTAAAAAATAATTATGTTACATAACTCAAGTAATAGTTATATAACAAAAAGACCTGAAGGGTCAACCACGCCGAAATTATCTAAATCTTAAACTAAAAGTTATGGGGGAGCCCTTAAGATCAAGTTTTTCCCATTCATTGTTTAATATGGTTAAATCAAAGTGATTTATGACGCTATCATATTTTCGAACTGGAATTGTTGGATAATCCTTTGAGGGTATGTTCGCGAGTAGGTGTGATGGTGAGAGTTTTACAAGTTCACCATTTTTGGTTTTATTCAAATACGAAGACTTGTTATCAACTATACTACACATAAGTCTCAGTGGTTCCTTAATCTGGATATTTATGGGGTATAATTTACCTGGATTTATAACTTCAGGAACTCCTAAACCAATCGACAATCCTCTCGTAAGTTTAATTTTGAAGTTCTTATTTGAATAAAGATAGTCAACAGTATCAGTCTCAATTATTGTTATCTTTTCCCCATCAGGATCATTAAGAAAGATCGATTGAATGTTACGAAGAGAGTATGTACCGGGTTGAATTATTATGAAGCCCCGATTCTTATCATTTAATAATGTCTGTTGGTCCTTGAAATTAATCAACCTTTTGGTCTTTATATTGCAATCCAGGAGTTGTATCTCTCGAAGATTTTTCAGCGGGGGATCTAAATAAATCCTAGTTTCTGAATCAAACATTGTAATACCTAACATTTTTCGTGTAGCGGGAAAGTCTTTAGACTGATTTGTTTTGATTACATCATTTTCATCTTTAAATCGAGCTTAGTTCGGAGCATTAACGAAATAAAAACCAAGCTAATGCCCCACCAAAAACCATAAATACTATAAGATTATCTTGATGTTCCGAACGGGTACCTCCCGTTGGTCGGAGGGAGGGTTGGGTTGAGTCAATATCAGCGGAGCCGGGCACGCCTTCCAGGCGGATATTATTTTCACGTTTCATCGAGTCTGTTTTCGTTTCATTTTTACCTTCCGAGAGAATATGCGGTAGCTTTAGCTTTGAAGACCCTAAGTTATGACTTATTCCAACTTGTTTTGCTTCAGTGTTTAGGGAATTATTTACCCCAAAATTCATATCTTCAGTGGCTTTAACCAACTTGTTATTGTATCCAACCACGCTCTCTGTATTGACAATCATATTACTCGGCATCAACCACACACCAGGAGCAATAGCTAAATCAAGCCGTAATTTCGCTTCTTGTACAGCTAATTGGTACCTTTGGATAGAACTAGAAATGTCATTCTCAATCACGCTACTTTCAAATAAAGCCAAGAATTCTTGTTGAGTCTCGATCGCTCCACCACCAATGCCCACAATCGAGTTTCTAGTGTTGACTTGAGCCCCCAATATACAGTAAACAAAAGCTTCCACGGATCGATTTAATCTTCCAAGCCCAGCTTTAGTGAGTCCATAGCCACTATTTGGTATGAACCAAGCATACTTGTAATCGGCAAAGTCATCATTACGGATGAATGAGATTAGGTCACCTTTTTCCTTCTTACCGCCGTCATCAGCGAATTTGCCACCTTCGCCAGGCCATTGGTTTGCATCTTCATCATAGTTTCGAATCACATGAACATTTTGAAATCCTCCACCTCTTCCATGGTAGCCAGCTCCATAGTCAATGAAGATGTCGCCAAGACCATGGTTTCGCCCACCTTTCCATCTGAAATCAGAATTATTAGCTATCCCGAATTCAGCGCACAATCTTTGGTAAGCAACCTTACTGTAAGGGTTGTTGTTTATGACAAATGGCCCCGTTCCTCCCTCCGGTCGGTCATCAGGCAATGGAACACTTAATTCGTATAGTATTCGTCTTATGGTGAAGTAGATGTGAAACTTTATGAATCCAGAAACCACTTTGGGATAGTTCAAGCTCTCAAAAGGGCTTATCCCACAACCAGATGTTGCACACCATACTGCAAAGTTAAGTTGTTGCGGCCAATAATTCATATCAGGTACGTTCAACCATTTTCTACTTTGCTTTCCAAATTTGAATGTTACAACTTGATTGGTAAAAACATTACGCATCTTTGCGGTGAATTTCTTCGTCTCTGTTACGTGTATATCTAAAAAGGTTAGCATTTTTGTTATACCGACCGAAGGGAGGAGGGGTGAAAAGTCAATTCCTCCCGATGGTCGGTCAAAATTAACAGCAGGTATTGGATAAGATCGATTGGTTAATGTTAAACTCTTTGGGAATGAACCAACTTTGGGTTTCTTTTCTAAGCCTAAATCTGCCCATAACAGCGTTTTCAAATTATTAGAAAGATCATCAGTCCATGTTTTTCCAGTAGGATCATCATTAGACATTACAGTCATTCCATTAACTTTCCATTTAATATACCCCCCATATGAATCATTCACAAATGTAAATTTATCAAGGTTTGCGCTTGGATATCGGGTTTTGAAATCCTCAAATAACATCTTATTCTTTTTTTTTGTTTCAGAGAATCTGGTCTTTAAACCAGCAGAGCAGCAGATTTAGAATAAGATGTAAAGTATTAATCTTCACTAGTATTTCTAATCCCCGCAAAACAATTGCACCCAACATCAGTTCTTTCATATGAAATTTTTAATGTTCTTTCCCTCCGGTTAATTCTTTTAATAGATCTTCGCGAACTTCTCTCCTTATCTGGGACATGTTTAAGTTTTTTTCTGTATCTCTCCTAAATTTTTGACGAACTTCTAGTTTTAGTTTTTGAAACTTTTCCAATTCCGCCAAAATTATGGAAAATTCTTGGTCGGATATAACATTATCTTTCAAAGCTTTTGAAACCAAATCGTTAATGGTGTTTAATTTTGATTTTGCAATTGCGGCGGTTTGTTCGTGTTTACTTACTTTATTTGAAAGTCTTTTTGATGCGTATCCAAATCCAACCGATAATCCTCCAAAAACTCCACCAACAGCCCCTAAAGGAACGCCAACAACAGCGCCAAAACCAGTAAGAGAAGTCCCAAGACCGCTTGCAGATAGAATAACTGAAATCAAACCTCCACAAACACTGATTTTTGTAAAAATCCCCCTCGCCCGATTATACTTTTTCCTTACATCTTCGTAATGTTTAATTTCCTTCTCAAGATTTTGTAGTACTTCACATGACTTTTGTAGTCTGAAATTAACCACCCCGCTACGCGGATCAGAATTATTAAGGTTCCTCCCTTCGGTCGGTAATTGTGGGTAAATTCCATTGTAGTCATCCATATTGTATTTTACTGATCAACTTGATATCTTTAGACCGGCTTTGCCGCCCAGCTACGCTGAAATTTGTTACTTTCTATTCTTTACCCTTATTCCTCCCTTCAGTCGGTCCACAAAATACAGAACCACAGCCATTATTAACAACCATGCGTTCTTACCTAAAAATCCAATAACCTCACCAGCTGTTTTAAATAGAAAGCTTACAATCGCTCCAACCATTCCTGGTAATATTTCACTGAGTTTCTTACCAATGGCTTTAAACCCATTACCAACTCCCCTACCCAAAGTAGATAAACCCCTTGAAAGATTAGAAACTATAACACCAATTACTACACCAACAGCACTCACAACTGCGAATACTGTAAAACCATACTTTTTGAAGATAACCTTCACACGTTCTCGTAATGGTAGATTTTTAAGGATTTCTTCATTTTTACTCTCAAGATCAGCTATTTGTTCTTGGTTGTAAATAATACTCTTTCTTGTTAGTTCTCTGAATTTATCAACTTCAGCTTTTAATCTTTCATTACCGCGTTCTAACATTGTTAAATTTGATTGACCCTTCTTATACTTATCTATTTCATCTTTGTATCGTTTCAATTCAACTCTAAGTTTATCAATCTGTGTTTTAGCTAACAGCTTGTGTTTATCAGACGCATCTAAATAGCTTTCAGTTTTCGCAATTCTGGTTTGTTGTTTTTCAATCATGGATTTCAACTCTTTTCTTTCACTTGTAAAATCTTGTTCCATCTCCTTTTTACCTTTTTCTAAATCGAGTTTTAACTCATACATTTCATTTTCTAAATCCCTAATTTTTTTATTAGCTTCATTCAACTGCAATGATTTATTATAATCTCTTGAAACAAGTGTTTCATAATCACCACCAATCTCTTTTAATATAGTGTTTGGTAAACCTTTAGTGTTTATTTTACCACTTTTATCAATCAATGTGTGAGGCGTAGCATTACGTCTATTACTCAACATCACCTTTGTATTTCCTTCACTATCGAAAAATGCTGTAAACGAGACTTCTAAAGGTTTAAATTCGGGGAAAAAACTTTTTATGTATTGCAACGCTTCCATCCTATTTTCATATTGCTCATCTTTTTCTTCACTTGGTAATTGTGTGTATCCTGATTTTGTTTTAGGTCTAGTACCCTCCTTCTCATATTCCCTTCCACCAAACGAGGTTTCTGCCACCCCATGATCAGGGTTAATTACCCTAGTGGTGGATGATATTGGTTCCATTTCAATATGATCAAAATTATCACCATCATCTAGATCAGTTGTTTCAAATTTTGGTATTAATGGTTCTCCTTCGTCCATGATTTTTTTACTCATCAGTAAAGAAATCTTTAGACCTAAAAGTTATGTTTTAGAAATTATAAAAATGAATTATGATTTAAAGATAAGAAAATAAAAAATAAAATTATGAATCCAAAAACCTTAACTATTATGTACGAAAATAAAGAAAACAAACCCACAAAAGATTTCTTTAATGAATTAAACAAAGATTTTTCTGTTTGTGTTTCAGAAAATGAAAATTTAACTATTATTGCGCCAAACGATAATTTTACATTTTTCGGATTTAATATTCATTACCTATTAGAGGGTGAAAGTCGTAGTATTAAAGGAGTAAGAATTCATTCATTTGAAGATGATATTGATTTAAATAAAGGAGATTATTTTGGAAGATTTATTAAATCAATTAATGGAAAAGAAATAAACAGCAAATTTGAAATATCTATTATTTCATTTGAAATTAATGTAAATATATCTATAGCAAATGAAAATAAGTTTGATCAAAAAATAAAAAAACATTTAGAAAATGGAATATCTTCGCACTTTTTAATCTCCCCTTTTAAAAGTTTGGTTGATGAAAATATGGAAGTTTGTGTGATTGATAAAAATGGGAAAATAGTGAAATATGGTTAATGTTATATAACTTATTTTAATTGATGTATTAAAAGTTATATAACAAAAGTAATGTTAAAAGAATTTACTAACTGTGTACCCCAAAGCTAACATTCCTATTCCCACGTATAACATTTCTCCCGTCTTTTGATTGTCACTAGGTCTATAATAATCCGCAAATTTTGGTTCACGCATTTCATTATTCGGGCGTAGCCCTACCCTCGAAGAGGAATACAATTCCAAAGCCTCATTCGTACTTGAAATATTTTTTGAGGCTTGATATTTTTCATCTTTTTGTTTCATTTGCCAATCAATGAGATTCTGCCTTTTTTCTTGGTATTCTGCGTAATCTTTTTGGTATTTTTCTAATGCCTTATCGTGTCGTATTTTTTCTGTATCAGTTTTATCTCCTGAGAGATATTTTGCAAGATATGAACCACCAACAAAGGCAGATGCATTTAATACAGCTCCTCCAATCATCATTGCTATTGCAGCCATAATTTATTTTGAGGTTCCTCCCCTTTAGGTCGGGTTTCCTCCTTCGCTTGCTTCGCTCAGTTCGGTAAAATCTTTTGATCCTCTAAATATGTTTTTAGGTACATACTACCTGACAATACAGCTACCCATTTAGCATAATTTGTAACACTTGAGGATGGGTCATTCATAAATGATTCTTTCATCATCTTTTTAGCTAAATAACCAACAGCAGCTGCTAATCCAATAAGTACTGCAGAATCAGTAACAGTTTTCACAAGTTTGTTTTCGTTTGACATGATTTTTACTACATCAGTAAGAAATCTTTAAATCGGCTTTGCCGGCCAGCTACGCTGAAATCCTTTTATCCTCCTTCCTACCTCCGGTCGGGATTATATCATTCCTATTTTCAGCGGATCGGCCCCTGCGGATATTGGTTGTGTTTTTGGGAGAGGAATATTTGAAGGACAATCGGGTATCCTATTTTTATTTTCAGTGTATCGGGCGAAGCCCTCGCCAGCAGAGCTGGAACCAAGCCTGGATTTTTCCCGGTATCTCATAAAAAGATCAAATGCTGTAAAACCCAATCCAACAATGGATAATACAGTTGTAAAAGATAACTCTGGAAGCCATGATTTTGATTCAACTGTTTCTTCTTCATTTTTCTCTTCTTCCCGTTTAATTTTTTGCTCCCTTTTCATCTCCCTAGCTAATGCTTCTTTCGCTTTTTTGTTATATTCCGCTAATTTCTTACCAGCAGCGACTTTTTTTGGATCTTTCTCCCTCTTTTTTGAATCTTTCTTTTCAGGCGTGGGATCCATTGTAATTTGTTCCGCAACTTCTGTTCCTCCTTCACTTCGTTCAGTTTGGTCAGACATTATTTTAAATATCATTAAGAAATCTTTAAATCATGCTTAGTAAACAGTATCAGACCCGCTTGCATCTTGCTTAGTAGACTGCTCAGTTGTACTTGAAATCTCTTGATTTTTATGCTCAGTTGTACTTGTAAATTGTTGATTTTTGTCCTCCGGGGCCCTTTGGGTCTTGAATTTAACGTGTTTAGCTACTTGAAATAGCCCGCTAGCAAGTGCTGCCAATCTTCCTGCTTTCAATGCTAAGAGACCTACAATGTTTGTTAGTTCACGATTAACCAAATCATCATTTTTCAAATCATCACAAAGAGCTTCTATATCATCCACAGGAACAATATAAGAAATGACTTGAGAAACTAATTGTAGGGATGAATCTACCAATCCTCCGCTAATTTTTTTACCTAATACCGCTTGATAGCGATTATAATATTTTTCTACATCTTTTTCTGATAATTTTTTTACATCTCCCAGACTCATATCAACCCCCAAATATTCCTTTGTAGTTCCAAGGGATGCTAGAATGGCTAGTGATTCTTGTTTTATTTCAAGTTCATTATCATCTTTTACATTGTCTTTTACCCCAGGTTGTTCTTCTATATAATCTTCAACATTTGTCATCTTTTTGATAATACATGGGTTATTTTTAAATCACCTCAGGGATCTCCAAATAACAATTAAATGGGTAACGCAAACTCAAACATAGCCTAGAATATTTTTCTTTTTTCAGGAGTTGAACAAACTTTTTACCTAATTCATAATCCAAATCACCACCGTAATCCTCGAAAAACATTTTCATCCCCCTTTGCGAGGGGTTATGGAAAGTAACAACGCAGGCAACATTTTCACGGAATGGTTTTGATATCGATGTTAATTGTTGAGTGAGAACCCAAACTGATAAACCATGATGCCTTCCGGAGAATGCTAAATCTATAAACTTATTCGTTCGTTTCTTCAGATCACTCGAAACGGCGCAATCATCTAAAATTATTAGTGTATTTGTTCCCGAGAATAAAGTTTGACAATCAGTTAATAACTCATTAATCTCATCGATATTACTTGCATCCGGTGATAATACAAAGAAACGTTTATCTCCTCGGGCAAAGTCGCGGTAAGTTTTATTTTTAGCAAAAGTTGGGCATATTAAAACAATGAATTCAAACAATTTTCGAAATGGTCCTCGTAATTGATCTATTATGTACTTTGTTTTCCCGCAATTTGTTGGGCCTGTTATAATGCAATGAAAAGGAATTTTATCTCGTAATTCTTCCATCTTTCTTTTGGTTAGTACATGATTGATCTTAAGTTTGAATTCATAACCTCCAGTAATGCATCAGCCACAACAAACATATAACAAGTCATAATACCAGAACCAATAGGTATTCTTTTAATTTCTATTTTTATACCGTCTTGAGCGTTGTTTAATGCCAGACCTCCTCCATGAATGCTATTATCTGGATGGGTTCTCAAATCGATCCACAGAGCAAACTTATTACCATAAAAATTCTTTTCCTTTACCGACCAGCGGGAGGAACCTTCATTTCTCCCAAAACGTTTCTTTATTGACTCCCAAAGATCCGACGGCACCATTCCTTTTGAGTATAAACGATTTGGGACACCATTAACATCAACATTGATTGAGGCGATACCTGGATTGAAAAAATTCTCAGAATCTCGTGTTCCTCCGGCGTATGGTATCACAAACAAACATAATATCCCCGTAATTGACCTTCTCGGGAGATTAATATGCTGGTTTATAACACTATCAGTAGGCCTGGATATGGTGAAAGTTTTGTGTAAAGTAACATTCTCATAAAAGAATCCCTTACCAACCTGATAAGCTGCCTGTGCCTCGCGAGCTAAGTATTCGCTTAATATACACGAATATTCCAACTCAAGGTTTGTGATTTTATAAGTTGGAGTCTTTGTTGTATCTGAATAAACAACAATATCGTGAACTGGGGCTAGAGTAATCTCAAATATTAGTTGATGATCTAACGCCTTTGGGTAGAAAACCCCATGATCGTTGAGAATAGGATGATTTAGTGCGATGTGGTACTTAGAGTTGTGTACTACTGCAAGGGCTACTTCCTTTGCATCTGTGTCTACTTTATCCCCCGCATTTGTCCGTAACTTCCTCATGTTTTTAGAAGAAATACCTTGCCTTAATCCATCATC
>OX453278.1:33856063-33926063 GCA_949710005.1 Ricordea florida | reverse complement strand
GTGCATTTAACTCCCCACTTTTTTCTGGTGAGTAGCATACCGCTCTTACTGATTTGTCACTACACTGAACAACGCAGTTCAAGTACTTTCTGTTGGATGTGGATGCTGTTTTGACAGGCGAGATGTTGTGAAGGTAGCCATTTATGCTTGTGGAATCTGAAATAGTAATTAAAATAGACATTACATAAAGGATCAAGTGAACCAAATTTATTTCAGTGATGAACATGTTCTTAGGGAAATGTTTTGGGTACTTTAAAGAAAACAGGTGGATTATTAGTTATTATTATAGTTAGTGTTATGTTCAGACTAAAATGGTTTTCTGTGGTCCTGAACTCTGAGATTTACAAGCACAGCACTGTGCGTCGTTATAATTATTTGTATAAAAGTGAATTACTGAAAGATACACAAATTCAGTTGGATAAAATGTCTAGTCTTGTAAAATTTCTCAGACAGAACACTGGTTACTTTACTGATTCTATGTTTGTGATAGTGTATTTTCAAAGCTGATTGACAGATTCCAGTTCAGTAATAAACAGTAGATACCAATAATTAAATGTGGGTCTGTCATAAATGTCAAGTTATCACAGATAATTTTGCAATAATGGTTGCATCAAAGGCATTCGGATTAGAATCAGTTATATGAATTGTACAGCTAAGTGTATTTGCTACTGCTTGTATGATGATGTTATCACACCATGTTCCTTGTTTGGACATTTCCTGGATGTAATGGTCCCAGGACTCATTAACAACACTTTCAATATATTATTCTGGAAAATTTATCATACGAGTGATTCCAGCAGAACGGATCTGTAAATGCAACTCGGCATTACTATAAAGGCCATGGCCCACAGATGCAAAAAAAGCAATCGCCCGATGAACTTCCACAGTCAAATGGCACTCGACCTATTAAAGCCAGTTTATTTACCAAAATATTCCAAGCTAAGTTATTATCAGTAGTGCCTGAATACACACCACCACTTAAATTGTAGTTAGCAGTCAAGTATTCACTTTGGGATACAACATGTTTTCTGTTAGTGGTCAAGAATTCACTTCTCACTTTTCTGTGAAATGTGGAGGTCTTCTTTTGTTTTCTCACATCAATTAAGAAATAAACATATTTGCTATAATAGTTATCAGATTCATATCTCATATGATAGCTTTTATAGTTCATCATGATCTTTCTTATAAAAGAACTCTTTGGGAAATTTCTGTTTATGGCACATCTAAATCTTTTACTTCAACATTTAGAATGGAATATCTTATGCAGCGTTTTAATAGGTAGCCTTGACGGTTCTCTTTCACGTTGAGTTTTGCAATTGTTTTTTCTAACACAACTTCTTGCTCTCTCTCTTGTCGAAGACTCTACTATGATACTATTTTGACAAGATATAACTGAAGTATCTATCAAGACATCAGTAATTTCCATTGATACATGATTTGTCAAAAGAAGGTCATACAATACACAACTAGATTCAGGAGTACAACTTCTCTTTGCTTGTATGTGACCACTCGTGGTCAATTGATTCGATGGCTGCCCAACTACACAACTGGGTTGAATATTGTTCATTTGACCAACTACTATAGACATGGTCGTTAGATCCAAAGGCCACCCAGCTAAATAACTGGGATTTGTCAGAAACTCGTACTTTTGAACTTCATAGCTCAGCGACTGGAAACAATCTGCATTCATCTCGCCAGCGCTCATTGGCTGAAGGAAATATAATGGTCGAGTCTCACAAGTATGAGCGCAGAGATAAGTTGAATCTCCTGAGAAAAACAGCTCGCTGTTGTATCCGGGGCAAATTGCAGCGTCTGTTTCCTGGAAAACACACCACTACACAGCTTTCTGATATTCTCGTACGTAGCCTTAGCCATATTTGCCAGTGGAGATTCCAATAAATAAAAAAAAACTTCACTTACCTTGTGGAAAACTGCGAAATGCGAAAATGGCTTCTTTCCACCTCGAGGGCACTGCAAGTGCAAATTCCAGCTCGCCACGGCCAAGAAAACAATAGCACATGAGATCGACGCTATATGTGCCACATAGTCCAAAATGGCGCCCAAACGCTGAGCATGGCATCAGGAGCGATACCCGCGGGCACTGGTCCACAAAACCCGCGAGAGTGATTTCCGTAAAAACGACACGATTAGTATGCGTTCTCCGTCGTCGAACGCAATTAATTTGACTTGTAAAATATATTCATTTGTTGTTACCCTGGTGAGCATCATAATCATTATTAACTGGTCAGACAAAAACTACATGTAGCAAATCACATTGTTCTGCTCACTCTTATCAAGTTGTTAGAAACCGTGAAATGCAAAAAAGCAACTTGAACATTCACCATAGTCTTCAGTGGAGTCAAATCTTTTAATGAAACATCACAAGCACAGAATTACATCGAATACTGAGATAATTAAAAGCACTTCAACCAAAAAAGCAGTAACATCTGAGATTCTTCCAAACATCCTTCAACGCTTTCCAAATTACGGACCAGGGCAATTTTTTATAAGAAACCTCTCTGCTTCCAGCTGGGCTCGAAGTTGAATCAAGTCTAATTCATACACCAAATGTTTAGTTCATATGTAACAGACTCCTGACTGCGTTATCAGGTCAATTTGTCTGAATCGTGGGCAAACGACAAACCACATAAGTTCCAAAGCTTACACATCATTCTCATAGTCCTTTGGGTTCTTTCTGTTTCGTCCCTTAAAGTCATTTATCGCCCAGTTGTAAATGAGAATCCCACTGATAAATGCCGGTAGCTGATAAGGTAACTGCCACTTTACACGACGGACCCAGTTTGAGAGACTACTTGTAAATCCAGCGAAAGCACGCTGCTCAAATGGAGACAACGAATATGAAATAACGTTCTTGGAACGACCGATCATTCCCCAAACTCTTCCCATCTTGGATAAAGACGAGCTCTATACAATTATATGGCCAACTTCACAAAGCGTTTAAAATATGGCGTCTACTAAAAGGGAACAAGACCGCAGAGATCTCTGGTCTCGTATGTTGCATTCAGAACTACCACTGTCCGTTGATAACGCGGGCTCAGCCCGGGCAACTCAGACACCGAGGCGATCCTTCCGCTGTTACGTTGTAGTGGCTGAAACTCGATGGAAAGCGATATAGTGATGGGACCATTTCTGTTAGCCATTATCTGCTCCTATGACTTACAATGTTGTAGCAGAAAGCAGAAGCATGTAGAAGCGTAACGTCTACTTTCCTGATACTGTTCCGTCGCAAGGTCCACATGGGAAAGGCGAAAAAAAACAAAGACAATCCGGAGCTCTATCGGCTTGTCGTTCCTAAACATACACAGACTAAAGAACATCAGAGAGACCTGCACGTAAAGCGAAATCGAAAAAATGCAATCAAAACTACAAAATACACAGTCTGGTCATTTCTGCCAAAGAATTTATTCGAACAGTTTCATCGCTTCGCAAACGTCTACTTTCTTTTTATTATAATTTTAAATTTGGTTCCTGAAATCAACGCATTCGGGAAGTACATAGCGATGGTTCCTTTGATTTTCGTTCTTTCTGTCACTGCGATCAAGGACTTATTTGAAGATCGACGACGTTACGCATCAGATAAGGCGGTCAACAACAGTGTATGCCAGGTATATAACAGGTGAGTTATTTAAAAAATTATACAGCAAGTTCATCTACACGTTGTGATTTTATCTTGTGGATATGTAGTGTCTCTTGTATTTTGCCGGTGTACACGAACTTACATGGAATACTGTGGAAAGAATGTCAGGATAAATAATTGTAGAATGCTTATCTTTGCGCTTTTTGAGATATTCAAAGTCTCTTGACATGAACGTCTCAATCATGATCTTCATGCAGTGCCTTAATTTGTAATGAAACCCTTCCCAAACGAAGGAATTTAACAACAAAACTTATCATTCTATATGTATTTTTGCTAATAAATATAATAGTGCCCGCAGACACCCAAGGGAAGAAGAATGATCTATTTTTATTTCATATGTGTGGGAGCGAAGATTTTTTCTCGCGTGACACGAAAGATTTCTGATTTGCATGGCTATCGAAGGGACACGTATGCAATTAGTGAAAGTTCGATCGCGACTTGATCTTTTAAAAATTCGCAAGTACACAAGTTTTATCGGTTGATGGGTTTTAACCGGGGCTTCCTGTACTTTCCACGTACTTGTACACTGCCGCGCTCTCCGAATTCTGTGAAATTGCCCAATGACAAGTTTACGAAATAATGGGACAAAGAGGGAGTAATCCGAATTTAATGTCAGCCCCACCTAGCCTTTGTTCATAGTGAATTTTAACTGGCTTATGAAAAAAGGTGAAAAAGTTGCAGACCTGCCAACTCTCACGTTTCTGCCGTGAGTCTGACGATTTTTTGTCATTTCTCACGGTCTCACGACAAGGCTCCCAATCTCACAGATTTTTGGGAAAAATCTTTCCGAAATATAAAATTATAGAATAAGTATGGAATCTTTACGAGGAATGCTAGTGGCATAAAGTGATAAACTAATAAACACTGTACTTACTGCTTTTTTGTACCGAGCTGTGATTTTTTGCTTGTGTTTAATAACCTATCGTTTTTCTTCATGGCATCTTAATGTCTAACATTTTGGCCATGAAGTTGGCTTATCCGGAAGAACTGACACCTTGCTATAAGTTTCGTCCTAGTGGTGACCTGTTGGAATCATCAAAGAAAGTTACATCTTCTTACAACAGGGAACACAAATATTTGTGTACCCTGTTGAAAGAACTGATGCAGCTTTCCATGAAAAGTAGCTATCAAGCCAACCAGGAGCTGGTCATATTTTGAGTTCGTAAATTACGATATACCCATAGATGAATAAGAATGATGCAAATGAGTATATGAAAGACCATATATTTGAACTGCGGATGAATATGTAATGACATTAATTAATCATTGCAGTTATGCACACAGCTTAAGCAGCTGTGAAATTAAAGCCTGAAAAAAACAAAACCTCAGGCCTGAACCAGCCCCCAGTTGGCTTGATAGCTACTTTGGTAGAGCACTGCTCCGGTATCGCAGAGGTCACGGGTTCGAATCCTGTCCAGGCCTGAGTTTTTTCAGGTTTTAATTTCACAGCTGCTTAAGTTGTGTGCATAACTGCGATGATCAATTAATGTCATTACATATTAATCCGCAGTTCAAATATAAGGTCTTTCATATATTCATTTGCATTAATCATATCTTTCAGTTAATCAAAACTTATTAGAAAACAAAGAAAAGCACTAAATATCTGTATGTAAATGAAATTTAATTTCAACCAATCACCATCATGATGCAACTGATATCAAATTTATTTGCTTACTTTTTTTGTACATGTTGAGTTGTTTTGGTATTGGTAGATATTCTAGATTCTAATTTGTATTTGATGGTATGTTAATATTTATACACACTTTAATAAGGATTTTTAAAATAATGAATTATTTTATTCATATACTAGTTCTCAACAATCTGGGGTTAATACCTTTCCCTTTAGTCCCTCTTCAACGTACCAACCAACAGTGTGGAAGAAGGTAGAAGTGGGTGACTTCATTAGGTTAAAGAGTGATGAGATTATCCCAGCAGATTTGTTGTTGTTGAACTCAAGTGATGTAAATTCTATCTGCCATATCGAGACTGCCAATCTTGATGGTGAAACAAATCTCAAGCAGCGAGAGGTTGTAAAAGGACTGAGCAGGGTAAGCAAAAATATAACACATACAAATTTCTATTTGATAAATCAATACAATTAAATGGTTCAGTATAGTAGGCATACTTACAAGGGAAGTGAGAGACACATCCTGCCTTCTATAGCATACATGTAGAAGCAGTAGGAATATTTTTACTCCCTTTCTTCATACATACATCCTTTATTGTCTTTCCCCATGGGGGCTTTTCGAAGACAATATGGTACAATTACATACAACATACAACATAGTTAAGAATCCCAACTGGTGGGAGGCAGACCAGTTGGCTATTTACAAGGATGATCGAGGAGTTGAGCCAGGTACTTACCCAGAACAACACCAGATAGTGGCCAGAGCGGGATTTGAACCCGGGTAACCGCATTGAAATACCGCGCCCTAGACCACTCGGCCATCCTGCCTCCTCATTCCCATAGGATGCTGTGCTACTTATGTAGAGTTATAATCTTCAGTACCAACCGGTATTTATCACAACCTGTGAAGTCAGCCCTCTTAATTGGCTTTTATTTTTCAGTTTTGGCTGCTCAACATGTAATCACATGGCCAAGCCTGAGACAGCAATAAATCGCAACTTAACAGGCTAATTTTTACACTTCTTGTCTGGCTTTGCTGCTATAATAGTTATGCTTTTATTGCATTATTTCACTTTTATGTGCCAAATTTCAATTTAACATATTCTCTTTGAGAATAATATTTAAATTACCATTTAATTATATCCTATCCTTAGAGTAAAAATTACTGTACATATTTAAAGATAGTGTTCACTAACTTCCCTTCACTATAAAATAATATATATATATATATATATATATTATTATATCTAGAACTGACTTACTTAGAACTCGTGCCAAAGCTGAGAAGAAATTGTTTGCATTTGTAACAACATTTAATCCAAATTTACCTGATGTTGGTCGCATCATCAGAAAACACCTAGGTATTTTGGAATCCAACCCCAAAATAAAAGGATTTTTCCTGCCAAATTCCATCATAGCTTCTTTTCGAAGATCTAAAAACCTTAAGGAATTGTTAGCGCCATCTCGTTATGGCTCTAACATTGAAGTTGAAGAGGCTATTGAGGTTAGGGGTTGCTTTAAATGCAAAAGAACAAGATGCGATCTCTGTTGCAATTACTTTGTCGAATCAAATTCTTTCCAAAGTTTTCAAACAGGCAAGAGCTATAAGATACGATCGAAACTTTCTTGTGATTCAAAAAATGTCATTTATTTGGCTTCGTGTAGGAAATGTAACTTACAATACATTGGTTCTACAACAACAGATTTTAGAGTTAGATTTCGCAACCACAAGTCTGCCATGCTGACCAAGAAAAAGACTTGTGAGGTAGCGGTTCATTTCAACAGAACACCGCACGATGTAAACGATTTTTCTTTCCAGTGTATTGATCAAGTGCAGATAAATGCAAACAATACAAGTAACATCGAAAAGCTTTTAATCACTAAAGAGGCATATTGGAGTGCACAGTTGTTCTCTCTGGCACCTTTTGGCTTGAATAAACGTCAGGAATTCCACTCGAAAAAAAGAATAAACTACAACTAGCGTAAAAATAACTTGCTAATTTGGCGGTTATCTTAGTTCAGGTGTTCAAAGGCCCTGACCTTGGATCTTGTTAGCTTTGTCAGTGCAAGGTTTTCTCAGGGGCCCCCATCGGGGAATTTATTACATTATTGTTGTTTTAGGGCCCTGTTCAGGACGCCTGTTGTGCCTTGCCGCGGCATAGCTTCAAGGGCTTTGTTTGGGGTTTTTATTACAAGTTTTTCCTAGGATGGCCTTTTATGAATACTGTGAATATTTTACACGCGGGTCCCTTCACACTTTTGGCTGACTTGACGAATCATGTTAGTTTTTTAACATTAATCTTATTTGTATTATATCCGATTATTTATTCATATTTGGTTTGCGTTTCTTGAGTTTTGTATCGCATTGTCATAGTTTCTTGCTTAGTAATCACCGATTGTTTATCATTGGTTAATTTTTTCATTTTCATGTGTTACCACGCCCTGTTATGTAATCATCTTTGTTATATTATGTCATCTTTTATCCTGTAAACCTATTTAAGGATATTGTAATTTCTTATTCACTTGCACTGCAACTGATGAAGGTCATTGACCGAAACGTCTATTTTTATTAAATTTTTAAACTTTTTTTAGATTTTCTACTGTATATATATTTTTTTTTTCGCTCGAAGTTGTCCGTCCTCGTTTTCCACAATTGCCTACAAATTTCATTACTCGAGGTTTGGACTACGAATCCTTTTGGATCCTTCTGGCGTGTGGCATCCCTGTTGGCTAGAAGCATCATAACTTTTTATATATATATATATATTTTTTTTTTTTTTTTTAAGGAAAATTCCAGGTTTCTTCCTGAGCAGTTTACATATAAACTGAAATGTGAGCTTCCAAACAATCACATTTACAAATTTCATGGCACTTTGTAAGTACACATTTTTCTGTTGATGTACCTTATTGAAGGCACTAGACAATATTAAATATATCAGAGTACAGTATGTTCTTTTATTTTAAACTATGTTTTGAAAGTTATGATTTAGCTTACTGGTACATTGATTTCTCTACATGTACCCAATCCAAAAATAAATTTTAGGAGGCATTAACATGTGTTGGTTAGAAAAACCAGCCAATATTTAGTACAAACATTCATTGACAATAGCATTTTGTGATTTATTATGATGCTACTCTTTTATCAAGTGCAGTCAACTCTCTGGTAAGCGGAGACCCTCGGGGATTGAAAAATGTTTCAGTTAGTAGAGCGGTCTGCTTATGAGAATTAATGCCATAAGAAGACACCAAAGAAACATAGGGTGGATATCCACTAATACGGGAGAGTTAATTAGCGGGTGTTAATCATGTTTTACTGGGTAGCCAAACATATCAACTGAAACTCTTTACTGATGTTAAATGTTAAAACTTGGAAGTATTGGATTGGATGAGATACTTCATCACATTCATTTGAGGATGGCTGTATTTGTCTCGAAGTTTTTAAAGCAAAGAACAAACAAAGGGGAAGGCATAACAGGTAGATGTGTCAAGGAAGGAGCTGGGTACAGCATGGAAATTCCTTGTAATATAAGTAATTTTTATGGTGATGTTCTGTTGCTCTGTTAGAGGTCATAGTTTTCTTGATTTATTGCAAATTAAAGACAAATTTCACTGCCAAGCATCAATTATACTTGGTGTCCACTTAAAACAGAGTAAACAATTTTAGTGAAAATCAAATTTTCATTGTCAAAAGTGGCTGCATCCGCTTATGAGAGTGTGTACACATACTGGAATGTGTAAATACAGAGTTTGACTGGGAGGTCAAAAAAAGAATTGAAGAAAAGGGTCTGGAAGTAGAGCTGCACACTTACAAGAGTATCCGTTTGCAAAGAGTTGATTGTAATGATGATGTTTAGAATTTATTGACATTGATAATCTATTGCGATGGTTTTTTTCCCATTGACAAGGGTACATGATGATGGTGCAGAGAAAGCTGTGGGCAAGAACAATTTGTTGTTGCGTGGTTGTGTCATTCGTAACACAGACTGGGTGGAAGGCATGGTCGTTTATGCAGGTTTGTGGCGATAATTTAACTCCCTGCCTACTGAGCTTTCCTCAATTACATCTATAAATAATTTAAATATCATCTGAAGACCTATTTTTATGAATCTATGTATACTTATAGACCATTTTACTTTTTAGCCATATTATATTCCTGTAATTTATTTATCAATTGTTTTTCCACATTTCATATCTTTTTGTATTTGTATTTATTTATTTACCACACGATTACAATAATTCCAAAGAAATGCCAAAAAAAAAAATGTAGGAAGAAATGGCAAGGAGGCCCAAAAGAAACTATAGAGCTTATGTTATTTAGGCCTCCTCGATTACAATTTTTGTAGCTACTGCGCGTACGTGAGTAGCTACAATGCTATCGTGTTTGACTGTCAGAGTGTCCACTTTCCGGATTTGCTTCGGGTCTTGTTCGACTTCATTCGTGAGCGCGTGGTATGGTGAGTAGTCAATTTGATAAATATTGGATGTCGATGGACTTAACAGGTTTTGCCAAAAAAGCCTGCTTATTTAGAGCTTTTATTACTTGGAATGCAGTAGTGCGTCTTTTTTCGAAAACAAATAAAAAGTAGAGTAACCAGTGGATTTTCCGACCAGTTTCCATAAAAGTGCGATCTCTTTCTGTGAAAATGGCAACATTTAAGATTGCTTAAACCAAGGCCTATAGCACCAAAACAAGTACTGTTGACTTTGTTCTGTTGACATTGTTAGAGTTACAGTTGTTTCAGTGGACATTGCATCTTTGACATTGTCAACTCAGTTAACGTCCCAAACTCCAGAGAAACAAATCAAGTTCATACTGGCACTCACATTGTTATTGTTAAAGAACTAGAGATATTTCCTTAAGCCCATTGAGCAAATAGTAACAGTTTATGGAAATTCCTCTTTGGTTGTAAGACATCATGTTATATGACTAGTGAAAACACACGACAATCATTTGCGTGATGGTGCTATTTGACTTTACTGGAACTACCAGAATACATGATGAAAAACAAATAACTGTTTTAATACAAAACTAGACGCTCTCGGGAGCGTTCACTGGGGCTACACTTTATAATATGGCTTCGAACAAACATGAATGTCGGTTTACGCCTAAGGTTTGTATATGTTGTATACTATATGGCTGGCTCCACGACTGCAAAAAACCTACCGGACTGTATATCACACCGTAATTCTTGTCGACGTCGTGTTTAAGCTGAGCGATTTTATCAGGAATTTCAGTGATAATTGGGTTTGTTTACTAATCGGATTAATGTTGACCAATCAGCTTTCTTGGTTCCCACGGTAGAAAAACAGTTGTGAAACTGGATGCCATTCATCGTGATTCCAAGTTATTGAAGGCGGAGAAGTGATATGTGGTAAAAACAACAATTTTACTCCTCAATCGAATATACTATTCCACACAACCACGCAGGAAACGCGTCTTCTTCCAGTATTTGACTTAATTTGGATAACTGACAACATTCATTTTCATGAACAAACTGTTTTATTAAGAGTATTGCCTGTTATAAGAAAAATACAACAATCAGCACTATTATGTTACCAAAAAGTGGGAATAGCAATTTGGTATTTTAGTCAAATGACGCCAACTTAAAAATTTCTCATTTGGCCCCTAAATTAAGAAACGCGTAATGTGTTTCATTGAAAATTATACCACAAGCTATTTATTTAACCACTTCAATCGACCATACAGCCATAAGTGCACGCGTGCAGCAGGAACTCGTTAGGGATTTTGTTAAAAATAGTGCGCTACATGCTGGTAGACGAGGGTATCATATCCAATGACAATGACAATGCTATATAAAAAACACGTTTATTATCATTATTGTCAACAAAGTTAAATAACCGTTCTGTTTTATGCTCCCTTACTTTAGTCTCGCCAAAGAACTAAAACCTAAGTTTATTTACAGTCTGAAAACCTTTTATTTACAGTCTGTCATCAAAATAACGCCTTGCATTAGTTTCAAAGCTGTCTGCAGCCTCGGCATGTTTGTTTGTGAAAACGTCAATACCAATGTTCAATTTATTTATGTGCAAGCTTGTTATTCTAGTTATCTTGTAGGACGCCCCCCTCCCCCCCCCACCATTCTGTTATTCAGTGAAGATATATTTCATACCATTTTAAAAACACACAGTAGCTACATGCATGCCTTGCAGGCCTATTTTTCGAAGATGGCATAAAAAGTACGGCGACGGATACAAAATAATATCAGGTGGAAAATTAAACCAATCAATATTACAGAAGTTTACAAATAATGTGGAATATCAAAAGGCTTTTTTGCAAATTTCTGTTGGAGAATACTAATAATTATTAATGGAAAAAGGTGAGGAAGCATTGATGATGTTGGTGTTTAAGGTGTTGTAAAATTTAGGTCCTTGATAAAAAACGGAAAATTGTTTGGTTCGAGTACAACAGAAAGGCAGATGAAATTTACACGAGTTTCTTGTATTATACGAATGAATTTGACTTTGTAAGGTAAATTTACAATGAAATTTTGAAGGTAGAGTATGGTTTTGATAGGAGTACATGAATAAGCCTAGTTGTATTAAGTATATATCATGAAATTTAAGATACCAAGATTTTGAAAGATTGGATCAGTATGTGTATTGAAAGTGGTTTTAGCTATAGTTCTGATCACCCGTTTCTGTAAAATCTCAAGACAAATAAGGTTAGTTCTGTAAGTGGAGACCCAAACTAAGTTGCAGTAAAAAAAGTATGGATAGACTAAAGAAAAATATAGTGTTCGCAAGGTTCTCGTAGATAAATAGAAACTGGATTTACGAATAATTCCTGTACATTTAGAAACTTTATTGGCGACATGTGAGATTTCAGATTTCCAATTTAAATTTTCATCCATGATTACTCCCAAGAAAACTGTTTCTTTTACTTGATCAATTTTTTGGCTATTAATTAAAAGTTGAATAGTTTGCTTTATATGCTTTTGGCATGGTTTAAATACAATGAATTTTTTTTTTTCAAGTTTAATGAAAGCCTGTTAGCTCTAAACCATAATGACAGCTTATTTAGCTCAGCGTTCAGTATATTAGTCAGGCAGTCTTTATCCTTGTGAGACTCAAAAACGTTTGTATCATCGGCAAATAATATCAGTTGTAATATTTTTGACGTATTGATTATATCGTTAATGTAGAGCAGAAGAAACAAAGGCCCTAGTATTGAACCTTGGGGAACACCACACATGATATTAGCACAAGACGAAACATAACCATTGTATTCTACAAATTGAAGTCTGTTGATTGTATCGAAAGCTTTCGAGATATCTAAAAAAACACCAACCACTAATTCACCATGATCAATAGCAGATGAAATGTTTTCATGCAAATCAATCAAGGCAAGCGTCCTTGAGTGGTTTTTCCTGAAGCTGAACTGGTTATCACAGAGAATATGTAAATTAGTTAAATAATCATATATATTATAGATTATTCTCTCTAGAAATTTTGAAAAGCTTGTTAGAACCAAGACAGGCCTATAGTTGGTGAATAGTGACTGGTCATCAGCTTTAAACAGTGGTACCACACGAACTACAGCTGTATTTTCATTTGATCTGGTGCAACGCCATGAGCGGTCGATAAATTCATAATGTGAGTCAGAGGTCCCGTAATGATTTGAATGGATTCCTTAATTATAGACATTGGAATATTATCGTATCCAGCCGCTTTCCCGGAAGCAAAGGATTGAGCAATGGTAATAATTTCATCCTCTTTTGTTGGGCTAAGAAAGATTGATTCTCGAAATGATCCAGATAGAAAATCTTTATGTGAACAAGTATATTTATTAAGCCTGGGCCATATTTGGATATTTTTAAGTAGTAGTACATGTACTCCTAGTTGTTATCTTATGTAATGCGCATCTGATCATATTTATGTAAAGATGCACTCCAGAAATGAATAAATTATTATTATTGTTATTATTATTATAACTAAACATAGAAACACTATTTTGATATCTTGTATCAGCCTATCACATGAACCTTTATACCTGGTAATTTTACGTCATTTGGAAGATCCTTGCGGCAGCTTTGATTTCAGTCCCAGGGGAGTGCAGGGATGAATGTGCAAACAATGCAATTTTTGCTGAATCTCAAATGAAAATAATCTTTATAAAAAATCACTCGTGATCTTTATGCAACAATCTTGATTGTCTTCATCACAATTTCAGCCATTATAAAAAGTCACAAATATACAAAACTGACCCACAAACAGTAAACTTGGTATTCCAAAGTTTTATTTTATCAGGAAATACTACAGAATTATATGTCTTTCCTTGGTTACAAATTCAATGTGCAATTGTGAAACACAGATTTAGACATTATATCTGTCTTCATATTTGCTCCGTTATCAGGAATAGCAATGTTACTTATTTCTTCATCATGCAGTTACTTCAAAATCTAGATCTAAAGCAGAGATTGCATTTTTCACAACATCCTGTGGAAGTCCAAATATGAACTGCTATAACCTTTCTTGCTCATTCCTTGTCTTTTCATATGTGAACAACACATTAGAACAATGCCCAGTACGTTCCTGCATTGATTTATCATCTACAGATAATTTCTTGGATCAGGTTTTCCCAAGAATGCTTTTTCTTCATCGTTTGTTTTCGATTCTAAGAACTTTCTCTCAGGAGGCATTTTTAGCCAATGTTTTTCGACCTGCTAGATTGAAGAATGAAGACCGAAGGAAAAAAGCATACTTTTAAAATTACCATACTTCTCTTTGAAGTCCATTTGTTTTTCTTGTGTGCTAATTTCCTCTAGATTTGCACAAAAGCGCAATTGTTCTCTCACAGGGCATGCTTTTGAATGCATATTTTTGCAGCCATTTAATAAACTCACAGTTTGTGTTTTGTCAAGTTCAAAACACTCAGCTGCACCTCTTGTTAAACATTACTTAACCCTTTCACTCCCAAGGGGTCTCCATTTGACGAGTAAAATCGTCTGGCGTTAGACAGAGTAAAATCTGTTAAGTCACTCTTGGGAGTGAAAGGGTTAAGGGAGATAGTTTTTAACCCTTTCACTCCCAAGGGGTCTCCATTTGACGAGTAAAATCGTCTGGCGTTAGACAGAGTAAAATCTGTTAAGTCACTCTTGGGAGTGAAAGGGTTAATGGGTTACCCACTTGGTTAGTTCTACAAACTATTTTAGGTGTTCCAAACTCTACACAATTAACATAATAATTGAAATAGTTTACTTTCCTTCTTCACTGTGTTATCTTTATATTTAATTGCAGTGAATAGTAAATAGTATCAATACTTTGTGCAAGGTAAATAAAAATTGAAGTGACTTGATTTGACTTGACTTGACTTGACTTGACTTGAATGGCTGTATGCCCAAACAATGGGTACACAAGAAAGCACATAGCTGTTATATGGCTTCTGTTGCATCAGTGTTTTGACAAGAGACATCAATAAATTTATATAGAAATAATCACCTTGTGGCATTTTAATGATGTGGACTTTCCAGATTTTGAGTTGTGTGCATGTGTGAGCTCTACATATGCATTAAAATTAGTGATCTCTACAGTATTGTACTGTAAACTACCTTGACTTGAATATCATTTTGAGTGTTCTAACACTGGACTGCAGTAGTAAGTGTAAACCTCACGTACAGTATTTGCCAAGATTGGTGAAGTAATTAATTTGAACCATAATACATCTTAGTTATTGAGTGTTGTTGTGAGGGTGTTGTAAATGTGCTGTACCATAACCTTTCTTCTTGCTATTTTTTTCAGGCCATGACACAAAGGCTATGATGAATAACAGTGGCCCACGATACAAGCGGAGCAAAGTTGAGAGGGACCTAAACATAGATGTCCTTTCTTGTGTTATAATCCTTCTTTTCCTGTGTTTTCTTGGAGGAATTGGTAAGTTAATGTACCCTGAAGTCTCATTACTTGTTAGTCAGGTTTTTGGGCAGCTTGTGGTTATATGCCTGTCCCCATAACTTGCTTCACTCTGACAATATCTTCTGCTGAGGTTGTCGACACATCCATCAGTGCCAGCATTTTCCAGCACTAGTTTCACCTGCATGATTAAATCAAAGGCTCCTTCGAGCTACCTCATGGTCTGTGGTAATTATTCCATGAAGTGCTGTCCTTTCCCCAGACCATAAAGCGTTCATTCCGAATAGTTCGTTTTGTGCACTCTTGCTACGACTGATCGATTACTCGTCGTCCAAATTGGAGACATCGTCACTTTTTTAAAACCCATTTCTTTCCCCTCGAGCATTCTTGAAAACATTTCCTGTTCGTGTATTTTGATCAAAGATGGAGCAAAAGGAACGAAAACCCGCCTTGACAATCTTTACGTCGGGCTCGACACAACAGACGCCATTTTGTAAACATGTTCTGCCGCTTTGTCTCTCCCCCTCCCCCCACATATGTGAACATAAAACGATAGCACGACTTTGTGGACAAAACAAAACCTAGTAAGGGAGACAGGGGAGAACAAGTTTAATTCGCATTTAATGCAGATTTAATGCATAAATTAATTGTCTAACGGGAATGGAGTGACAAATCCATCCATCACAATACCTCATGGTATGAAGTACATACCATGAGGTAAAAAGACAGGCAACTTTGAGATTATCACGAGTCAATTACGCAGAGGTACTCTGGGCCTGGCCGTAAGATCTTAGTTACTGTGCAAGCTGTTTTACAGTCATTGTTGGAAGTCTCATGCAGTTCCACTGCAGAAGAATTTTTATTGATATTCAGTTGCAGTACCTCTGCATTTCAATTTTTTTCTTAAATATTTCCTTGTTTTCTACTCTTTGCAGGTTGTGGTCTGTGGACATATCAAAATGATTTCTTCAACCGACACTTTACTCCTGGTAGAGACAATGAAGTGAGAAGCCCTGCATCAGAGGGTTTTATTAGATTTTGGAGCTTTATCATTATTCTACAGGTGTGGTCATTAATTGCACTTTAAGTGATTCACTCCTTTCAATACAAAGATTCTAGTAACAATTTTCTGCAGATATGGAGAGATGTGGCTGCTATGTTGCTTGTCAATTGAACAATAGTTATAAAATAAATGAATGTTCCTTTTTCTCTGTAGGTCCTTATCCCAGTGTCTCTTTATGTGTCAATGGAAATTGTTAAACTGTTCCAGGTTTATTTTATTTCAAACGACCTAGAGCTTTACTATGCTGATATGAATCAACCAATTTTGTGCCGTGCACTTAACATCAATGAGGATCTTGGTCAAATAAGATACGTGTTCTCAGACAAGACTGGCACGCTGACCGAAAACAAAATGGTGTTCAAGAAGTGTACAATAGGCGGAAGAAACTTTTCACATAAGGAAATACTCGGTGAGAACACTGTCTCAATAGGTATTTATGTTATATTTATAATACATGGTAGGTTACTCGGTACACATCTACCATAAGATGCAGATTTCCATTTCTGTTGCAAGATCTCTACTCTGAATATTGTTACTCCACCCTTGATGTTAATCCTCCGTACCATCGCGTGGCCAGCACTCATTTGCTACAAAGCGCTGCAAATGTCTCTCTTCTTAAATAGTGTTTTGCATGTCATCAAACATAGTCATTCAAGGTGATTGCAGTTGTGTGAAACGAAATACATTTCTAGCTTTGACGTTTGGATTTTTTATGAAGGGATTGATTGACTTCTTTAACATAAACTAGGTCCTCCCAGTTCCTGCTGTCTGTGGGTGCGTACTAAAACCACTGACAATTAATTTTTGCTGTCAACTTTCATGAGCGGACCTTTGCTGGTGAAATGGTGGAAGCATTCTTCCCTCTTCGATAACACGATAAAAGTCCTTACTTTTGATTTTTTTAAACAATAATTCAGGGTCTGATACCGCAGATGCGAAACCTGGATCGTCATCCTCGGATGCTGATAAATTGTATCATCAGATTGCTAAACGCTCAAAGGTCAGTTAGTTAGATAATTTTATGATTCGGACTGCGACAATGGGGCTTATGAATAACGAAACGTTCTCGCCTAGCTGTGGAGTAATTGTGGCCACCGCATTTTCGGGTTAAACGGGGTGCGAGAATATGAACAAAGCCGTGCACACCATTACGTCGGATACGGACCTTTAATCAGACTTCCATACAACTTATTTGTCGGAGTGGTTCGACTTGTACAATTCCTTAGGAAGTCTACAACCTCGGACAAAACCTGTTGAGACACATGACAAAAGTACCTATTTTTTTCACTCACCATGACAAAGTGCTTACTGTAGCTAATTAAAAAACCATTCCCCCCCCTCCCCTATTGCAATGTTGTTTGCAGTAACACAAGAAATGCACACATGAGCTGTTAAGCCAAAACAACATTGCACTGGGGGTAGGGAGTACTTTACTTTAGTCATTTTCTCAACAGAAATACATACATATTCATATATAAAGCTGAGGGGGAAAGCCAAAAACAGGAACAAGTTCCCTTACAAATGGCCACCCAAACCAAAAAAAAAAAATTAAAATATAACAGTAATAACAATAAAGCCTGTAATAATAATAATAATAAAAAAATAATAATAATAATAATAATAATGATGATGATGATGATGATGATGATGATGATGGGAAATTAAGAAGCAGTATTCGGGTTACAAGATCACACAAATCAACATCATCATGGGTGTACTTGGTAGATGTTCTAAGGGACTGAGTAGTAGTTTGAGGGAAATACTTTGGGCAAAGCGAAGCAGAGATGCTCTGGGACGGATGCAGAAATCTGTCTTAAGTAGTAGCCTGAACATTGCCAAAACTTTCAAGGTCTTGTGCTAGATTAAGACACTTATACACCAGTCAAACCAACCTCATAGTTAGATCAAGCATAGACCATTTCTGATTTTTAAAATTTGAAGATTTTAATATTTTTAAATTTTAATTGATTTTCTTTTTTATCACATGACTTATGAAGAAAGTCCAAGTTCTGCAAAATTTAGCAGCCAAATTCGTACTCGATATGCCAAGGCATTCATCTGCTACTGAGGCGCTCCATCAGCGTGGCTGGGATAATTTAATGGAAAGAAGAAGACTTCATAGATTAATATTGTTTTTTAAGGCCTTGAATGGCTTGATTGACTGGGATTTTAATCTTTATAGCTTTAAAGACATTCATAATTATAATACTCGTGGAAGAAATGACATTTGTAGACCCAAGTCATGTCGCTCCTGGGGCCAAAACCGATTTATTAATCAAGCTGCTCACGAATGGAACATTTTACCCGACAAAGCAAAAAGCACTTTTGACATTTTAACTTTTAAAAGACTTATCAGAAGTATTTAATAACTTTTTTTTTTTTTAATTTCTTATATTCATTTTTAAATTTAACTTTTTACATCTTCTATTTTTAACTTTCACTTTTTAACTCATTTTATCGTATTTGTTATTTATTTTAAGCAGGGCCCCACTGAAAACCACCTTTTTGTGATGTGGGCTCCCTGTTAAAATATCTTTATTATTATTGTTGTAAATTTATACCTAGGGCTAGTCACGGGTTCCCGCCTAGCTCCTGGCGTTCTTTTTACTTTGTATCTGGCATTCAGATGTTTATATACTGCCCACAATCAATTTGACGACTGTACAAAGGATGTATTGGGGGAACTGTGCTAAGATGATTACTCAGATGCCGAAGAAGAACTTGAGGCGAATCTTGTACTAACACCTTGTGTTAAAAATTGTTTAGGACCCTTGAAAACACAAATACATGATTTTCTGTGTCCATTAAATTTCGCGAGATCAAAGTTCGCGGTCGTTATTTTTCGCGGATCTTTAAGTTCGCGAATTTTTTAAAATCGCGAAAATCGCGAATTTAAGAACCCGCGAAAATTAAGGAGAATAAGGTATTTAATTCATATTTAATGCATAAATTAATTGTTTAACGGGAATGGAGTGACCAATCCAACCATCACTATACCTCATGGTATGACGTACATACCATGAGGTAAAAAGGGGCATAATGGGAAATGTCACGAAATCTAAAAAACGGCTGGAAAGGCGTTGCAGTAATTATGCATGTATATCATTAGGGAATTCCAAGTGCATCGTTTTTCTGGTTTTGTTTTTAACAAAACTTAATCATCGCAAGCATTTCAAAAATTAATTAGCTTAAAAGGCTTTGTTATTCTTTCGCAGGGCGAGGAAATTTACTGGGACAGTGAGCTGGCAGCCGCAATAGACCTGGACAATGCGAGGGGTTACCAACATGGATCTGGAATCTCTTCATATCTAAAGGAATTTTTCATTTTATTGGCCGTATGCAACACTGTTGTGGTGTCAAAAAAATCTGCAACAGCCGGAAATGACAGCAGTTGTGAAATGGAAGAATGCGATGCACCAAGCAATCCGGACACCACGCACGCTCCTTTAGAGGAATGTGCTGAGAGTTTAAGAAGTCACTTATGCACCGCAAATGGATCTTTATCTGCTAATAGCTCTAGTGTGGTAAACAAGGGAATTGTTAACTTAGGCGCTTCTGCAACACCAGTTAAACCATCTCTAGAAAGTCTGCCCGAACCACCGAAGAGCCCGGGTTCGTTTATAGAATCGGCAAACAGCTCATGTGAGCCAAATAGAACAAACGAAGACTTGATCTATGAAGCCGAGTCCCCTGACGAGGCAGCTCTTGTTAAGGCTGCCAGCTTGTATGGCTACAAGCTTCTGTCTCGTAGTCCAGATAAGGTAGTTCTGTACATTCCTGGTGAAGGGGAAGTGACGTATGAACTCCTTCATGTTCTCCCGTTCGATTCTGCTCGGAAGCGCATGTCAGTCGTCGTACGTTGCCAAGGAGACAGTAGCATTATATTATATTGTAAGGGTGCTGACTCAGCTGTTATTCCCAAGCTGGAACCCAGCAACCATCACGTATTTGTCAGAGACGAGATAGATGCTGGCGGGGACGGCGCGTGGGGTGTTGAACGTGGAAGCAGAAACTCATTAGTGGAGGAAACCACTTCCCATTTAGATCTGTATGCCAGAGATGGATTGAGGACTTTGTGCATGGCAATGAGGGTAGGTTATCATGACCTTGTGACGACATTCCGCATCGTACTGAACTTTAACCCAAAAGGTAGTTTTAGACTTGAAGTGTTAGTGGCAGGCTAAATGATCTTTACTATAATAGAATATGAACCCATATTTCTAATCAAGAACTTAGGATGAACTTTAAAATTTTTCGGGTCTGGTCCATCTTTGTTGCCCTTTAGAAGGGGAGTTAACTAATGACGCAGTGTCGTTTTGTTAGTGCATTACTAAAATAACCTCTATTATGCGAGGAAATTATTCAGTTCGAAATTTTTTGTATTGACCACTTTAAGTTTAAACCAGGAAGTTACGTTAACCTGTGCTGAGTGCTAGTGTCATAGCTAAGTAGTCTGGGATCGTTTTGTTGACTTGGTCATATTATATAATTGGTTTGTAGTTCCTAACCAAAGGTATCGCGTGTCGGTTACACAAACGAAACTAGTTGTCTTGGGAGGGTGTCCAGGATCTCAATTTGTGCTGCAATGTTTTTCAAAATGCAATTTGCTTTTTGGAAGTGAAAATGCATTTATATCGATATTTGTAAATCTGAACTAACTCCGTTCCCCACTGTAGGAGGTGCCATTTAGTGATTATGAAGAGTGGCTAGAACAGCACAGACAAGCAGAAACGGCATTGCATGACAGGGAAAGGCTACTTCATGCGTCAGCCCATAAATTAGAATGCAACCTGGAGCTCCTAGGTGCCACAGGTATCGAGGACCGTTTGCAGGATGGAGTCCCTCAGACCATTGGTACGTTGCGTGCCGCAGGCCTTAAGGTTTGGGTCCTTACTGGAGACAAACAGGTGAGTAAAATTAAAGAGAGGGCCCTGGTAGAGGTTCCTTTTTTTGGAGGCCGCAAAGGGTAGAAGAAATTTGAGCCTTAGTCCCAATGTTGCCGCTCTTTGTCTGAGTATGGAACTATCTATCGCGGTCAGGAAATGCGAAACGGAACTTATTGTAACTTTTTTTCTCTCCGACGAAGGGCTAACACTCGAAACGTCAGCACCTCCCTTTTACTTTACGGTGGTATAACTTACTTTATCAATTCGTTTGATTATCCCAATTTCTTGTTTTACTGCAATTTAATCGACATATAACTCCTCCTAGTGTTCGGTAATTGAATTGTTCCATGCGCATCTCTCTGGTATTTCACGTTCTTAGCCGGTTTGGTTTCCATATTAATTTTGATATGCAATAAAATCCCTCTAATCCCTTTACCAACAGTTGTTTTATTTTTTATTTTTCAGGAAACTGCCATTAATGTAGCATATGCCAGTAGACTGTTAGACAGCAACATGCAACGAGTCATTTTAAATGCCAAATCTAAGGTAATGTTGGTCATTTGGTTGGTCATGTTTCTTCCCAGAGTCAAAACCTGGAGTCTTGCAATGTGATACCGTCCTCTCGCCCTTTCCTAGCTGACCCTCATGTCCCGTGAGTTGTTGTACAAGGTGAATCTATCCCGTATGCTTTGCTTATACAGAATTTCGTTCAGTCATTTTTTGTTGGTATAAGTTGAGTGCTAAGAAAACCGATTACGGCTAACCCACAATTCCACGTTAACTCCCAAGAGTAATTCTCTTTCGTTAGTGTCATAATTTTTTGTTACTCATTAATTTGGAGAGTTTGGTGTTCAATCAGGGATTGGAGGGTGTAAGTCTTAGTTACTGTTTAATCCTGGTTAGTGCAAATCGACTTTCCAAGAACCAGGTCAGATCGTACGGTTATGACGTCATGTTTTGGCAGGAGGAATGCACCGATCAGATCACATCTTGGTTATCTCATTTCCATCCGGAAGTTAGGAGTATATCCAGTGAGTCATCTTCCAACACGATTTCCGGTCACTTGAACGTACCGACGTGTGAAGGACAAGCAGTGGGACTGGTGCTTGATGGTCGAACTCTGATGTACGCGCTTGAAGAGCCGCTAAATCTAAAATTTTTGGAACTAGCAAAGCTTTGTCAAGTTGTCCTTTGTTGCAGGGCCACACCGTTGCAGAAGGTATCTTTTAAGTCTTTTGTTAACAAGCATATTGGCAACGTAAAGTACTCTTCTCGGTAATTAAAACCTCTGTATAATAAAACAAGCAGTACCACAGTACAGTACTGTTCAGTAGCTTTGCAAAGAATGGTCACACAGCATGGTTTGATCCAGAGATGAAAAGTTAGAACCACACTGTATAGTAAAACAAACAGTATCACGGTACAGTACTGTTCAGTTGGTTTACAAAGAATGGTCACACTGTATGGTTTGATTCCTAGATGAAAAAGTTAGAACCACACTGTTAAGTAAAACAAACAGTATCACAGTACGATACTGTTCAGTAGTTTTCCAAAGTATGGTCAAACTGCATGGTTTGATCCACAGATGAAAAAGTTAGAACCACACTGTATAGTAAAACAAACAGTGCCACAGTACAGTACTGTTCAGTAGGTTTACAAAGAATGGTCACACTGTATGGTTTGATTTATAGATAAAAAAGTTAGCACCACACTGTATAGTAAAACAAACAGTACCACAGCACAGTACGGTTCAGTAGCTTTCCAAAGAATGGTCAGACTGGAAGGTTTGATCTACAGATGATAAAGATAGGACCACACTGCATAGTAAAAAAAAAAAAAACAATACCACAGAACAGTACTGCTCAGTAGCTTTACAAATAATGGTCACACTACATGGTTTGATCCACAGATGAAAAACTGTATAACCAATAGCCACACTGTTTAGTGGAGTCAATAATGCTTTCTCGTTCGCCTTCTTAGTCAGCAGTAGTTCAGCTGGTTAGAGACAACCTCAAAGTGATGACGCTAGCTATTGGTGACGGCGCTAATGACGTCAGTATGATACAGATGGCAGATGTTGGTATAGGTATTTCCGGTCAAGAGGGCATGCAGGCGGTCATGGCTAGCGACTTTGCCATTGGCCGGTTTAAATTTCTCTCCCGTCTCTTATTGGTCCATGGTCACTGGTGTTATGATCGTATAACTAAGATGTTTCTGTACTTTTTCTTCAAGAATGCGGTAAGTAATCTTGTAAATTATTATCATCAGGAATACATTTCCTGACTGTCCTTTGGGTATTTTTGGTCCTTTTTCCAATAAATTTCATTTGTTTGAAATCTACCCCGGTATTCCTTACAGACGTTTTAATTTCTTTCTCTGTCAGGCCAACTACTCAGTTTAAGTTTTTTTTCAGCACGCCACATGTAAAACGAGGTCTCCCAATAAGAGTCCAACCTACGACTACTCTCAGTTTTTAGTTTGCTTGCTTTTTTTCTCGAAGCCCGAGGTCAGTGTTTACAGGTCAAAGTGCCACTATCAGCTCCCAGTGATGTATGGGAAACGATGTTGTAATGTTTCATTCTTATTTCCATTTCATCTCTTCAGATGTTTGTTTTGGTGCTCTTCTGGTTCCAGCTCTACAATGGCTTTTCTGGTTCAAATGCTATCGATGATTTGTCACTGATATTTTTCAATCTCATCTTCACGGCTGTACCACCCGTTGTATGTGGTGTCCTGGACAAAGACGTTGCAGATTACATTCTCACTGCCAAACCTTCTCTTTATGAGTCAGGACAGAACAGTGAGGTGCTCACTTTGTTCGTCTTATTTTGCTGACCTTTTAAGATAAACCAAATACTTCGCTGTGATTGGCCGCCCAATGTCAAGTTGAAAAATTCAACATCGCAAAGCTTGTTGCTCTCTCCGAATTTGGATTTTATTCAGCGGTTGTACGATAAAGGAATTCATTTTGCACGATGGTAACATGTCGTTTTCCTCTTTTCAGCTGTACACAAGGAAGTGGTTTTGGCTGACAATTTTGGATGCTGTGTACGAGAGTGTAGTTATATTCTTTGCTACATATTTGGTAAGACATCCTCTTTTTTACTGATTTTCAGTTATCCTTATTCGGAATTTTAAGCTTTGTTTTCTTGTTGAGGTGTTCAACTTAACAGAAAACTAATTGAGAAACTATTTTTAAAATATGTATTTGAAATTACTTTTAGGCTGCGATTATTCTCGAGCGACTATACAGTCATTCAGCTATTGCTATTATGCGTGTAACTTGAATAATTTATAATATTACATATTTGTGCTTCGAACGTTTTGAGGGCAGGTGATATCCTATGTTGAGTGCTAACTTGGGAGAAAAAGGTCAAAATGTTTCCTGTTTGCTTTTGCTTTTCTTTGTTTAATGTGTTAGGTATACTCTGGTACTACAGCAGACCTGCGAATGGTGGGAATCACACTTCATCAATGTTCTGTGATTGTTGCCAGCTTATACCTTGCTCTTGTCACAGCCCAGTGGGTCAGTAACTTTTCATTTTTTACAACCTGTATTGTAGTAATAATAGCAATTGATAGGCTTGTATTCCATTTCTATTCACTCCAACATAGAGTGCGATGTAAAAGTTGTAGTCAGATCTCGTATAGTTGGTTTGCAACCCAAGGAATGGCAAATAGTACAATCGCTTTTAAATGTCTCTTTAAAAATATTTGAGTTCACAAAAGGAGAAAAAAACGATCGGTAAATCGATGTCTTTTGATTGCAAACTGCGCCACCTTAGATAGACTGTTAAGCAAGCAAGGAGCAGAGCGCAAACAAGTAACAGAGGTATAAAATTCCTACTGGTAAATGCTCTTTTGGGAAACGTTTGAGTTCATAGAAGTAAAGACATATTAACGTGGTTTGAGTACAACCTATAGCAAAGCAACATTAATATTGAAGACGTTGATTTTTTTCGTGTCAATCGTTAAGGTTCAACTGATTGCTGGGAACTTGAAAAGAAGTTGGTCATGATATCTAGTTGAAAGCGTCTCTTATCGATGACAATAAAAGCGCTTCTCGCTATCAAAACAGAAACCCCGGCAATTAAAATACAGGAAGAAAGACACTAAATTGCAGTGAAAGAGTATCAGAAGGGCGCGTTAAAAAACGATCGTTACACTAAGAGGACAAGCCGTTTTAGGGCAAGGTTGTCTGTAGTCCGTGATGCACATTTCACAATCTGATTGCCTTTTTCTGCAGACAATCATTCATCACGTGTTTCTCTGGCTCAGTGTCTTACTGTCCTTCATTTGGTACGTGATCTACGGGGTAATGTTCGGTCTCTTCACGGACATGTACTGGGTGCCGTTCGCTACCATGACAACAAGAGAGTTCTGGTCCGTCTGTGGTTTGAGTACAGTTGGAGCTCTCTTTCCAAGGTACAATTTTTTGTTGCGATTTTCATCATCTTATTCCAACTTTATAAGATAAGTCAATAGCATTAACTGTACAAGTATGACGTTTAAACTATTTTGAACCCATAAAGGTCAAACCACAAGCGACAGTGTTTCATTTTTTTCATTTTCATCATCATTTATTAGCCCTTATTTTAGAATGAGTTTCACAGAGTACAGTATGTTAGTAGTTGTTAGGCGAGGAGACCTCAAGAAACCGCCAGGCTTATAGGAGAGGCCAATCAATCAATCAATATCAATCAATACTTTATTTATACACGTAACGTCTAGGAGCTATATAAGCTCGTTATAATACGTACGTGTGTGAAATTATATTCACAAAGGCCATACCACAACACCGGGAACTACGTCCCCTACTCTTTGCGAACAGCGTGTGGGTTCTTTAACGTCCCACGAAGTTATTACAACCAAGGGTTGTGAGACGGGATCTACGGTTTATCGTCCTTATCCGAGAAGACTAGAAAGTCTAACCATTTGCAGATGTCATTACAAAGGTAGCACATTCTCCTCAAAAATTTAAAGACCCTGAGTGATGGTCCGGGCGAGGTTCGAACCCACGACCTCCCGCACGATAGTCCAGTGCTCAACCAACTGAGCTAACTGGTCGGCGGTTGCCACGACGACCTCACAGTATGATAGAAAATAAGAATTAAATAAATAAGTGCTGCTAAGGTGTGCAGCTAGGATAATTCAGTAGCTATTTTAATAAAAAACTCTAGCACTTTTTTCCTTAAAGATAGGAAAACCTGGCAAGTTTGTAATCGATACAGGAAGGCAATTCCAGATTTTTGGTCCTTTGATGTTTGTACGACCTGGATGCACTCTCTAATTACTGGCTGTTCTTAAATCATATCTGAGTTTGACTGTTTGTCCGAAACAGATTGAGAAAGAGTGGAGGCAGCAGATCATTGTGGGCGAAATATAAATTTCGCAATTTCAAGCGTATTGACTTGAAAAATATCTAAAATTTGTAATTTGGAAAATAGAGGAGCAGTATGTGCTCGATAGCCTGAGTTTGTGATGGCTCGCACAGCCCACTTTCGTAGATAGTAAATTCTGTTTACGTTAGATTCGCAGGTAGACGACCATGTGGAGTTACAGTAAGTAATATAAGGATACATTAAATGCTACTTATTAACCGAGAATGAGGTCATTACAGGGAAATCGCGGACGGAGAACTTGATACAATACAGTTAAGACCGAGGTCTGAGATTTCCTTGTAATGACCGAACAGATGAGGTCAATAATTTATTTATTATATGGCATTTTTAACTCTGGAAAAAGAAAACGGAAGGGTTTTTTCAATATCCGCTTGGCCGCTCAAGAGGTCATTCAAGGTGATATCCACTGAACCGAAACACACCTGATCATGCGATCGAAACCAGGAGTGACAGAAGCAACAGTTTCTTTGGAAATGAGACAACTTTTGTCTATATTAAAAGAAAGAATTTTTTTAAAAAAAATTACATAATACCCGGTAATTACAAGAAAATCTTGCTCGCTCAGCAGCCAATCAGAGCGTGCGTACTATTGTAGCCATATAATAAAAACAAAGTTTATATGATGTCTCCAAGTAAGATGTTCGTCTAAATATACACCAAGAAATTAAGTTGCGTTGCTTTGCGTTAAAGGTTGATTTCCAAAGGGGAGAGAAAAACTGTGGTTAAATTTCTTCTGACTCAGCCTACAGAGAACATAAATTTGTCTTTTTGATATCAATGGAAAGCTTGTTACATCTTAGCCAAACGTCAATATCTTGTAATTCATAATTTAGCACTTTCTCTAAGTAGTTAAGATTAGAGTGAGAAAAAAAGATACTCGTGTCATCAGCAAAAAGTACAAGCTCTGTTAATTTGGAGGCTTGAGGAACCTCGCACTTAATAGTCTCCGTAGAGCAACAAGTTTGGTTGATTTGAACGAATTGTTCGCGGCAAGAAAAGTAGCTTTTCATGCACTACAGAGCCACATCATAACCGCCATATTGCTCCACCTTGGTAGATAAGATTTGATGATCAAGAGTATCAAAAACGTTCGAGAGATCCAAAAAAAAAACCACCTGTATCAGTTTCATGTTGCTCATTTGCGGAAGAGATTCTATTTATCAGATGGATTAGGGCATAGGACGTTGAATGGTTTTTTGGAAATTGTAACTGACTGCGGTATAATATACTGTGTTGCTCAGCAAATTCTGTCACGCGATTATGCATTACTTTTTCAAAACATTTTGAAAAGTTGGTCAACAAAGAAATAGGTCTGTAATTTACGAAAAGACTGGGATCGTTTTCTTTTTAAACAGGAATCACTTAAGCAGTTTTCAGTTTATCAGGGAAAATGCCTTTCGTAAATAGAGATTAATGATATTTGCTACAGGTGCAGATATTTGGTGAAATTAGTGTTTAAATTAGGCGCATCGAAATATTATCATATCCGGGTTATAGAAGGATGGTTATCGCCACAAAGAAAAGAGCGAAAGGAAGAATCTACATCGGGTATTGTATTAGCTAGGTTAGGACCGATATTAGTATTAATAGTATTTACGAAAATCTATCGGCTGTTTCCACAGAATCTGTTATCGTTTTTACCCTGAGAGTTGAATGATGAAGCAAAGGTGATTTGGTTTTACGCTTATTTGTTACCTCGTCAAGCAATGTCCAAGTATTTCTGAGGTCACTTTTGGCGCTCTCTAACTTAATATTATTGTATTTACGTTTCGCATACGAATTAAATGGTTCAGTGTGTTTTTGTAGGTTTTATACCGGCTAGCTCACTGGATCATGTGGGAGATCTGATAATTTTTTTGTATAATCTGCTTTTCGTATTAGTAGATTTCAAAAATCCAGGACTGAGCCAAGGAGAGCTGAAATTGTTTAGTATAGCTTTCCCTTAATACGATGGCCGACAAGGGAATTCCGACATCTAACTTTTGCTTAGAAGGGTTTACATCACCCCGAAATTGCTGTATTTGTTTACATGTTTTTCGTAAATTTCCATTGTGATATGTTTAAGTAGCATTTTGCACCTTTGAAACGGGAAAAATTCGACTTCTTTTATAATTGAAATATAACTTCTGAGTTCCGACTTTCGACTTCCGACTTCTGAGTTCGACTTCTGAGTTCTGACTTGCAACTTCTGAGTTCCGACTTGCGAGTTCTGAGTTCTGATTTCTAACTCCTCATACCCAGGCAAATATAACAAGATTGCGGGTGGCTTTTACAAGCTATTGTTACTTCTATTATCTTTATTTGTGCAGATACAGCTGTGTGGTTGTGTTTCACCACAGGACAATCCCGCTTTATGTTGGAATGGAGGATGGCGTTTCTGGCAGCTCGTTTTAAATTACCAATGAGTTTGCAAACTCATAATTGAATCGTATGGGGCTTAAGCTTGTGAATCCAAATACACAATCTCCTTTATATAGTTTCGACCAGGGTGACTGTCGAGTAAACCAAATCTCCTTATGCATGAGAATAGGCGGAAAATCGTGGAATTTTTCTGTCGCTGTGATCACACGAGAGTGGTTTCCATATGATCGCCAAGCTTTTTTTTGCAGCGATCGTAGTGATCATATGAAAACAAGCCTTTTGGCCGCTACTGAAACAGGTACCAGAGCATACTTCGATAAGAACAGCAATTAGAAACTAGGGGAAGTGCCTAAAGGTTGAAAACGCGTAGCTTGCATTTAAAGTATTGAAATTCAGTACAAGGAGGAACAAACGAAAATGTAGGACAATCTTTATTTGGGTTCTGTCTAAGATTATTTTGACAGGTTTGACAGCTAATGATATTTGTAACAGCTAAATATTTCCTCTAATCTCCCTCCCCTCCCCTAATAAGCGCAGCAACTCAGAAGCAACTCACAAGTCGGGACTCCCAAGTCGGAAGTGGCCCTTCTCGTTCATTGTAGTCCGCACTGGAGCGAATTCCGTCCGTCGCTCTCTCATGGAATTAACCAAGGACTGAATCATTTCATTTCTGCTCATGTTTAGCATGGCCGTCCATGTCACCTTCTGCAAGTAGGAAGTCGGAAGTCCCGTCTCGGCCACCGTATCTTAATGACCTTCAAGGGGAAGCAGGCATTGTACACTCTGAAGTACTGCAACATTGGAATTTTCATCAAGAAATGAGGTTCAATTAGTGTTAGTGTTATAAACAAATCGAGTAACTTGTCGGCAAAGAAACGCAAAGAAATAGAATCAAAGAAGAGACTGCAATACTGTGTGAGAGTCACTCCAGTATTTTGTTTAGGATTTCGACTTCTTGGGTAAATTCTTGAAAACCTCTTCGTCTTTTAATCGATATACCTGTTTTATTGATAGGGTTGTGATAGCTGCGATTCAGCACACCATATGTCCAACAGAAATCAACAAGGCTCAATTGGAATCCAAGCGACAAGACGTCATTTTGACGTCATACCGTAGCGGGACCACGCACATTGAAGGAAGTGAAACATTCCAAAGAACAGTTTCCTTATGACTAAATCACAACTTTGGGATGTTGTCCCCACTGATAACTACTACGATGGAGTTACTTTGCCAGCGGGATATACACAGTCACACCTTGATTTGCAGTTTCGTCCTTTACAATACAATTCGCAGATCTTCTAAAATGCAAACAGCGTGCAATGGTTTAGTGTAGAATAGCTTCGATTTCCAAGTTTCCTTTCACTGTGACACAGATGAGTTTTTACTATATTTGATCTATGAATTCTTTAACCTGTTCTAAATCCCTTTGTATTGAGAAGCTGTCAGTATAAAGCATCCTGTAAATTTTTCAAATCACTTATCAAACCTTTTCGATTTCGGCTATGTGATAGAACCGTCTGTGTTGTGTTTGATGTTACATAAAAACTGGGTGCAGGTCACCAAAAATATCAATTCTAACCGAGGGTTAACTGATTCTAACACAGTTGTCTTGTTTACAATAAATCCGTTATTTGCTGCTAATTATCTTTCTTGATGCAAAAAATTCACACAATTGCCACGTAATTGTCTCAGTTTGGGAATCACCGTAAGACATTACGCACTCTAGATGCTCTGGTTGAAGTTTTCAATTGACTCTTGTGAAGCCAAAGCTAAAGTAATCACTTAAGCCAATCATATCAGATGTGCACAGTCCAACCAACCAATCAGAAAAACGACACTTCACGAATAAGGTTAAAAAGTAGGAGCAGGATTGCTCACGGTAACTCTTACCAAAGATCTTGACGACTGTCAGGAAATTTTTAACACATTCAGTTATAGATTTTAAAATTAGGTGAGCAGTGGTCGCTCATGTGTCAGCGGTATGGCGGAGTACAGCGTAGTTCCTACAGCCTCCATGATGACGTGTTTAGCCATGAAATGTCTAAATAATTTCTCCTGTATTAGACATTCTACAAGAATCTAACTTAACCTTGCTATCAAATGTAAGAGGTCTCTCGACAAGGTCAAAATGGAACCAGGAGCTCATCCTGGTGGAACTAATTAAAGTAAATTAGGGATGTAGCACAAAAGGAAAATCATGGAAAAAATTTGTTAAAGTCCAAGATCTGTTAGTGACAATAATACTGTTTTAATAAAGATTTTATAACGGTCAATATTCCATGTTATTCTTTAGCGCCGATGTCAATTATCCATCAAAGCCCAGTTTTCATAGAATCTCTGAACAGAACAGTTGTTTGGGAAGTGCAAATGCGATATATTTGTCATTACGGCCCAACCCGGCAATACGGCCACCCTGTTAATACAGCCAATTTTTTTTGCACCCATTGGTAACGGTATTGACGAGGTTCAACTGTATATGGAAGATTTAATACTGCTGTTCGCAACCCAAAAGTGGTTGCCTCAAAATAACATAGAAAGAAGACGTTACATAGAAGCTCGCTCGAACATTTCTAAGGAAATATGTGTGGCCATATGGATAGAAGCGAAAGCTGCAGCTGATTCAAGGCTAATACTGTAATGTGTAATGAGACCTGACAAAAAAAAACTGAAACAAAATAAGGACGTAATAATGTACGTTTATTTCAATAAAGAGACTCACTCTTTATGTCAGGCTCCATTCCAGTTTGACTGCGAGTAGAGCCACAGTAACAATGATCAGTCCGCGGCGAAAGCAGAATGGCAGGATTTCAACGATCAATACAAAATTATCTACTTTTAGTAAGCCACATTATTTATTGACATACAGATAACGCCAGTCGTTTAGGACTAAACATTATTGTTATCATTATTTACTAAATTCTGTAGAGAGAATATATCACAGTCACGTAAAGAAATCCTACTCGGGAAACTTACAAGTCTTACGAACTTTTATGGTTCATGTTTGATATACATTCTACAACTGACGTTAATGTGGGTATGAAAACCGTATCATTCAGAGCATTCGACTCTGCTACGGAAAGCTAAAAAAATTTGAACCAAAACATGGCCGATTCTGATGAAGACTCCACTCCTAGAACAATATTCATATTATAAAACATTTCAGTCTACTAACATTGCTACTTAACACAAATATTCTAATTTATAACGATTATTTTCCCTCGGAACATCTGCGCCAAGTATACAGTTGTATTCATAAATGTGTAATAGAAAAGATTGTCTTTGATTGGCGTACTAAAAAATAGTTCGTTTCACTGCGCCTGCGTTATGCCCTGCAAATTTGCCCCGGCTCCCCCGGCTCTGGATCAACCGAGTCTGCGTGAGTTACCGCTGCGTTGATGCGTACGGTTGTGGTTTTGGCGGCGGCTGACGAGTTGAGGGTCTGGGCGACTTCGGTGGAGGGCTCTTTTGTTCCGATGGAAATACGAGTGACCTCCGAGGAGTGATCGTTGGTGGTCGAAGTTCTTCTTCTGAAGCGTTTTCAATTTTATGACAATAATCAACGGCATCCGAACATGACCGAGAAAGCGAAGCGGTTGGCCTATTAACATTCGCCATCGTGCTTCTTCGAGGCGCAGGAACAGGGCGAGAGGTAGCTGATGTTCGCAACACCTCCTTTCGTGTTTCTGAAACAGTGAATTCCGAATGTGATAAAATTTCTGTTGAGGATAGGAAACGCTGACCCTGTTTGATGGGTAACAGAGGAGGAGCAAGGTCATCCCTAGTGGGCGAGGTACCTCCCAGTAAATCCTCACTCATATGAGATGAGGGTAGCATCTCATGAATAGGAGGGCTGCTGGGAGAAAAAACGTCACTGTCAAACGAAGACGAAACTGACAAATACCTCGTGGTCTCCGAAACCCAACTGGCGACCGATTCACGGGGTGAAGGGACCTGGTCGTAATCAAGTTTTGGAGATGTAGGCGTCATAGGTGGAGTCACGAAGCTATAGCCGTTCGCTCGAGAGGAACTTGAAAGTGGTGATAAAGTGTCCCCTACTGTAGGAGTGGTTGGGGAAAGCGTTGAATCTGCAGAAGCTAAAGAAGGCGTTGGTTGCAATGGAGTGCCAAATAAGTCTAAAGGACAAACAACATTCGCCAAATCTCTGTTTGCCTGGTCTTGAGAGTGCGAAAAACGGGAAGATGGTAGTGCACTTGTGAAGTCTGACGTTGTGTCGAACGGCGGGGACGATAAAGCCACTGAAGACACTCGGCTGGATATCGTGCTGGCGTAACTGTTGCGCTTTTCGGGCAAAGGAATTGGGTTGACGTCACTGTCAGAGGGCAGAAGTGTAGTGGGTTGCTTTGGGAACAAAAAAAAAATAATTCAACATCAAACTGTGGCTTAATTCAAACCCGTGCAAAAAAGCCTAAACGTTTATTGTAACAAACTCCATTAGCAGAGTAGGGCATGCGCCTTAAGATACATATTTTAAGTGGACGTGAATGTGTGAAATAGAGCGCAGGGAAAGAAGGAAGTGGTGACCAATGTCACCCTAAATCCCAACAAAACTTCGACCGCCATTGGAAGACAAACCACTTCACCTGAACACATAGGTGCAATGTCAACATATCCTTTAACAAGATTTTAGACATTTAAAAGCATACATTGCGTTTCTCTGGAACCATTGGTAATGCGCCATTGTCTTCAGTAGAACTGGCAGACATTCGAGATGTTGAACTCTTCGGAGGCAAGGCCGGAAAAGATGCCTCATCAGCACTAGAAATGTCTGTAGAACCCAGTCCGTTTTCTGCTCCATCTGATGATGCACGAGAGGAAAGGGGTGGGGGAATAAACGAAGGGTTGTCTGAGGGTGACGCCACAGTGCTCCTGCGCTTGGGTGGGAGGGCTGGAGATTGTTCACTGCTAAAATACAATAACAAAATTAGTCAACTACTGCAGAAAAGTTAGAGATATCTATTCTATACTAGAAAAGGTGTTTTGTGTATTTTTAGGGCGGCATGGTTGAGGTTGACATACCGGATCGTTCAATTGTACCAAGTTCATCGCCGTTAAATTAGTTTGGCCTTTAATTCGGGGAAATTGTCGCGGCTGAAGCCTTTGTTATTCAGTCATTACCAATAGGCGATCTCTAATTAATTTCTTTTATCGTGAGAGTTAAATAACTGTTTCAGTTTAAAGGTTGTCGTGAATAATACTTGGTAAACCATGCATACCCTGTGTCTGGTGTACTTTTATATTGTGTTACATATTTATATATTGTATATTATATTTATCTGTTATATTTCTTTTATATTATTGCATTGTGCAACTTTTAAAAGATTAAAAAATACTGTTTGATGTAACTGATAAGCAGGCATAAGTTGGAAAGGCTTCCGTTTAATGCGGTTACATCACCAAAGTAAAACCAACATTCACCAACCAATGGCAAATCTTTCTTCTTCTGAAAAAACGTCCGTTTGCCAAGTCAAGCTCAGGTGAGTTTCTGGACATAAACCTTGCGATCTATGCCGATCAAACTAAACTATTGCAAACAAAACACTCACTTATTCTGTGGCGGTTCAAAATTCCCCAGCAAGTCAGCAGGTGACGAACTTCTAAGAGGCGTACTTCCTGGAGAATGGTTCCTTCGTGGAACAACTACTGGACACTGATCGGTAGCCAGACTGGATTTGGAGATTTTCTTAGGGACTGGTGGGGCTACTTCATCTGACTCTGATAGAGCTTCTAGTGACTTGGACGAAGAAATCTTTCGTGAAAAAGGTGAATTCGGTTAAAACTCAAATACAGTGTGATTACGTCACCTACCTTATTCGTACTTAATTTCGCGCGTACTTAATTTCGCGATTTTCGCGGGACAGTATTTCGCGAAGCTTAATTTCCGCGATTTCGATGGGGAAAAATGATAAAAGACCATTAAATTTCGCAAAAGCGTTGGCAACGTCATTTTATTTTCCAAAAAAAGTTTGAACTACAACCTTTCTAAACAAACTGGAACAAGCTAAGATTAGGTACATATTGTCCTAGAGTCCGCAATGTTCCTAAACATCCAGTTATTCAAAGGGATCTACCGGTGGAAGTTTCTTTGAGGCACCAACAACATCAGTTACGCCAGCCTTATTCCATCCTTTTGCAACTGACTGCCTGCCTTCAGAGCTAGACAAATGGTTGTACATACTAACGATCCAAGTTGCATGAATTGGTTTGAGAACGGAGAGTCGCAGGTCAACATCAACGTCACTGGAAAATTATCAATTATGAATTATCGAGGTCGACTCCACCTCGAAGAATGTTTCAGTTTTGGAACGGTACAAGAAACTTGTGAATGAGAATTCCAAGTAACCAAATAATGGCAATTTTGACGACTGCACGGAAGATATTCTGAGGGATTTGCTCGAAGACAGTGATTCAGATGTAGATGAGTAGTTAGATTTTCTGCTCGATACATTCATGTGAAATCTTTGCAAATGACTTTTATTGATCACAAGACAAGATGCAAAATGGAGCTTACCAGTGATTAATTTAATATATGTGTCGATACATAAGCTGTACATGTCGTTGTTGATCATGTTTATCAAGTTTTTTGTGATTCAAATTTCTTACCATGGTATTTAATTTCGCGTGTGTAAATTTCGCGAGGATTTTTATTCACGAAGCTTTAATTTCGGATTTTTTTAAAATCGCGAAAATCGCGAAATTAAAGACGCGCAAAATTAAGTACGAATAAGATAGTACCGCCGTGGGGACATCCGTGAAAGTATAGTACAAACACGAGCATACCAACTTTATCCATCCATAAATCTTTGGTACAACATGTCAGTACAGTCAAAGTAAAAGCGCGGAACTTGAGTTTCCGCGGATGGGAGGCGGAAGATACGGAAACAATGCAAAGCAAACAGATGATGCGAATGACTTAAGGACACTACTGAACCGATCTTGATGTAACATATAAGCAGTTGTATGCACATACTAAAAGGAATTATATATAAGTGTATAAGGAGAATTACTGCTCAGATCGTAGGAGGGCGGGGGTTAACAGCTTACCAGCCTGTATTTAACACCATGCACAAACCTAAAATGTTTGAATAAACTTTAAGGCTGACAGGAACATGGACATCTAAAGTACACTAACCTTTCTCTGGTTCAATTTCTCATCTGCGTCGTACCATAGGCTCTGACGCAGATTTAGTTCACTTTGACGCCGTGGTTTGGGTGCCGGTAGAGTCCTAAATAAAACAAGTGGGCAATTCACAATGCAAAAAGCCAAAGCCCTATCTCAAACAAGCAATCTCCTCAGTAATTGTCAGTTTGTACTATCATTCTCGTAACTCAAATCATACCATGGAAAGGTACTGCGAGTAGTATAGTAGGAGCAAGTTAAATTACACTTGAGCTAGAAGCCGTTTTTCAGCGTGGAAAGGCCCCAAGTATAAAAGGAAGGGGGTTCCAATTTGGATTTTAAGAGAATTTTCCGAGCTCCGAAGATGAACCGAAGATGACCCGAAGATTTTCCGAGAGTTAATGAGCTATTTCAATTTAGACAAATATGCATACTATAAATCTTCGGAGGCGCAACGCACGCAACATAGTGGCGACACAAAAATTATTTCCATTTAGAGAATAGAAGAATATCGGTATTAATATATAGACATGCCCACCGTCAAAGATCTACGCTCTTTGGCACGAAGCTATGGACTACCTGTAGGTTCGAAGATGCGAAAATCTGACCTCCAACGAGTGATCGAGGAGGCACGCGCCGCGGAGTGGAGGAAACGACTCCGGCGAGCGTTACAGACGGGGAGATACCCGGCTATAACCAGAGGGGGGATAGAGAACCCACACAAGAAGTAGCAACGCGCCCGTGAACTCCGTCAACTTGCGAGAGAGGTTGACGCCGCTCTTCTCGCGGAGGGTGTCCGAAAGAGGACTACTCCAACGATGAGAGCAGAAGCTCGTAGAAGGATTGAAAACCGGCGAGCACCCTTAGCGCGATCTATTGTCGCAGAAGGTCCACGAATACTCGAAGCGTTGGATGGAGAAAGAGAGGGCGAGCAACGCGGGCGGCGCTTCTGGAAGTGGTCTTTCTTCCGAGGCGTGGACGGACCTCTGGTGGATCGGATTATGGATAAGCTCCACGAGAGGGTCACCACCAGCTGCTATCTCCGATACAGTTACACCTATCGACTAAGGAATATCGAAACGGGAAAAATTATGTTGTTTCCCAAAACTGTGAAAGGGAGTCCTTGGATTCAGCGTCTAGAGCCGCAAGCTAGAGACTGGGTGCAGGCGGAAGACGAGAAGCGCTTGAGTGTTAACCAAATCGAGCGACCTAGCACCAAGTGGACCTTCATTCGCTTTATCTCTGTGGAAGTCAAGGTCATAGTAGATCGGCTGGCGCCTCTGTTGGGCACAGAGCCACTACCAGATTGGCTCCGAAGAAAGCGGGGGTTGTATTCCTTGGACACGTACGGAGATAACCTCTGCCTCTTTCGCTGTATAGCGGTCCATCGAGGTGCGCACGTGTATCGTTGCACCATCCAAGCCCGAGCTCTTGCTACAGAGTTATTCAAAACGCCAAATATCCGAGGTACACACCTGGACGACCTTCGGGCAGTAGAGGCCCACTTCAAATTCGGGATCCGGGTATACGAACCGACGAAGTCTGGAGATTGGGTGCATCAGAGGCATCCAGCGCACTATGAAAAAGTAGGTACTCCACCAATGACGATCGGCGTCTACGAGGGGCACGCGTTTCTCATTCGCGACATCCGGAAACTCGCGAATGTATACGTGTGCGGGGAGTGCAAGGCAAGGTTTACACGGACCAACAACCTTTATCGCCACGCCGATCGTTGCACACAAGGCGAGACAAAAGTTGTCTGCCGTGGAGAGAAAGTGGAAGCTCCACCATCGGCCTCTGAGAAGGTCTTCTACCCACAAAAAAGGGATAGCGTCCAAGCAATACAGTGGCTCGAGTATGAAGCCCGCACTAGGGGTATCCATATCCATCACCAGCTATGTGGACATGGGGGCGAGCCAATGATAGAAGGTATCCCCGTAGACGGTTATGATCACATTTCAAAGACCGTCTTCCAATACAATGGGTGCCTTTGGCATGGGTGCAAAGTATGTTATCCATCGCCGAAGCAACGCCAGGAGCTACTTCAGAATCTTTCCAAGAAAAAGGACAGCCCTGTTACGCGTGAAATGGCATACCAACAGACGCTCGAGCGTGAAGCCAAAATCCGCGAAGCTGGCTATCGTCTTGTGGTCAAGTGGCAGCACGAGGAGCCTAAACCTTGGAGAAGAGAACGTATCCCCGACCCCAAGACGGTGACCTACCCCACGCGATCGTGTACGACTTCGAGAGTTACCTCGACAAGGCTCGTGCGAAAAAGCCGACCGCCGATTTGACCACAGAGGGAGACCACGTTCCTATCTCCGTCTCACTATCAGACACCCTCGACCCTGTTCCTGAGCACCTTTGTAATCGAGATCCGAAGTTGCTTATCGAGGAGTTCATTCGAGCGCTAGAACACCGAGCTGCTAGGATACGAGAAGATGTCCGCCGTCAGTTCCTACCCGACACCATCGAGCTCTTACCCAAAAAGTATCGGCTAGCGATTGAAGAGTGGTGCGACCAAGTCCCCGTGCTCGGGTTCAATTCCGGAAAATATGATTTGAACTTGATCCGGAACTACTTCGTCGAAGAGCTCTGTAAGACGACCGACCAGTCCATCAAAGTGGGATGTAAGGCCAACCAGATCATGTTCATTACGACTCCGGACTTCAAATTTCTGGACGTTGTGAACTACATCGGCCCCGGCAAAACCTACGATGCTTGGGTCAAAGCCTACGGGTGTACCCTCGCGAAGTCGTGGTTCCCGTACGACTGGTTCGATACCCCGACAAGCTCGACTTTCCCGGCTTACCGGACTATCCACAGTGGTATTCGAAACTAAAAGGCAAATATCTCCTTTCCCTTTCCGAATATCGGGCTTGCAAGCGGCTATTCCGGGAGAAGGAGATGAAGACGTTTGCGGACTGGCTCCGCTATTATAACAATCTTGACGTCGGACCGTTTGTCGAAGCGCTCGTAAAAATGCGCGACTTCTACACAGACTATGGCATCGACATCTTCAAAGATGCTGTAAGCCTACCAGGTGTCTCGATGAGGTTTGTCCTTCGAGGGACGCTAAAAGGACCCAAGGCGCCTGAGTTGTACGCCCCCAACAAAGAAGCGTACGAAATGCTTAAAGCCAGCGTCACAGGCGGGCCCTCGATTGTGTTTACGAGGTACCACGAAGCGGGGGTCTCGAGGATCCGCTCACATCAGGTCGCAGAGGCTAAGCCATGTCAACGGATTCTTGGGTACGACGCGAACGCTTTATATCTTTCGACGATGGCGAAACCAATGCCATGCGGGGAGGGGGTTGTACGCCACTGGGAAGCTATCGAGTTGGCCAGCTTTCTGAAGAGTTTTCGATCTGGTGGCTGGTTCGGATTCGCAAGGGTCGACATCGAGGTCCCCGAATACCTCTAGCCAAAGTTCGAAGAAATGCCCCCGCTCTTCTACAGCAAGGAGATTCCCGTCGAAGCGGTCCCCCAAGAGATGCTGGACTGTCTCGAGCGAACAGGACGAACCCGCTCAACAGATGCGAGGCTGGTTGAGGCCCTATGGGCCAACAAGATTCTGTTGTACGCCCCTCTGCTCCGCTGGTACCTCGACCACGGTTTGGTCTGTACCGCCGTCTACAGAACCGCGAAACCAACCCCAACCCCAAAAGATCTTCGGGTGGTTCGTCGACCAAGTAACAGCAGCCAGACGCCAAGGCGATACGGACAAAGACAAAGCACTATTCGCCAACCTCTTCAAACTGCTTGGGAATAGCTGCTACGGGAAATTCATTGAAGCGCTGGAGCGCCAGACGCTTGTCTCCTACACGAAAGACAAAGCGGTGGTCGATCGTGCTCTCCGATCTTCCTGGTTTGAGGACCTCAATGAAATAGGTGAAGCCACTGAACTACACAGGAGGAAGCAAAAGATAGAAATCACCCGCCCGTTTCAAATCGGGATCACGGTTTACCAGTTAACGAAACTACGGATGCTCGAATTCTATTACGATTTCCTTGATCGTTTCGTAGATAAGAAAGACTTCGAGTTGATCCAGATGGATACCGATAGCCTGTACATGGGCATCGCCGGGAAAAACCTGGACGAAATAGTCCGCCCCGAGCTCCACGAAGAGTTCGAGGGCTGCAAAAAGCAATGGCTGGCTTAGGATAAGTGGAGCGGCCGGACGCCGGGCCTGTTCAAGCTAGAGTTCGAGGGAACCCGGGCGATGACGCTCTGCAGCAAGGCGTACTACGTCGACAGCGAAGGAAAAAGTAAAACCTCGGCGAAGGGGATGTCCAAGAAAGACAACGATTTGACCTGGGGCCGATACAAAGCAACCCTCGATGGAGCGCTCGACCGGGCAGAAAACCGGGGATTCCGAATGGACCACGGACAGATGACAACCTACCACCAGGAGAAATTAGGGCTTTCCGCCTACTACGACAAGAGACGGGTGCTACCCGACTGGATTCACACCGAACCCCTTGAGTACGCCTTTCGGGGGTAATTCGGTATTCCAAGGCACTACCTGCAGCTCCTCGCGGACGAAGCCTCGTTTTGGCCCGTCTCTGAGATAGTAGACCACAGGTTCACCTGGTCGAATCTCCGCACGCGCCTGTTCGTAAACCTCGAGGCTCCAAATTGGATCCGTTGCGCGTCTTCGCCCACCCTCCTGCTCACCCGGCTGGTATAAATACCGTAAGTTGGCGTCAGAGGAAAGTCTCTCCTCCAACAAACCAACCGCTCTCCCACGTACAACAGAGGAAGGTTTTTGCGCCACCGATTTGGCCTCGATAGCATCCTGCGGCTTTTTTCCAATCAACCGCGTCGGTTCGTTGTTCAAAGCCACGACAACAGCAGGCAGACGAGCCACCCACTCAACCGATCTTTCACCTTCGGGAAGAAGCATCTCCTGGGCGTACTGGTAACCGAACAACCGCTCGGCTAGAGTCCTGTTGAACCTCTCAACGATTGCTTGGTCTCGGTTGATATCCACCCGGCCACGCCGAACTTCGGTATTGTGGCGAGCTAGTAGAGGTAAGACAGCTCCCATGAACTCTTTTCCTGGATCGACCTGGAGTAACTTGGGCCACTCGAGAGGGCTTCGCTTGTAGATGCACTCGAATGCCCCCGCGACTTCTTTCGCTTCCTTTGAAGCCAAAGGCTCAGCCTCCTTGTAGCGCGAGGCAACATCGACCACAGTGAGCGCATACTTGTAAAGCTTCCGCCCCCGTCCAGGGCGGTCATGCAGTAGAAATAGAAGATCGGCCTGATAAACCTCGTTTGGTGTTGAGACATTGAACCTCGGTCTTGGTATGCGTTGTGGGGGCGGGAGGTAGATCTGCCAAATTGCCTGTTTTTCTAGCCAAGCCAGGGAGGTATCTTCAGAGACGCCAGCCGCGACCGCCAACTTCTTAGACGCGGCGTGCCCCTTCCAATAGCCCTGGGGGCTGTAGTAGATATCGGACAGCTTCTTTTCCATTGGTCTATAGTTCCATCACGAAAAAAAGCTATTGTGCCTCACAACCATCGGCTAGCAGCATACCCAATGGCGAGCACCCCACCCCCTACATAGGCCAGTTCACCCGTTCGCTGGGAACTCGAAGGACGGTAATAATCGCTCCATTGCGGGGCGTCGGTATCCGTGGGGCGAGGATGGGTTTGGGCGTACAGATCTAGGGCGCGGTTCGTTGCGGCTGTGTCTTGGTCAGCGCGATTTCTCAGGCGATCCTCCTCTGCTTCCCAATCAGCCAGCTTTTCGCGGCTTTTCTGCCAGGCAGCCCAGTCAGCCTGGTACTTCTCCAAGGGTTTGTCGTGGCGCTTTCGCTCAGCCGCCATTGCATCAGGGCTCTTCCCAGATATCGCCCGAGCGAGATACGACCCACGTACGAAGGCCGTAGCGTTTAGGATAGCCCCACCCAGCATAACCGCTATGGTTGCCATCTCTACTCAGCTGGGATTATCTTTTTATCGACTAAGTATTGAATAGCTGCGACGGCTCCCAAGAGAACTGCAACCCACTTCGCGTAGTTTTCAATTGACGAGGAAGGGTCCGAGATCATAGGCGTTTTAAGAACTTTTTTTCCCACCCAACCAATACCTGCAGCAATGCCTGTCAGAGTTGCCGCTTCGACAACAGTGTTTACGACTTTGTTGTCCATGGAAAAGCGTCTATAAAATACAAAAATCTATTCCATAATTTCGCGAGGCCGCGCAGGCTCGGGTGGCGGGTGAGTAAGCTTTGGCTGCTGCTGCAGTTGCTTGAGATGCACTAGATACAGACTGGCGAAGAGGCTCCCTGCGGCAATCAGGAGCCCCCAATTCCATCTTGTCGTAGCTCGGTGTGGTTCGTCGTGGCTCTCGCGAGCCCGCTCTCGAGCAAGAGCTTGTCGAGCTTCTTTGTTCCTAGCCGCGAGGGCTTGGCCAGCCGCGACCTTCTTAGGATCCTTCTGCTTATTCGGAGCTACGGGGGCGGCCGGCGCTGTAATACGATCTTCTTCTTCCATCACTTTCAGACAGGGCTCGTATACTATACAAACACCAAAAAATTGCCAGCGGGACCCTAGCGATCCGTCGAAGACTGTGTGGCTACCTACATCTGCAAGAGGAACCACAGGATCGCTAGCATCTGGGCCTGCGGCCGTCGAAGACTCTGTGTGACAACCTACATGAGCCAGTGCAGCCACTAGCGCTACCAATCGACCTCCGTTGACAGCGATCCAGCCAGCTCCGTAGCTCAACTCACGTCGGATCAGAGCATCCTGCTGGAGGTCTGTTAACAGTGCCTGCTCGGAATCCAGCTTTTTCCCTACTGCTCCCAACAAATGGCCTACCGCCTTACACGCGACCTTCAAAACCCTGCTAGAGAGACTGTGCTCGACCTGCTTTCCGAGGGTCACCTGGTAACAAAGATGGAGCGAAGCAACCTCCTTGCTCGAGAGCTTGTGGACGTCGCCCAGCGACAGCTCCTTCCCCAAGTACTCCTTGGTGTTGCCCGCGGCTGCCAGAATAGCCAGTGCCTCCCGTTGTTCCCGAGCATCGTCTACGGGAGGCTCGCTGGGACATATCCCTTCTTCGCGGAGAATTTCATCCAGCACGGTGTCATCCATGACTGCCGAAACAATTTTGCTGGGAGCTGGGATTTCCAACACGATATCAAATGGATGGCGGAGACGGAAGCAAAGTCTGGCGTACGGATGCTCCTTGAGCGCGGATAGCATTTGTTGCCGCTCCTCCTTCGAGTGTCCCACCCCGTAGTTCTCCCAAAGCGTTTTCCCATCGAGCTTGCTCGGGCTGTAAAACGTCAACGTCGCTGCCACATTCTCCCGGAAGGCTTTTGCCACGCTCGTGTATTGTTGGGTCAAAAGCCATACTGAAAAATTCTTGTGCCTGCCAGAGAAAGCCAGCTCGATCAAAGCGCTGCGATGTCTTTTTACGTCTTCACTGGCGGCACAGTCGTCCAGAATAAGCAACACCTGGCCACGACCTTCGAAGACCGTGGTGCACAACCGGAGGCACTTCTCAATTTCACCGCCCGCGTTCGCTGGCAGTAGGGCTACGAAGCCGGGGTCCTTCCGGGCAAATCCCCGATATGTTTTGTTGTGAGCATAGGTGGGGCAAATCAAACACACGACGTGGAACTTCCAACGAAAAGGACAGCGGAGAGCTTCGACGACCAGTCTCGACTTCCCGGACGCCGTTGGGCCGACGATAAGCAGATGGCCGGGTATCAAGTCGGTGAGACAATCCATGGCCTATATAGGGACGGTGATTAATAGTAGGCGACTTGACTTCCAAGGTTGAATGCTGCGTCTCCTAGGAGGAAGATGTGGCAGTTGCCTTGTCCAGAGCCACCGGCCTTTCGATAGATCCGAAAACGGACCGAGAGCTGCTTGTCCATCGCCGTGCACAAGGTGGTTGCGTGCCGTGCGGAGATCGATGAAGATCCCATATTTGTCATTGAAGAACCCCGTAGGACTGACCACCGGGTTATGAGCTGGGTTTTATCGCCCATCTTGACGATCCTTCGCCGAATCAAACAGCGCCCCAGGTTGTCGACAACGCGATTGTTGGCGTGCTTAGTCGATCCGCCTAGCGACACCTCGCCTACAAGGGCTAGGGTGTCTGGGACTAGGACGGTGTCGGCTGGAAGTCTGGGAATGTCAACGTAAAGAGTCTCTTTGTGGATCGCCGAGCTCGGGTTAAAGGTCAAGCGGTGGGTGACGCGTTTTCCTTTTGCGGCCATGAGTGCACGCGGCTCCTCCCTTGGGTCAAGCGTCTCGGAGATGTACGCCATTTTATTTGTCTTGTATGTATAGGAAGAAACAAAACATGGATATCAACCCTGATGAGATGACCCCTTTGATAAACTCTGATGACCCCGACCCCGGTGGTGCTGAAGGTGGGGAGACTAGTAGCCCATCTCCCACGTTACCCGACGATGACAAAGGTAGAGAGCAAATCGGGATGTATTCCTTCGCGAGGCCCACCACGAGAGCCTGCCACAGCAGAAACGTCGTTTTCGACCGACCCTGTTACTGGGAAGCCAATTGATACAATGTTGTTGCAGGGGGCACGCCCAAAAACGAAGATGGTGACCAACCCTTTTGATGGGATGCCAATCAGCGAAAAAATGCTGAAAGATGCGAAGTTGGAATTGGAGAGCGAATATCCCTACATTAACGGAATCGAAATCGGTCTGGAAGACGGGCGTATTATGATTCGTGCGTGGGAGGGGGAAAACAAGACGTGGCGCCCACTGAAAACCATGGATGGAAGTTTAACGAAGAACTTCTCTAAAGAATTGAAAGAACGACTAGGTCCATCCACGGACGAGATCTTGGAACGGAATAACGCCAGAACTCAGGAGCTCGAGCAGCAAAACCGACAGGACGAGGAGATAAGAGACGCTCCCGATACTTCACCGGAAGATAGGCGTGCCGCTGAGACGCGGATTGCGGCGCGCGAGGAAGAGATTCAAGAGCTCGAGCGGCAAAGTGAAGCCGTTGAAGAGCGAATGTCTCTGCGGGACCGCGTTCGGGCTATTTTCAAGAAATACGGCGTAGGGGGCCTGGGGGTTCTCGTAGCGGCTGGGACGGTCATTGGGGTTATCTTGGCGGCTTTACAGCGGGGTCTCGCCGGTGTAGCGCAGGGGTAGGCCGGGGGTTGAAGGCCATCGGAAAAAAGATTGGAGACCTCCTTCCTGGAGCCAGAGGCGCCATTGTCTCGTTCCTCTTCCGCACGGCCGGAGAAGTTGTTGGGTTCTTAGCCAAAAATGCGTGGCTCTTGATCGTAGCCGTGGTCGTGTTTCTCGTTGAGCGCTACAAGAAGAAGTCTACCTAAACAACCACCAAGTCGCACCTGCGGCTACAACAGTGACTGCAGCTAGATTTCGCTTGTGCGCGGTCAGCGCAACGGTAATGGGGGCTTTTGTTTTTGACGTTTTTGGTGCAGTGGGGGCTTTTGTTTTTGGCAGAAGGGGGACTGGGGCTTTTATTTTCGGTGCAACGGGTGTGCGCTTATGTGTCCTCTTGTTTATGTTAGGATTGACCCCGAAAGTCATATCACTGGTCGCTTTCTGGAGCTCGTTGTTGTACCCGAGAACGCTTTCTGAATTAATAACAAGGCGGCTGGGGAGCAACCAGAGCCCTGGGGCGACAGTCAGATTCAGCTGCGCTCGGGCGTCGGATAAGGCCCTTTGATAGTTCTGGATGCTGGTGGAGATGTCATTCACTATAATTGTCTCCTCTAGAAGTTGTCTGAACATTTGGCGAGTCTCAACAGCGCTGCCGCTCGACCCGACGATAGTAGATCGGGTTTTGACTTGCGAGCCAGGAACACAATAAACTAAAGTCTCGATACTACGATTGAGACGCCCCATGCCAGCCTCCGTCAGACCTTCACCCTTTTTCGGTGAAAACCAGCTGTATTGCGCTCCGCCGTGGGCATCGTTTCAGATGAATGCCAACAGATTTCCTTGATTCTTTTTCCCGCCCTCGTCTGAGAAGAGATTCAGGCTATCAGGCCATGTGTTTGCTTCGGTGTCGTAGCGGCGGATGACGTACTCGTTCTTAGGCCCTTCGACTGGATAATCCACGAACACGTCTCCAAGACCGTGGTTTCGTCCGCCCTTCCAGCGAAAGTCCGGGGATCTAGGCAGACCGAATTCGATGCAGAGGCTTTCAAAGGCGGACTTGCGAAGTGGGTTGTTTGTTTTTTGGAACGCCTTGTCTCCGGGGAGGGGGCAGCCGAGCTCGAATAGGATACGGCGGACGGTGAAGTATACGTGGAAGCGAAGCAGCCCCTGAACTATGGGCGGGAAGGTTTTATTGCCCGGGTCGGTAATAGACACCCCACACCCCGCAGTTGCGCACCATGTGGCGAAGTTCAGCTGTTGAGGCCAATATTCGTACGTCAGAGAAGAAAGCCAACGATGAGCCTCCTTTGCTGAGCTGTGTGTGATAGTCGTTTCCTTCCAGAAGTCTCGGACTCCTGCTTTGAAAGAGATTTTAAGGTCAACAAAGATCTCGAGCTCTCGAAGCAGCGTTGTGATTTCAGAGTCCGGTTCAGCGAACGGAACGGCAGGAACGGGGTAGGTTGCTCCGGTGCGGAGAAGGAGGGCTTGTGGAAAATTGCTCTTAGGAAATTTAATTTTTTCTAAGGTTTTACCGAAATGTTCTACGGTCTTTTTTGGAAAAGCTCTTTTTATAACAGACCAAAGATCTATTTCGTGGGATTGATCCATGGTGTATATATGCAGGTAAATAAAATGTCCCTCAGCATAGCGGCAAGCGAGGGTGTGAATGAACTTCACCCTCCGGTCGTTGGTGAGCTCTCGAGTGTCGCAGCTCGAACCGTAAAGATCCCTGAAATAATGCTCACAGTACTTAGACCAGCTTATATATATTGCTTCAAGCTCCACCCATTGCAACTGGAGCGCATTCGCTCAGGGTCCGCCGATTTATACACGATCAGAAAAGCACAAGGGCCCGTTCTGGTCACCATTCCGAAAGGCGAGTATAACCTCCACTGTCTCCAGCAGGCTATTGTCTATGGACATGGAAAGGGTGTCACCGCTGGCACTTGTGAACTTCGGATAACCGCTACTGGGGTGTATTTCTTCTCGAAAGAACAGGTGATCCTAGAGGTAAATCTAGCCCGCTTGTGGGAGATATCCGAAGTCCTGCGCGTTCTGATTCACGTTCCTGTACAATGGGGGCCGCCCTCTGTTTCAATCTACTGCGATTTGGTGGCCCCAAACAAGTCGTATGAAGGTGGCAAACCCTCCTATCTACTGGTGAAGGTCGAGCCTTTGAAGCTTCAAGGTCCGTCGGTGTGGCATTTGCGACCGTTTTATCTCCCCGTCGACCCCACAAAAAGAAATCTCTTTCGAGTTTGGACGGTACCGACGACCAGGGCAGAAGTTTTGTTGGAGCTCTGTATATAGGACATGGAATCTGATTGTTTGTACCCAAAGGTTCCCACCGCCCCCAACGATGAGGGGCATTCGTTTCGGCTTCAAAAGATTTGTGACATTCAGACCGCCCTAAAAAACAGTATCGCCCATTACGAGGGGGTTCGGAAAAAATATACCCGCTCTCGGACAATTCTAAACGGGGTAGCTTTAACCGCTGGAAGTCTGAGCGTTATACTTTCGGCTTCGGGCCTAGCAGCCTCTTTGACCGGCATTGGGATTGTCGTTGGGGTTCCACTGGGTGCTATTGGTGGCATCTTCGGAATCGTGTCAGCCTCGATGGTCAGGGTCAGTAAACGGATCGCCGTAAAGATCTCCAAGCATGAGTGAACTGTTGCGATTGGTGAGACGAAGTTGAGTACCATCAACGACCTGGTCTCGAAAGCCTTACAGGATAACCACATCAGCGCTACGGAATTTCAACTCATTCTCTCCGAGGTTGAAAAATATGAAACACTCAAGCGCGAGATTAAACAAAAAGCTGTGACAAAAAACGAGGACCTCGATATGGCAAAGCTGCGGACCGAGATTCGCAGCGAACTGGTCGCAGAGATGCGAGAAAAACTCGCTTAAGTGGAGGTTGTTATTTCCACGTTGAACGATGACTTCAGCTTGGACCATAGAGCATCGTATTTTCGAAGAGTCGTCGGTCGAATGTTTGAGATGTAGCACCTGGCGGCTCTTTCGTGGTCCTCTCGGAGTTCGAAGATTACTTTCAACAGCCATATCAGCTTTGGAAGCCGGCGGTAGTCTGAGACAAAACTCAAGTTGTCCTCACTACGATTCACAAGGTTTACTATCGATTTTCTTTCGAGTAAATCAAGCCCGAACTCTTTCATCAACAATTTGTTCAACGCCAACCTTTTACTTTTTGATCTTGGTCTTGGTCTATACCCCTCGTGTCGCGTCTCAGTTGGGAGGTTCCATGTAATATGATCAAACTCCCCTGAGACCACACGCCTACAAAGCTGAGTGCTGGATAAAAGATACGCCTCGATGTTTTTTGGATTGAGTCGGGGAGAAGTTGGAGGGTTTTCTAAGAAAGAGGTTGCTAAGAGTTTTAACTGCGAGAGGTAAGTAGAGGAATAGTTTTCTTTTTTCAAGCTGTCAGCGACCATTACATCCATTTTTGCGGTCTATTTGTTGATACTCTCTAATTGCCTGACCGAAAAAGGATGTCCCCGGAGGCGGCACAATGTACCCACCCGCGTCATAGCGACGCCGCGCACTAGGCGACTTAACCACAATGCCACCACTTTTCCTGCAGATTTATCATTATTTTTACGAATTTTTTCTGCATATGGAAGCGCGTTTTTTCCCCATTAAACAATGAGACAATAATATCATCTATATCAATGGACATATAGGTTCTCATCGTATCGCCCACAAGATCCATGAAGACCTTGTGGGATTCCCAGGACATAATCCACCCGTCAGTTTTCTCTTTCACCCACCTTTGGTGAGCAAGGTGGCACTCGCGGTAGATTAGTTTTAAATCGACACTCTGGAAGCGCCGCCCAACATAGCCCAGCCCTTTCATACGCCACGTAAAGTCAAAGGCCTCGGCTTCACGCTCTAGGCATCGCAAGCGGGCGGTTACGCCGGACGCGTTAAACTGAGCTTTCACTCGCTCGCTAAGGGGTGGAAGCTCCCGGCGCCCCATTTCCCGAATAAGGTTCTGATCACCGCTCACCCATATAAGCCCCCACGCCCATGGGGAAGACATTTTTTTCTTATCTTAACTTGGGGTCGCGTTGCGCCTCCGAAGATTTATAGTATGCATATTTGTCTAAATAGAAATAGCTCATTAACTCTCGGAAAACGCTCGGAAAATCTTCGGGTCATCTTCGGTTCATCTTCGGAGCTCGGAAAATTCTCTTAAAATCCAAATTGGAACCCCCTTCCTTTTATACTTGGGGCCTTTCCACACTGAAAAACGGCTTCTAGCTCAAGTGTAATTTAACTTGCTCCTACTATACTACTCTGCGTTACACGCAATAACTGGACAATGGACTGTCAGCATAAAGAGTTTACAAGATTGCTTTACATGTCGTATCTCATAATAATAATAACAACAACAACAACAACAACAATAATAATAATGATAATAATAAATTATTATATTGCGCTTTTTCTACAAGAATAGTTTATAACTTACGGCCATTGCTTTCCTAACAGAGTGACCACTTAACTTTACATGCAAACGCGTTCTGTAACACCTAAATAAAATGAGTCATCAACGAAATTGAGAAAGAAATTATGATCGTTTTTAAGCTGACAGCTCAAAAAAGTAGTCAAATCTTTCAAGATGTAATCCATTTCAATCCTTGCTATCCAAAGCAATTCTTGATCATTTATTTATTATTTTATTGATTCTAACTGATGCAAATACTTGTTTTGGTTCTCCAACACATTACTATTAATTGGCTCTGACTCACCCTCGGCCCAAGTCCCCTGGAAGACTATGTTTTCTACTCTCCTTCTTCGGGATTGTAGTGCCAGATCTTTCAGCGGCTGGAGTGGGTGGTAGCGGCTATGAAGTTAAGTCAATGGTTAACCCTTTCACTCCCAAGGGGTCTCCATTTGACGAGTGAAATCGTCTGGCGTTAGAATGAGTAAAATCTATAAAGTCACTCTTGGGAGTGAAAGGGTTAAGTTAACCACAAAAAGACCCCACTATCAAGATACAAATTCTCCAAAGTGGCCTTCATACATTTCAGAAGTAAAATGCATGAGAATATGAAAAGAGATCATTATTGGTGATCATTCCTTTATATTCTCATTAACTATAAATATCATTGTGCATCGAAATCATAACGGAAAATTGGATGTGAGACTGACTCTAAGACTTTAACTTTGACATACAGTTTAATTAAATGAATGAACACTTGCAGGTAATTACCAGGAAACCATACGAATCTGTGTGAGCTATCCTACAGATCACAAGTTATGAAAAGTGAAACTTGCGTACAATCCCTCATCACAAAGTAAGGTCGGGTGGCTTCCTAATAAACTTAACATTAAACCACAAAACATTCCCTATTAACTGTAATGACGGAACATGCAGCGCGTTGTTGATTACCCGTGGCTTGGTCTTCTCTCCGGTGATGCGAGCCTTCATATCGGCAAAACACGTCTCCATTTTGGTGTGGAAAGGACGCAAGTCCTTTGTGGCCAGTTCATAATGAAGTTCAAGTCCCTTCTCCAGTATTACCACCTGACAACAACAACAAAACATAGGTCTTTATCTTCTATACTTTCTTTGTGGCCAGTTCATAATGAAGTTCAAGTCCCTTCTCCAGTATTACCACCTGACAACAACAACAACAAAACATAGGTCTTTATCTTCTATATTTTCTTTTGGCAAAGTACGTGTTCACATCCACGTCTTTTTTCAAGGCGAAGCGTTAGTTTACACGTCATAAACAACAGGTCACCTGAGATTTTATTGCTCGTTGCAAACGCTCCACAAGTTGTTTGTCGCTAGGATTTGCCCTCAGGTATTCAGCAATGAAAAACGCCTAAAACAAACAAACAACAACAACAATTTATTGTAACTAATACATACATACATACATACATACATATCGCTTATTTAAACACGATGTGGTTTAAAGCCCAAAGCTTGCGGGGTCGTGTAAAAATGATTACAAATGGATAAAACTGTATAAAAATAAGAATAACATCACTTACAAAATACAACTAGAATTAAAACTCTAACAATATACAGTAAGATTTTAACCAAAAAGTAAAATGAATTAACATTAGTTACCTCTAAGTAAATTGACTATAGTTAAAAGCATTTAAAATCTTGGTAGTGCCTGGACAGCGACTGGACCGACTGTGTGCTAAAATCATGTTCCTTAAAATAAGAGTCCGTCTTCACTTTGCGATAGAAAACAGTAAACTGGTCTGTAAAATGACTCGAGACAGCGTTCCAAAGAATAGCACCTCTATAACTAATAGAGTTTTTTAGAAACTGCGAGTTAAAAACGCGGGACGATTATGTTATTACTCCTTCTCAACTTGTATGCAGTGCAGGGTTTATTTTTCAAGTATGAAAGAGCCGTAGGTGCTTCTCCTATAAACACGCTATGGAGTAGTTTAATTAACCGAAGTTTATAATAGAGGGTTAAAGAATTCCTGTTCAAATGTCGGTAAACTTCCGCGGTAGGCATATCTCGGGGTAAAATGTCCATATAGAACTGATGGTAATATTATCTTGAAGTACAAGTCCAATAGGGCGTTTCTGCTCAAGAACGAACTCCTTTTCAGGAGGTTCAGTTTGTTTACGAAATTCTTTTTTTACATCTGTAAGGTGACGTGACCAGGAAAGCCTCTCATCGATAGTAACGCCCAAAAGACGAGAGTGTTTCACCCACTCGATCCGATCCTCTTCAATAGTCACAGAATTTAGCGGCCCGATGTGCGGTTTTCTCATCAACAACATAGCTTCACACTTTGCCGAGTGAGGGGTTAAAGAGTTCTCTAGGCACCAACTGTTCATTTCCGATAAAGCTTTATTTAAAGAAGTGACAGTGTTATCAACAGTGTCCCCGATGCAGTAAACTGTGGTGTCATCTGCGTACATAAAGACAGAGCCAGAGGTAACAGCACTTGGTAGGTCATTAGTGTACAAGGCAAACAACGTTGGGCCAAGTAATGATCCTTGGGGAATCCCGCAAGTGACATTTAGCACAGTTGAGTGCTGGCCGTTTACTACCGAGAATTGAGTTCGATCAGTTAGGTAGTCTGTCAGCCATGATAAAAGACAACCTTGAACTCCAAATTGAAAATTCAACTTATGCAGTAGGATAGCATGAAATACACACTCAAAAGCTTTTCTGAAGTCAACAAACGCCACAGCAACCACTTTATCGGCATCAATAGCTGTTCTCCAGATTTCTGACAGGTGTACAAGCAATAGTTCAGTAGAATGCCCCTCACGGTAAGCCCACTGTCTGTCTGTAACCGGGTTATTTTGAAAAACCTGTCGAACGACAGATTCTGATACACAAGATTCCATTATCTTGCTTGGAACACTAAGAAGTGATATTAGTCTATAGTTATTTGTGTCAGCTTCATCATCTTTTTTATACACCGGGATCAGACGAGCTTTCTTCCAATCAGTAAAGGTTTCTCCAAGGTGAGCACAGAATGAGAATAGACCAGTCAAGGGAGAGACAATGGCAGACTCAGCTAGTTTTAATAATTTAAGTGCAATGTCATCAGGACCCGCAGATTTATTTGGCTTAATGGCTTTTAATTTACGTTGGACCGAATCTTCGCAGATGGTGATATCGGTCACAGAGGGCCCTGAACAACCGATGCGATCGCTCTGGTGTGGAAAATTTCAATAAAATTTTGGGAATAACTTACAGGACAGAATCAATAATTACAGAAATTAAAGGGAACAAGCACCCTGAAATAACTAAAAGGCTGAGAGACAATTGGTCAAAAACTATTGCGAACCATGTAATAAGAACAAAATGCGGATTATTTTGTCAACAGAAGTTAAACTACGAACCGGAGATCATCATCAGAGCGCGGATTAACTTAGCAACGGTACTATTTTCCTCGATGTATTACTCTTACAATTCGGCCTCTTATTCCGAATGATAGACACAGATTGGCCCTTCCACTGCCAAATAACCATAAAATCAAAAGAACCATACAATCCCAAAGCACAGTACTTTTAAGCAACTTTCCAAAGTATGGTCACACTGCATGGTTTGATCCACAGATGAAAACGTTACAGCCACACTGTTTAGTAAAACAAGCAATATCACAGTACAATACTGTTCAGTAGCTTTCCAAAGTACGGTCACACTGTAGGGTTTGATCCACAGATGAAAAAGTTAGAACCACACTGTTTAGTAAAACAAACAGTATAACAGTACAGTACTGTTCAGCAGCTTTCAAACGAATGGTCACACTGCATGGTTTAATTCCTTTCTGAGAAAAGCAATGACAACAAAGAAAGTATTAAGTAATGGTCCGGCTAAGAAGCAGGCAGAAAAACAATAGGGCTCGGCAATTTGTCAGTTAATTTTGTGGTGCTAATTGGCGCATAGAACAAGAGCCAAATTTGGTCGAGAGAGAGAAAATAAGGATATGGAAAAGACAAGGTCTAAAACTTACGTTTTTTTTAATTTTTTCATTGTTTTTTCGGGATTTTTTTGGTATTAGCCAATGAGATGAGGCGATTTAAATGGAATTAACAATTAACTGTTCGCACCTTTTTAATGAGTTTTGCCGTACACCTGCCTACCTTTTAGCCGGACCGTTACTTAAATGAGAGGGGAACGTGAGTTGTTGCACACCTGTTCATACTTGGCTATCCCACCCATGACAGCAGCATCAATGACACCATTCAGTATCATGCTTAGTGGGTTGATACTCTGACTGCGATCTGATGACAGGCGCGTTATTATGGTTTCCAGTTCTTTGTTCTTGGACTCCACTGTTTCTACAGCGTTAAGTAGAGGGCTTATCTCCACCTGAAAAATTACACCGCACTCGCTCAATACAGCAAGATAGGATAGAGCAGTTTTCATTTACTGACGGAAAACATTAAATTATGTTTTTTTCTGCTACGACAGGTGACTAGCTAAAGCATCACACGTCACTTTATAGAGCCAATTGCAAGAAAAATCGCACTGATGCACTTTACTCGTATCGTGTTGTTAACCTTAGGGAATTTATCGGCACAAAATTGTTTTCTGTTAATTTACTTACAGTATCTGAAGTGGAGATTTGAAACCAACGAAGTATTCCAGGCAAAGGAGTTATGATTGTGTATGTCGTCCTCTCAAGCCACATACTCTAGAATACGAAACATAACGATATAAGAGCGACTTGTGTTTCTAGCTGAATTGTGGATTCCATTTGGGAGTGCATGCCATGTACTCTAACAATGTACGGAGAACTTGAAAACGTGCCTAAAATTTCAGACACAGATTTACTATTAAGGTAGTACCGCAAATTCGTTTTCTTTGTCCTTAGGTCCTCGCTGTATTCGCCGTGAGTTTGTGAACCGCCTCACATCGTTCACGCGGTAGTAACTGAAAGAGAATATAGCAGGGACGGTGCTCAGTCTCAAAGAAGTATGTGAAGAACGGTTTCAGCCAGAAACTGGCTTCTGGAGTTTCTGCAAGTACAGCGTGCAGTAAAGACTGAGATGATAATTAAGATACGTTGACAGAAAACAAAGACTGTGCGGTAATAATCACCCGGAGATTTTCTCGTTGACTGCCTTTCCCGCAAACCTCGCCTCGTGTTCTGAGATGGGAGTTACGCTACAGCACTGGAAGTCTGACATCAGTCAAGAATTATAGCCGAAATGTTACTGATCACAACAGAAATATGTCACAATCATACCTTCCCAAACTACAGAAGAAATTGTACAGTTTTCCACGTGGCATAAAAAAGAAAAACAAAAGAAAAACAAAGTTTTAGTCCCCACAGCACTCCCGTGTTTTACATTATACTGGACACCACGATTCTTCTTGCGCTTCTACACTTTCTATTCTTGCTTCGAAGGAAAACTACTTACAACGTAATTTAGTGGCCTGTGAGGTCTGTAATTCGGAATGTAAATATCTTCCATCTTAACGAATAAACTGGTTTACTCGTGATTTGAAAACATCAATAAAACAACAAATGTTGCAAAAACGTAAAGGACTCTTGAATCAACAAAAATGCAAACACTTAGTAGATGTAAAATGCGGGTCCTAAGACAACTGGATTTTTACCAACGTGAAAAAATGATTTAACCAGTTGTCCTGAGACCGCTTCCAAGCCTAATCCATCAAAATCCGTCAAAATCCATCAAAATCAGTGAACGTCCATCAAAATTAGACAAAATCAAAATCCGAAAAAAATCGGATTTTATGAAATTTTATGATGATAAGTTTGCTCTATGGATTGATTTGAGTAGCCATGAAGATAACAATATTCATGGATCGGGATTGGCAATAAGTAACACGCGCGATAGAATACGGCTCAGGATTCAGAGAGAAACATCTAGTCTCCTCCGCAGCCGTTATTAGGGTCGTCACGCAACGCTTCTCCCCCACTAACGTTGCGTGACGACCCTTATAAAAGCTGCGGAGGAGACTATTTCAGACCTGATTCCCGCCGATTCTTTGCGGATTTTGATTTTGTCTGATTTTGATGGATTTTCTCTGACTTTGATGGATTTTCTCTGATTTTGATGGATTAGGATTGGAAGCGGTCTCAGGACAACTGTTTAAATCATTATTTACCTCGGTTTAAATCCAGTTGTCTTAGGACCCGCATTTTACATCTACTAATTTAAATGTCGATTTTATTTGTAGTGTACATCTTTTACTAAAAGTCAAAGTGATATACGACTTCACTTCAACCAGGTTTTAGTACCCCAGGTTTGCAAGAAATTATCAACTACCACACTGCTGGAATCGAAACACTATTTTTCTTTTGAAGGCTCCACGTTGAAAGCCGTGAGGGCATTTAATAAATTCAGAGTTAAATTTATGTTAGATATATTGTCACTATTTTTTATCCTAAGAAACGGAAAAAAGAGTTTATCATATTTTCTACAATAAAGCAGCGTGATGGACAAAGTTTTACAGGATAGAACAAAGGATACACTGGCGGTTAGACTGAAGGACGTCATCTTCAGGAGGCGTGTTCTTGTCCATCATCTTAAAAATGGTTAAAACCAGACGACAATATGAGAATAATGACGTTTCTCCCTTCAGACCACCGATAGCTAACACAAAATGACCTCACCCCTTAACCCTTTCGTTTCCTCACCACAACGATACAGCGTAAGGCAAGTTAAACAAGCAAAAGTCAAAAAAGGCTGTGAGTATAACCTCAGCTGCCGTATTTGAGTCATTTCCACGTACAGCTACACCGACCGCGTCCGCTTCAAGTTCGCTAACATTTTAAAGTTCTGCACTATTGCCGGGGGCAAACACAGTAATAAACTAACGCCGAAAACAGGTTCAGCAGGTTCAAACCTGAGCATCAGGGAACTGCGCTTGAATCCGCTGATTGAACGAACCTAACTTCTCGTATGCCTGACCACGGTAAACAAATGCTTTGTTCTAGTAAAGCAAGAAAAAACAAAGAAAAACTCACTTTAAAAAATATATGTACACGCCTGTCTTACTGTACATTCCTCCGACACTATTGCCTTTTAGCCAAAGAAATGCCATAAGTCCGACATAACACAAAAAGCTGTAAAACAAGATATTTAATGAACTAAAAACTAAGCATCACACTACAAAGTAATACTGAAAGGCACATCGCCTACCCTGACGGATGATGGGAAGCCTTGGCCGTAGAACCCGACTCTGAAGTACTCACACTCTGGACGAACTTGTTTGACGATGTTATCAAAAAACTTGGCTTGTTCTTTCTACAAAGAAAAAATCAATACATACATACTGACGCATAGAAAAAAAAAACAGCGAGACAAATAATCAATTTGTGAATAGACGGGGGAAAATTTCTAGAAAGCATTCTTAACCCGAGCAAATATGGACCCACAACTGGCCAGCTCCGAGCTTGGATATCTCTGTTGGCCGAGCATCACATTATTCTCTTCTTGGCGTAACACTTGTGGTTAAATCACACAAATCAAACAGGAAAATACTGGAGAAATTTAGATGCAAAATAAGGATGTGGTCACGCGGTTTTCAAACGCAATGTGGTGGGTGGTTTTCTCCGTACTTTGGGACTGTTAACATATCAAATATTGAGGTGTAAATATTCTTTGGAAAGGGGCTGTAAATCTTGCACGTACTCTTACACAACCTGAAAAAGAATAGATGAGATGATGTGACTTACCAGAATGTTGCCAAGTTTAACATAGTCGTTTAACGTTATTTCATACTGTTCACTCAGCTCTTTACACAGCTCAATGGACTTTTCCCAAGTCTGAAGAAAACCAAAGGAAACATAGAATCCATAGCCACTTACTGTGGCTTTCGCATAGTACGTATTCGAGATAGAAGATTATCAGCGGTCTTTCTGTCTGAAATATGTGCAAAGTGCAAACAGGTAGGTAGGGACCAGTTGGCACCACCCACTCCCCCTGGGGTTAATGAGCAAATTAATTTAACCTACATTTCTATAATTTTTAGGATTATTTGGGATGCCTCTGTTAATGTAATGTCAAAACGACACTCGGGGAGCTAGTCAGATTGCGCATTACGTCATAATTGATCAGTAGAACACTAAACTTCCCTAGCGTAGCCAATCAGATTGCACGTTTACACAATAATCAGCCAATCTTAAAAAATAATTATAATCAGCCAGTGGTTAATTATCACGGTCAGGCTCAATTTGTCAAATAATTTGCATGACGGCTGAATTTACCTTTCCTTTGTTGAAGAATTCAATCGCGTCCAAATACAGTTTTTCCTTCAGTTCAAACGATGTGGGAGAGTCGACAACATCTCTGACTGGTTCATTCGACCACTGTAAAAAGATCAAAAATATTTTATAGAGAAAAATATACTGGAGCAGAAGACAACTGAAGTAGGCAAAAACTAACAAGGCAGAGTCGGGCATTCTTGAGAAGACTGAAATGTAAAAACATATATAGAAAAACCACCTCCAATAGTTCGGCATGTTTCAACATAGTGAAGCCAGCCTCTGTAAAGTTCTCTGCGGCGATGTGAAGGTCACACAGTCTATTGATACACCTGAAAAGATCAGTGGGATAAATAGAACAGTTGTCTCACACGTTCTCCGCCGTCCCAACTATTTCCTATCTACTATTAACGAGCCACTCCTGTTACAGAGCTATTGATGTACCAAACTTAAGAAAGAAACTGGAGTTAGAATCACTGTACATGTATCTGTTGGTGAAACCTTTTCGTTCTTCATGCCTAACAACCCCGAATATGCTGTCACACACCGCTTCTCGCGCGATACGCACACGTGGGTCCAACGATGCCTACGATTCGTGACACTATAACAGGAGTTTATTTCAGAAATAAAAAAACATTTTCCGTGTTTCTAGCGAGTTATAGAAACACGAGTGGAAGTTTGGGAGAACAAGAAATGTTGTGGGAATACGAACCGATAGGCGAGTGTTTCCACAGCTTTTTCGAGTTCTCGCAAACTTTCACGAGTGTTTCTTTAACTCGAGAGAAATACGAAGAAAATGTTTTCTATTTCTCTTAGAAAACAGCCCAATGCCCGTGACTACGACAACTTTAAATTATAGAAACACGATTTTTAACTAATCAGCGCGCGTATTTTCCTTGGGACATTTTCTAAAAGAGATTATCAAGACGCCAAATTATCTCTTTAAATTGGACATGATTATGGGCCAGTCCTGTTACAGCAAAGAGATCTCACAAACAGCCTCTACGTGGCTCGCTTTCATCTTTCAACAATCATTTGATCTTAATGTCGTCCCATCAGATTGGTCCAAAACCCTCATTACTGCAGTATTAAGAAAGAAAACAAATCAGATCCATCCAACTATCGCCCAATTTCGCTTACTTCTATCTGCTGTAAAGTAATGGAACACATTGTTCTTAGCCATATGGCTAAACACTTATCTAGTAACAACATTTTGATAAACGAGCAACATGGTTTCAGACAGCGGTTTTCTTGTGAAACTCAACTTATATCAGCTATACACGATTGGGCCAAGTCAATCAACACTTGCAGCGAAACCGACGTCATACTGCTTGATGTCTCTAAAGCTTTTGATTCTGTTCCACACCAAAGACTTCAAATGAAGCTCGACTTCTATGGTATTCGAGGGAACATGCTTATGTGGATTAAAGCTTTTCTGTCAAAACGCTCCCAATCAGTCTCAGTAAATGGCATTCAGTCTCCTTCCAAACCAGTGCTCTTCGGGGTCCCGCAAGGCTCAATGTTGGGCCCTGCATTATTTTTACTGTATATAAATGACATCTCTTCTTCTTTAAAGTCACGTCTACGCCTTTTTGCAGATGATTGCATCCTCTGTAGTGAAATCCGTGAAGTACAGGACTGTTGGGCTCTGCAGGATGATCTTGAACAATTGTCACTCTGGTCAAACACTTGGCAACTTAACTTTAACGTCAAGAAGTGTTATCAACTTGGTATAACGTGTAAGAAAATTCCAACTATGTTCCAATATTCATTGGCTGGCCAGCCCATTTCTACAGTTTCCTCAGCCCAGTACATTGGAGTCACCGTGACAGACAATCTGTCCTGGAACGAGCATATCAATCAGATCTGTAAAAAGGCAAATTCTACTCTTGGGCTACTGCGTCGTATTCTAACTGGTTGTGATACTAAAGTCAAAGATACGGCGTATCGCACGCTAGTCCGTCCAAAACTCGAACATGCGTGTTGCGCTTGGAACCCTTTCACCAAACAGAACATCACTCAAATAGACGAGCAGCAAGATTTGTATTAAATGACTATTCAAGATTTAGTCATGTTACTCCAAAGATCGAACATCTTGGTTGGGACTCCTTTGAAGATCGTCGACTCCTCTTTCAAACTGCTATGTTCTACAAGATCTTAATGGGACATGTTGGTATTAGCTTTCTTCCTGAAGTCCACGAAATAACAAGGGCCACCAGATTACTGAACAGTCGTCCTTTCCAACAAATCCGTGTATCAAATGATGTCTATAAGTTTTCCTTTTATCCAAGGACAATAGTAGCATGGAACAATTGACCTATTTATGAAGATGTTGATATAAATAATTTTAAGACTATTGCTCTTGCAGCCATTAAATCTTTTGTATAATGTATATCCAGACATCCTAACTTGTCTCGACGAGATTATACTTAATCTATTTTATCTTATCTTTTACTAATTTATAATTTTTACTGTATAAATACATATTGTAATTATTTATTACGTGCTTTTATTATGTTATTTTAAACTTCTAGTATAGTTAAGGAGTATAATTATTAAAGATTAAAAATTAAAGAAAGCACATCAAAGTAATCTGTAAATTAAAGATAGCAAAAAATGCAACGAATCTTAAAACTCACCGGATATACAAATCTTGACGTCCAATTATTTTGTAAAATTCCTGTAAGCGAATCGAAACGTGTATGTTTAAAATTACTGCAAACCAAACAATTCGAATTGGTACCTTTAAAAAAAGAGAGTGAAACTTCCCTCCCACTACCACACAACAAAATTAAAGCTGTATTGGTTTGTATGTTAATGAGGAACGATGTCCACCTTTTCACTACCGATGTGAATTACTTGTCACACGTTGTTGATAAGCTCAGCAGCTGTGAACTGTACTTTTTATTCTATGATTTTATTGAAAGAATTTGAGCCAACAACATGACGTTCCTCTGCTAGAGAAAATTTCCCTTACCAGCAGATTCACAAGGCAGCTCATCTTCTGATCTCTGTCGTCCTCCGCGGAAATTCTCCTAGGATTCAAAAAGTTGTTAATTATAAGTAAGACAATGATTAAGAAGGGCATCTAAGCTTATTACTAATGGCACAAGCTACACCACCAGCGTAGTACATACGTTTTACTGCCTGCTGTATGCAGAAACGAACTGGTCTGCTTCGTTGAGAAATATCACTTAGTAACCAGTAAGGGTGGGAAGTAGAGAGAAGTGAGATCTTGATTCTAGGCATACCTGTATTCTAACAGCAATTCCAGAAGGTCAGTGACACGACTCACAAATGCTAAACCCTCCTCACGAAAAGTGATTTGTCCATCAAACTTCTCACTGAGTCTGAACAAAAAAAACAAATATACAAACAAGTAAAGAAAGAAACAAGGATGTAGTGTTAAATAAACTAAAGAAGGTAGAGAAAGACAGTTATGGCGACATGAAACGCACGTATAGGTAAAGTAGACAATACCATGGGTTTACTTACATTTGTTTAAATAGTTCCTTGTATTCTCTGTCGCCCTTCTTGTCTACACTAACCAGCCTGTCAAGCTCGTTGACGATTTTATTTTCGACCTGAACACAGTATAAATCGTGAGAGCAGTAGTTGATGGGTGCAAGACCAACGAATTTACCAAGGCTTTTGTGCTATCTGATCACTACGGGATCCATTTATGCACTTGACCATGAGAAACAGAAATCTCTTACCATAGTTGTCGAACACTTCGCCCTGAGCTCACATCCCACCATGTCAAAGAAAATCGGCAAGGTGGCTTTCCTTAATTCTATGAGAATGAAATGAAAACAAGAAAACGTCAACACGAAACAAGGTTTTTCATCGACCTACTCCAAAAGAAAAAAGAAACAACTCTGGAGCTAATGAAAGTAAAAAAGAGCCAGAAACAGACCTGTCTCTGGTACAAGGGTCATTTCCAGGAAGGGACTCACGAGGCTCAACACGAAATGACTCTTGTAGGCCCCTAGAGACAACAAATAGAGCATTGCTATTCAGTATCTTAATAACGATGCTTAATATGTGATGATGACATATGCCCTCAATGTCGTACTGACAGGCATTCCTTAGATCATATGTTTTTGCGCTGTCAAATAACTTTATCCTTCTGGGACGTATTCAAAATATGGTGGACTAGCAAAACTAAAGAAGATGTTATATTACCAGACAGTATGATTCTGTACAGAATTATCGACAATAGAGAACACCTATACTCCCTGAATTACTCGCTTCTTATGGGAAAGTACTTCATATATAGTAGCTGCTTACAAGAACAAAGATTTGTTTTCTAACACTTCTAAGAGAAAAATCAATATACAACGGGAAATTTCTGTTCATAATAACAACATTACAAAGTTCAAGACTATATATAGATTTCTTTTTTGGGGGCTTTCTGCTTTACTTTTCTTTTCTGTTTACTAACCCATTAAGAAACCAGATATGTACTAACATCGCAATTTTGTATGTGAAGAAATCTGGTTAACAATACTAAAAAAATATATAAAAAAGTCATAACAACGATGCTATCATCTGTTACAAGTTCACGTTCAATGTATTTCTCACTATTTACATTGTAAGTTCACAGATATAAATTAAAACAACAACAGATTCTCTTCATTAGTTAATTAAATAAAAACAGAGCTAATACTATGAATGTGTGTGGTCACCAAAGTAGCTACTGCTTTCGAGTTGATGCTGATTAAGTTATACGTTATAAGGCTAAAAAACAGAAACACAGAAAGGAAACGCCCTTATACAGAGAGACTAAGAACCAGAAACCAGTTTGCAAGAATGACAGGTTGGGGCAACCATACCGTAAAAAAGTCTTGAGAGTCACCGTTAAGAGTCTAACAAACAAAGAATTGCATCTTTAACCCTAAACTGCTAGTTTATTGGTTAATGCTTTGTCAACTTACCAAGACTTTCCCACATGTGCACAATTTCAAAGCCAATAACCTGCCTCATGTCTCCGTACCTATTAAAAACAATACACAGATGAAACAGGCAGAGTATACAAAAAGGTAACCAGTTCACGCGTGCCACGCAGACTGGGTGAAAACTGACAAACGTACGGGACATACCTATCAATAATCTTGTTTCTTTTCACCTCTGTAAAATTCTCCAATTGAAGACAAGATTGTGTAAGAAAGGAAACAGTCAGGTTGAAATAACTATTCCACAACTGAAAGAGAAAGGAGCCAATGTAAATGTACACTTCAAAAGAAAAATAAGTGTCTGCGAAGGTCACTGTTGTTGAGTAAATGGAAAAGTAGAAAACATGATCTCCACTCAAATATTTCATACGAGTGATTTCGTCGTTGAATCAGGCTACAATTCTGTTTGAGGTGTGGTGCCCAGCAGTGCATGCCGGAAATGATGTGAATAAAATAGCGTGACGTATGCTGGTCACGGTAACAGCGGTAGCAGTTATAATTCTTACCTGGTAGTCAAAATTTCCTTCAGAAAAACTGTCAACCAGGGCTTGAGAAAAGTTTTGAATAGCCGTGAGAATAACACTGAAAAAGACACATTTTGCATCACTGGGCCACTTCCCTCACAATTTTAATACACTGTAAAGTAAGGAGGTTATGAGAACTGAGAAAGTTACCAACTCAAATCAGTTAACTCAAGGTTACCGCACAGATCTACCAATTTACTCTCCTAACTAAGACACAAGGAAGGGTATGGTACTTGCTAACGATAATTACTACTTTGACTTTGATGGTTAGCCTAGTAAGTAAAGGGGAGTTGCTAGTCTTTACGTTGTCGCCATCACCAGTGCAATGCTGATGATATACCATTTTAGCGCTAACTTTCCCACAATTCATTGCGGCACTGTGGAGTCACTTGTCTTACTTAATGAAGCACTAAAAACTGGGCGGGCAAATATCTCTTTAGTTTGATAATAAAATGGAATTAATTTCTTCTAACCTGTTCGTCAAGATGATGATTACAATCCAGTCTCGTAGAAATATTCCTCGTTTGACCATATCAGTAAACACTACAAACACATTGATGAGGAAATCTTTCAGTTCCTTCCGGCTCGTGAATTCTTTTAAATAACGATGGTAATGCTCCTCTTTCATAATCCACAAAAAGTTGGTCAGAACAGATAGAAAATGCCTCTGAAAAAAATTAGTGATAGTATGCGAGTTGGTTCAGACCATTAACATCTGATAACATGCAAGTAACTCCTAGTTCCCTTGTATTTGAGGTAAGTACTTACGGCCAGTTCACTGGTGCGATCTACTGTCATTACTGTCTGGAATACGGGTTGTAACAGTTCTCTAACCAACAGGTACACGTCTTCATCCCTGGGACCCTGCAGTAAGATTTGTGTTCTTCAATCAGTGCCTGCAGTATCAGGCGAGTGTCGTCGACAGTGATTGCAGCTGTTACTTTGATTTTGCTTTGCTACGATGGGTAATTGGCTCAATATTCTCGCGCCATCTTCTTATCCAATCAGCAGTGAAAACAAAACCAACCATGACAAGCTCGCACGTGTTCTTCTGCGCTTGGTGCTGACACTTTGGGTTTTGACTCGGTCATACGCTGTTTGCATTTGTTGTGAGCGGCCAACATACGGTAAATTATTAAGATCAATTGGTTTTTACGACAGTCAACTGAAAACCGCCCTTACTCTTAAAGAAATAAATTAACACAAGTTCAAAATAACCAACTCATCGCCAGTGGGGTAGAGGTTCTTTTCACCCGATCACATGCAAGACTGAAACCAGCAAAATGTGAACATACAAAACATCTTCAAGCACCTTTCCCGTGGTCGGAAAAAGATATGGAACACTTACTGTGGTATTTGTCTGCAAAGACGTCAGAATTGAGCCGAGAATTTCCGCACAAACTCTCATTTCTTGTTTCTGTGTCAGCTGCTGGTGAAGATGAGCGACTAGCACAGGCAGAAGAATCTCTCGCGACCCTGAAACAGTTTTCAAAATTAAAAGAACACAGGAGTTCAACTATTATATAGAATTCAAAGCGTGAGTATGCCCCACTGGTATACAGTCATACTGTCTGATTTCCCGAGTCTATGACTACGAAAAATAAGCATGACCCACCCTCGTGAACAAACAATTCACTCTTGACGGTGGCGTCTATGAAATGAAGTTTGCTGCTGGTAAGCGCCTTCTGGTCTCTTGCAGTGCTGTTCAGGAATTCTTTTGCAATCACACTGTAAAACCCCAAAAATGAAAACAAAGTGAGGCAAAACCCAACATTAATTTTGTCTACGTAATGAAATGGTTTCGAGTGCAATTTGGAATAAATGAGCCAAAGTAAATTTTGAAAAAATTGCACGAGCCTGTAGGGAGAGCGCAAGTTGTTGAAAAGTTCTTTTTTATACCAAATTGCACTCGAAACCATTTGATTAATTGTTAAAAATATACATGCAAAATTAAATTTCAAATTTCTGCAATAAATTTCAACTTTATGCACTCAATTTTAACTTTCTGCACTGTTTGGGATTATATGACGTGTTCTCAGCCAATCAGCACGTTGAAATTTTTGCATGTATAATATTATAAAGAGATCACAGCCTGCGCTGACGAATAGGCTAAATTTCACGTTAAAAAAGACATCACAAGAATCATGACACCATGAATGTGAGTAATCAGGTGATCAGGTTTCCTTGAATCACGTAGTGGTACACAAAATTAAGTGGTAAAAACATCTCAGTCAATCCGTGTGCGAGTTTCTTTAACCGATATGGAGATCCTCTTAAAAATCCCCACTGTAAATTGACTGGGCTTCGTAAAACAATCTCGGTACATTTGAAGCAACTGAAACTCTTTCTAGGAATTTCAGTCGGGAAAATGGAGACAGTGAGAGCAGTCTAAAACAAAGTAGGGAGTCACAGTTACAGTATACCTGACTTCCGCTACAGTGAAAACTTTTAAAGTCTCGGCATAAATACCAGCAAAATGCTGCAAAGCTAAAACCTGGTGAGGTAACAAGGAAAAGACATTGAAATCAGACTTTCTTAGGACAAAACCATTTGTACAGTCCAGCACTACTTTATAAGAGTACTACCGTTTGGTACAATTTGCCTGAAGAGTGCGCTTAAACCATGCAGTGTGACGTTCTTTAGAAAGCGACGGAACAGCAATGCACTATGCTACTTAAAGTTATAATATACGGTTTGGTTTTCACTATTATGATCTGGGGATCCAAATATGCAGTGTTATCATTCCTTACTGAACAACAGTTTACTGTCATGCAGTTTGCTTTACGATACAATTTACTACAGAGCACAACCATTTATTTCATCTGTGGAACAAGTCATGTGGGGTGGCTATTTGTTGGAAAGCTGCTGAACAGTACAGTACCGAACAAGGCAAGGTCTTTTTTACAGTACAAGGTGATACTGACTTTTTTCATCAGAGGAACAAGCCATGCATAGTGATCATTTCTTGGAGAACTTCTGAACCGGACTTGAATGTAAAATACAGTTTGACTTTCCCCTTCATCTTTTATTTTAGAAAGCCTATAAAGCCATTTTAAGACCCAAAATGGAATATTGTTCCGCTATCTGGGACCCGAGAAAAGTAGTAGAGAAAGAAGGTAGCTACAAAGTAGAAATGGTACAAAGGCGCGCTGCACGGTGGGTCCTCTCAAGACACCACCCACTGGATAGTGTCACCGATATGATAAATACACTTGGATGGGACACTCTTGACAAGAGAAGAACAATTTCCCGTGTTGTGCTATTGTATAAAATAGTAAACAATCTCGTTTCCGTTGATTCTGCTGTGACGAAACCAACCAGGAGGAGCAGGCAAACTAAACATCATACTTTTAATCAGATAACCTGCCGAACTGAAGCTCACAAACTCTCCTTTTTTCCCAGGACAATTAACCAGTGGAACTCACTCCCAGAAAGCCTATGCTTATCTGGTTCTATAGATGTCATTAAATTTAAGCGCGCAATATTTCTGAAATGCTGTAAACATCTATAATCCTTATTTGAGGGGTGGCTGTAAAGGAAAATAAATAAAATAAATCAATTTTATAACAATTACAAGTTTCAATTAAACCGTTTGTTTACGCTTATAAACAAGACAAGAACTCAAGCAAGTAGGGTTTATAACTTTAAACCAACAGCTTTTCTTTTGGTTTATAGTGTCGGCCCACAATTGGTACAATCAAAAATGATGTTGATTACGTACCCTTGCACTTCGTGAACATACTTTTTACGTTCATACCTGAACTGAGACATCAGAAAGTCGTTTGGACATAAACAAATTAAGGTCACCAAACAGAGAGTGCAGATCCTTCTTGAAAACGGCTTGGCTTGGTCCGTTTGACCCTTCATACATCCTACATTACAAAGGAAAAGAAAATACGAACTGAAAAATAAGCACGCATATATCTCAGTGACATTAGAATAACCAAACTACAGAACATTAAACGCTTTATTACATCCACTTTGAAATCACAGGTGATCCCTGCAATTTGATTGGCCCATAGCAGTGTGATTTATTCACGAATCGCACTATCTTAGGCTCTAAATCGCATCTTTTTTTTTTCATTGCTATTACTCGTGAATGAAAACCGTAACAATTAATTTTTCATCATGTAATCTCTCGGGAAATCTCTATATAAAGGGTTGACAATTATTTGTACCTGACACAAAGCATCCTTGACTGTACGATGAATTTAAAAAGATATTCTAACGCCTGCAGAAGAGAGAACGACAGTCAGACAGTCACTGATTGGGACAAAGGAGTTATAACATGACAGAAAGACAGACTTTTCCCTCTGTCGTACCGAAGATAGTTCAAGAAAGTGCTTAACAGTAGCGGAGGATTAATGCTGTGAAACATGTTACTTAGTGACTAGACAACTATTCTAATACTGGTAGAACAGAAGATCGTCTTTTGACCAGCATTGATTCTACAGCCTCCGCGCTGTCCTCCAGCTTTCGACGCCATTTTTATCAATATATCAAGTTTGAAATCGTCGGCCCGACGTTTTCAAAAGTTTAGCTGATCTACTGCGCATGTCCCGATTAGTTTAAACATGTTAAAAAAGAAACAACATTTGAGGTGATAACTCACTATCATGGTCTTCTTCAGTTCGTCACACTTTTCTCCGTTATGACGTAACGCCTGCCGCAAACAGCTTATCAGCTTCCTAAAGATATCGAACAAAGGAAGACAAAGTGCAAGCGGCTTCGGGAAAAATGTCGTTTAACATGATAAGCATTTTTCAGAGAAAAAGTACGAAACGATGAGCACGACAGAAAAGGACTGTGATGAGAAACACTGTTTTCCCATAAATTTACAACTTTGGAGGTAAGAATTCTTACTTCCACGGAACGTTTTTATCCCGTAAGTTGTGACATTTTGCACCAAGACTCATAATGAATAATACGTTTCTTGTAGTGTTTGTGTTGTTATTATTGGCTAAAGAAGGAGTTAACAACGCCATTCTATAAACATATTACAGGGCAATATCGACAGCTCTTTACAACCATTCCATGTCATTCGTCTCTACATGTCGCAGCTCTTTTGTTTTTAGCGGAGGCATAATTTGTGCTGCTTGTTAATATGAGTTCTGTTGTTTTGTTGACCAAAGAAACCGAACGTTGAAAGCGCTGCGAACCCCATCCTTCGCAAATTGGGAGCTTTAAGTTAAGTGTACATACTTGTGAGCAATAGCTCCTGTGAAGTGTTTTTCAATGTACGTTGTTAAGACGGCTTGAAAGTGCTGATATTTTTCATCAGACAAAATACAAATGATGAATACCTGAAAATAAAAAGTGAAGCAAATTGCAAATGATTTAACACGAGAAATTCATGTCTTATTTCATGAGTTTAACGTTTCGGCAATCTGAGCGGGACAAGTCTTCAGAGTGACCATAAATTCTGAGATGACTTCCGCTCAGGAAACGAGAGTTACTTTAAAACTACGTACACCAAAACATCATTTATCCCTAGAATCTTACCAAAGCTTGGAAAACCAAATTGCCGTATTCCTCAGCACTCTCATTTAGAATGGAGAATAAGGCATCAAAGGTGTCCTGAAGAAACTGTAAACAAAGAGTAAAATTTAGGAATACAACCATTATTTTTACAATACAAGCATTTCAAGTTCAAAGTAGAAGTGATTTGTATGTCACCTTGACAATTTCTTCTCCATCGATTTTGAGAAGCGATGTTAACACGGACGGAATCGGTCTTTTCTGTGCCTTCCACCTCAGGAGACCTACAAGGTCAACTGTACCACAAACAAACCAGTTACAACAGTTAATATAAGTTCTCTTTAGACACCAGAAGTGGTAATCACCTTATCGCTTTTTAGAAAGGAAAATAAGAAAAATAAAATACCATTTTATACAATTTTAACAAACTCCCCTGCTCTCAGACTTACCAAAAGGTCAAAGTGTAACGTGAAAATGGGTATGCTATCAGTAAGAAGGTATTAGGTAGAATGGATTCAAAGTCATTTTTCACGGACGGGTACTATCCATCCGGGCAATTTCCTCGAAAGGGCACTATGGACTGACAGTGTCTCTCCGCGGACGAACATTATCGCGTCACGTGATCAATTTAAACCAATAAGAATCGAAGAAAATTTAGTGGTGAACTACAATGGCTGTTAGTGTGCAGTAGCTCATGTTCAGCCAATCAGATTTCGGGTTAGGGTTAGGGTTCGGTAGATACAGATAGATCACATAATTAGGGTTGGATATAGCGACATATGTTGCGGTAAGGCTCTGGCCTTACATTGCAACACAGCCCCATTAACTGTATAGGCTTTAGGTCTGACCGTAATCAGTCACACATGTATGCAAGTGTGACTGATTTGTGAACTGCACTGTAAGGCATGCGCAATAGACTATACAAAATGGTTTTAAAGTTTGAGACCCAGAGGATTCGTTCTCACTCGCCCTCAAGAATCAAGTGTTTTGCAAAGTCAGTTTAGATCAAGTGCACTGGGCTAATATTTGGAACTTGTTCCAACTACCTCTGGCACACTGGTTTCATAGTATGGAAAATTCCCTGCAACCACGAAAATTAAAGGTCTTACCATTTTGAGTGAGTTTGGTAGAGCACACCGTTGTCTTGACAATAAAAGTATCCCTGGTACTGCGCACTAGTCGATTAGAGCTGGAATTCAC
>OX453278.1:33726063-33851063 GCA_949710005.1 Ricordea florida | reverse complement strand
GATTATCAGCAAGAAAAATTCTGAGATCATCAATATGTTTTATCAGACTGTTTACATTTAAGGACGCTATTTTAAAACCGCGATTTGCGGGAAGTGAATTCGGCAGACAAGGGGCTTTAGAAGCCGCTGTATTGCGTATATTACTCAAGTCATAACTAGTATTGCTCCGAGAAACATACGGCTGCTTTACTGATACAGGAGATTCGGCATTCAAGGAACCAGGAGATCAATTATTATTCCTTAAAAAATTTACGAAATTTCTATGTAATGAGTCGTTACCTTCTCTATTCAGATGTAAACCGCCTTTGTTTAGTCCATTCTGGGTAATGTTAGCGTGACTTATTAGTTTCCATCCGTTTTGCATAGAGAACTGCTTCAGTCGACGGTTTACAGTTTTCACCGCATCGCCGTGAGCATCATTCCGTGTTGTTATTTCGGATAAAACAATTTCGGAGTCACAGGAATTCTCAATCTCTCTCGCTAGATCTACAACCCTTTTCTACAACCCTAGATCTACAACCCTTTCACTGTCATGCAACTTATGGTATCGATACACTGTCAAGGATACAGCTAATGAATGAGAAGAACGGCAAAATTTCATCTACATGTCATACACAACGTAAAAGAACGAAAAACTTACTGGAAAACTAGTGTTGACCGTTTCGACATATCAACCTTTTTCGATTTCTAAAAATCTTCGGATCCATAGACAGAGTCTCTTCGTAACATAGCTTGAAAGCGCGCGCTATGATTGGCTAATACTTGCGATCCATTTGCCTATGGGTTGCATGCTGACGTCAGATTGTTAACCGGTATAAAAGTGACGTCTTCTGTTATAAAAAAACGGTAAACACAGCAGCAGCAGTGCAACCATCGAGTTATGGACGCACTTGGCGGGGAGGTTTGCTAAACACTCAAGAAGCTAGAGATACTCTATTTCTTCAATCTCTTACATCTACACATTTTCTATTCGATGATTAAACTTGTTCGATATGGAATCATGTTGAAAACGTTTACGTAACTGTCTGCCAACTTGAAAAACTCCGTGTCTATGACGTCATATACATGTGTCCTCTCATAGATCATGTGTAACCGAATAATCATAGCATTGTATCATATATCAAGTTTATTGTATCTATGGTAATGTACCATCTGTTTGATTGTATCATCCCATCATCATATATGTATATACAATTTATCATAATTTTCTGTAAATCATAACTAACCTGGCATTATGATTTCTGGAAATCCTAGTCGTCTGGCAACTGGAGTTACTTTGGGCAACAAGAGAGGGTTCTCACTTTGTACCTGTCATTAACCAATATCAACCAAGCCGTAAGAGTAAAACAAAACAACGACGTGCTCTAAGGATCAGTATAGCCAAATTATTAACACAACCTCTCCCTATCCCGCATGTTTTTTCCGTTTGCCAAAGAATAAAGAGGAGCTGCCCTAACTTACATGAATGCTGTTCCTTTGCATGTCAGAAATGACTCGAGCGATGCATATATTCTTTCATCATATAGACATGAGTGTTTTACTGGGAATTACATAACTCGTAAAATTCATACGAAACTACATCCGGTACCGAAGTGGCATTTTCCATATCTTCACTGGTGAGGATATCGATGACCTCAATTCCCGCCCTGCACGATTCAGTTTGTGTCAGGTGCAAAGCTGCCAAACAAACATCTTAATGTGTTTTTGTCTATATAATAGAAAGAAAATTACACGTTAGCTCGAAGATAAGAATTTTATGTTCGAGTGGCAAGAACAATATCTCACGAGTGAGCGCAGAGAACATGAAACATTCGAACATAAAATTCATATCTTCTCGTCACCGTGTAATATCCTCTCTTTATGGAGTCTAGCAGCTGAGGGTTCTTTGTCTTGGCGGGGAAGGAAAAGTATGGTGTGATTATACCGTACTTTTCCGTACAGCTGTGATCACTCACTTCTTAAAACAAATACTCACCTAAAACAGAAATAACATGGGAGACTTACCTTTGCCAGATCACCATGAAACATCCTTAAGGACACATAAATACCTATAAAATGAAGCGCACTAAAATTGTAAGCCAAACATCTGCTTAAACTGGCTCCGTATTAAAGAGTTTCTTGATGAAGGTCAGTGCTTTGGGCACAAGTTTTTTTTTTTAAAAAAAAAAAAGAGAGAGAGAGAGTTATCCAGCTGAAATATGGACTTTCAATAAGCAAGATTTCTGTGCTAGTTACTATTTAATACCAAATCCGATACAATACCGTAAATCCTCTATTGAGCCACCTGGCTGGTGTATCTGTTAAAGTACCCTTGGGGGCAGGGGGTAACTTATTAGAGGGGGACGGGTTATTTAAGGGGGGGGGGCTTACTAGAGGGGGTCCTACAAGAGGATTTGCTTTGACACAGTCTGAGTTGTACCATAGTTACTACTAACTATGGTTGTACTTACCACTGGTTGAACCTGGAACACTGTATTTACTACTGTTCCTTTTGATTATACTTTCATGTACTGACCAGAAATCGCTATCACTGCACCTACATCAAGTCACATAATTGATAGATTTAAGTTTATTGAATCTGATATACGGAAATACATGGAACTGGACCACAAACCTGACAAACCTAGACACTTGTCTTTGTACTTACGTGTAAATTGGCATCTCTTTGTCTTCAAACTGCTCTTCCTTGCCTCTCAAAATATCAACTATGTCCAATACTAATAGTATAAAGTCAAGAGATTTGAATTAAAACTCTCTCGGTCAATATGACTTGATATTGATGATGTCTGATCTAATAATACAGCTTTGCTCACAATTCTGCCATGAAATAAGTTTAAACAAAAATAATTACCGGTATACCTTTAGTTCATTAATATTAATAATTACTATAGTGCACTTTGCTTCAACATGATAAACATTAATTTGAGATCCAATGAAACTTGGTATCTTTCTACGGTTCCATTTACATTTACTATTAAAACTGTTTGGAGCCTCCCTCAAGGATCCGAGACATAGTTTCATGCTATTCTGATTTGAAATAATGATTGTAACTTAAAAACTTGCAATTCACCGACACATTACAATTCACTGCATGTGAACTATGCCTGATCCTTGAGGCAGTTATACACATATTTAGAAAAAACTCAGTGGCATTATCTCGCTGTTATACTTTCAGTTAACCAACAAGAGAGTATTTTAGATTGTAGTTTGAATTCTGTACTTGTATTTTAGAAGTAGTAATCCCCCAAGTGTAACTGATGTCAGATCACCATGTATAAATAAAGTTATTTGATTTAATTTGAAGAGAAAGTCTGACGAGCTATTGGAGAGGTCATGATCATTTGAGCCGTTTTCAATTCACAATCAATAGTAATTTTCCCAACTGATTGGTCGCTAAAATCCCTCGCTAGATCCAATTGTGTCTTCCCTTGCTTGGTGCTCTCAAGGGAAAAGTACATGCAAGCCTACTCATCTCCTGTTATCTACTTTTCTAATAATAGCACCATGAAATGCCCAGCTCACCAGCACAACCAAATGGTCTCCTGTAAGAAGAAGGTGCAATTTTCTTTGTTGAACCATCAGTCAGCATTCGCCCTTTACCAAAAAAAGAAAAAGCAGTTTAATTACTACTTAATGCAGAATTAAACATGTTATGTATCAAATGTGTCTTGTTTAGACTATTTATCTACTGTAGTTGCTTTCCTTTTGCCATCTGTGTGTTTGTAAACTCATTAATAGACAACTGTTTATTTTCAGTATTTTACTTACCAACTCTAACAATGTGAGCAACTAGATAGGCATCTGCCATCACATCCTTTGTGCCCAAGTCCTGTTAACAGATTTACAGTATCAAAGAGAATAAGTACCAAACAATATCATTGTGTTGTTGTTTTTGCTCACCTGACCGATTTTTCACATTCCCGTCACCAGATTAGAGCTTGGAATAGGCTTGAATACGCAGCTAAAAAGCATATCTTTGATAATTATCAGGGACACAAGTAAAATGTGCTACTTACAGTGAAAACACACGACTTGTTCTCCAACTTTTGGTTCAACTTCACAGAGCTGTCAGCTTTGCTTACGGCAACAAGGAATCGCTCACTAGAGATGAAAAATTACCACAATTAATCTTGTAGTAGATAAATCTGAACCAAATAGTACTACAGTACATCACAGGCATATTTATAGAAGGTGCAAATATAAGGCTTTGTAATGCTGTTCATAAACCAAATTAGCGGTAGATAGATAGTTTAGATAGATAGATAGTTTATTCACTTTAAAACATTGCAGCTGAAAAGCTGAATTAAGTCTTAAATTACATGGATAAAATATATACTGAAAAATATTAACAGTCTAAAAACATAATTATATATATATGATTTCTTAAAAAGCTATGTTTATAAAAAAACTATGATACATGATACAAAAAGAAAGCTGTTTTGGAAACGTTTGGTCTTACAGAGTACTGGAGCCATAAAGGTGCACTTTGCGCGTAAATTGATATTACATTGGTTTCTTGGGGGCAAACATTTGTGAAGCTTATGGTCAGGTTCCCCGCCGAAGCGTCCCTACAACTGCGCAAGGTTTGAATACCTGCCAAGGACAAGGCCTTGTCATAGCAAACATCAGGAAATATAATCCGCAAGGTGTGCTTCTGACACCTTTTTAATTCAGCAGAGAGGTACTGTGGGAGACTGCTGGTATACACTGCACATGCGTATTCCATGACAGGCCGTATACATGTCAGGTAAAATAAAACTAGCTCCTTCACCTTTACACAAGAGCGTTTAAACTGGCTTAGAAAGTATAAGTGACTATTGACTTTCTTGATGGTTTCGGTAACGTGATGGTTCCATTTAAGTTCATCAGAGACGTGCAGACCTAAGATTTTAACATGTTTTACACATTCTAATTCCTTTCCATTTATTATGATTGGATCAAAAGACTGGGGTGACTTGCTAAATGTAATGTGCTGCTCTTTACATTTTGTCTCATTAAGATGAAATCTAGTGTAAAACAGTCATCGCCAGCAGTGGAAATGACCATGTCTATCATTTTCCTTTTAACGTTGTGCATGATTGTATAATAAACAATATCCTTAGCAGAATGTGACTGTATAACAGTCAGACATTTTTGCCAGTATGTAAACTGACTTCACAAGCCAGCTATGTTACCCGAGTGTCTTTCTGCAGAACTATCTCCTACGTACAAGAAGCGACTTAGAATGTCGGCACCAAACATTTTTTCTCCAACAATGAATACTAATAGTTTACAACCAAGGAAGTGTTATACAACATGCAAGCATTGCATAACACATATGTTACAAGTAGAACGTGAGGGACTGGGCCCAGCCCCAGGTTACATATTATTATGGGATCGAAAATCCCACGCGTTGGCGAAACGAGGATCGATGAGAAAAACGTGTTGTCATTGTAGTTTTGTAGTAGTTCCTGTGCGAGATTGAGTAGAGTGTAACATTTGGTGACCCCGACGTGACTAAAAAACCATCGAAATGTCTATAAAAGTCGTCGAAGACATTCAGATAGAGGTGAGAACAGCAATTTGTCAGCTTAGCGAAGCGAGTCTTCGAGAAATCTGTGCGGGGCTACATATCGAAGTTAAAGAGACGGATACGGGACGTCTGGCGTTAATACGAATCCTAACGAAATATTTAGACGCCGAAGAACTCGGAACTGAAGCACTAACGAATCTCAGAGAAACAATTACAGAAAAGAAACCGGCAACGAAGGACGCGAAGAGTGAACAAGAGGGTGGTGTGAAAACCGAACATGTGGATCAAAAGTCTGCTGTCAAGTCAAGCACAAACGCAGTTACGCCAAAAGAAACCACAGCGATTCCACCGTTCAGGAAGGAATTTAAAATATCGGGACAGATTGGGGATTCACGTCAGAAAGATCGCTTGAGCTTTACCAGTCTTGCTCACCAAATTAACGCTGGATTGAAACGGGGCTATAAAGAAGAAGAAATTGTCGAGGCCGTTATTCGAGCCATCAATCCAGGCCTTAGATTGAGGAGCTACTTGGAAGGTAAGCCCGATCTAGATCTTGCCAGATTACGTAAAATACTCCGGTCACATTACCAAGAAAGGGGGGCTACAGAAATGTATCAGCTGCTCAGTTCGGCGGTACAGGAAGCTGGGGAGACCCCTCAGGACTTTCTTGTTCGCCTCCTTGATCTAAAGCAGAAAGTACTGTTTGCATCTCAAGAAGCAGGATCTGATTTGAAGTATGACCCAAAGCTGGTACAGTGCATGTTTCTGCATTCATTATTAACTGGGTTACGGGATGATAGCATTAAAATGGAGATAAAACCCTGCCTGCAAAACACCCAAGTGGAAGATGAAGAACTTTTTGAGAAATTGAATGCAGCAGTTAGTAATGAAACAGAAAGAATGTAGAAGCTTGGTTCCCGTCATGACCAGCTCACAAACCGAACCCCCACACAGCTTGTAGCTCAATTGGCCACCCATGACGACAGCCATGCCTCAGTTGAAGGTAAAACCCCAGAAAAGCCACCAAAAGTTAACCTTCTTACTGAAGTTAGAGAGTTGAAAGCTGAATTGGCTGCTATCCGGGAGGGCATGGAACAACAAAGCCGCGCTAGCCCTCACCCACAGTACAACCCGGTAGAGCAAGGGAGGGTTCGCCCTAGAGGGTGCTGGAACTGTGAAAGACAAGGAAGGGGTTTCCGTTGCAACCATTGTTTCAACTGTGGTGATGTCGGCCACTTCAGTTACCAATGCGTAAGGTCAAGCCGAAGGGACTATAACTCAGCAAGCCCCCAGGGAAACGGACAAGGGTTGCCCCCACGGGACAAGGAGCAGCCCCCCAGATTCATGAGCAGTCCCAACAATGCATGAACTGTGGAAAGAGGGAGGATTGGGCACATCAATACTTGCGGTGTTCACAGTGCCATACTAGCCACTATTGTTCAAAAGTTTGTCAAAGGGAACATTGGGAGAAGCATAAGGAACTATGTCAAGCCATTAGCGAAGTTGAACTGAGGGAAAGGGGATCTAAGGCAAGTGTTGAAACATTGAAAACGTCGTTCAGTTCCCACCTAACCCCAAGACAACGCTCTAAACTCACCAAATTAGTGGGAAGAAAATGTGTGGTTTCCTGCTTGATTCAAGGGGAAAAGGTGGATGCCCTGTGGGATACCAGAGCTCAAGTTTGTGTTGTGTCCAAACATTGGAAAGAAATTAACCTACCAAACGAGCCAGTAAGAGACATAAGCGAGTTATTAGGGGAAGATGGATTAAATCTCCAGGCCGTGAACGGTACAAAAATCGCATATGATGGCTGGATTGAGGTAGAGTTCCAGTTGGTTGGGGAGGATGGGTACTCGGAGCCATTGACAGTACCCATACTAATAGGAAGTGAAGATAATCAGGAGTATCCCATCATCGGCTTTAATGTCATTGAAGAGGTCATTAAGAGGAGTAGAAGCCCCAACACAACCAGCCTATTGCCCCGAATAGTGAATGACTCGTTCCCATCTGTGAAAGGGGGCGAAGCAAGAGCGCTGGTTAATTTCATCCAAGGTATGGATGATGAAGCTGACACCGGTATGCTCAGAGTCGGCAGACAAGACATACGTGTCCCACCAGGAGAGACTGTGAGAGTCAAATGTCAGGTACACTTTGGACTATTAGAAGAAGATTTGCCTGTTGTGTTTGAGCCCAAAGAGGAAGGGGCGTGGCCTGAGGGGCTAGAAGTTAAGGGCTGTCTCCACCGAATCTCGCCGGGGTCTTCGAGCCGAATGTATGTCCCAGTATGCAACAACACCAAACGAGAGATGACCTTACGTAGGCGGACAGAACTGGGCACTATACAGTTAGTGCAGTCCGTCACGCCACTGCCAGTCGAAGCTGAACAGAAACAAGAGAAAGAGGAAGGTGAAACTTGGAGTGAGGCAACCAGTTATGAGTGGGAGCCACGTCAGCCCGAACAAAGTGAAGCAAAGTGGACTCCCCCAGTTGACTTGAGCCATTTATCAAGTGAGCAACAGGTGATTGTCAAGGAGATGTTGAGGGAAGAATCCGGGGCCTTCGCTATAGATGATGGTGACATTGGATGTGCCGAACATTTGAAGTTGGAAATCAACCTGAGAGATGACGTCCCTGTACAAAAGACATACAATTCAATTCCAAAGCCCTTGTACAAAGAGGTAAAGTCACACTTGCAGGATATGATCAATCGTGGTTGGATAAGCAACTCAAAGTCACCCTACTCTTCCCCAGTGGTGTGTGTGAGGAAAAAAGACGGTAGTCTGAGACTATGTGTTGACTATAGGCAGTTAAACAGCAAAACTGAGGATGACTGCCAGCCCATCACTCGCATCCAAGACATCCTGAATAGTCTCAGTGGGAACACTTACTTTTCAGTGTTAGACCAAGGAAAGGAATATCACCAAGGATTCGTAGCAGACGAACACCGACATCTAACAGCGTTCATCACCCCCTGGGGCTTATACCAGTGGAATTGGATTCCTTTTGGCCTTAAAAATGCACCGGCAGCTTACCAGAGGTACATGGAGAAATGCCTAGAAGGTCTCCGCGATGAAATATGTATTCCATATCTTGATGATGTCCTGGTGTACAGTAGAACATTTTCTGAGCATGTAGACAATGTGCGAAAGGTACTTAAGAGCCAATGTCGGAAAATATCGAGAATCTCAAATCAGTTCCAAAAATTCGAATTTTAACTGATACCACCCAAACGTCCCTTTGGGGGAACTATTTCAAGAAACGATATTAAGAAACCCCCAAGTGCTTTACATTTTGAGAATTTTAGAAAAGTTCCAAAATTCGCAAAAAATACATTTTTTAATTCGGGAAACGGGTGCAAATTTCAACATATTTCAACGAAACAGTACAAGCGCGCAAAAGCTCCTATTGACTTGATATTACTCATGTATTTAGCACACATCCACAGCTTCAAGACCCCGTAAAAAGGTTTTGCAAAATAACTATTTTAATATAGTTTCTGGCTTTTATTGTGTGCGCTCTGATTGTTTGTTGTTTTGGTAGTCAAAATAACGCCCAACTTCAACCGTCAAAAGTCGATCCTGGTATGTCACAAATTGAAAAAACTGCTACACCAAACGAAAGACCTGTTATTTTTTTAATTACACCTGAAGTTTAAGCTCTGCGAATTTAAACACGTGCGAGTAATAACATTTCAACTTGTGGCCCCCAAGTCGCCTGTCCGCGACAAGAACGGGAATGTAAACAAAGGAAAACATATGCAAATCGAGGAGAAAATCATGCGGAAGTTATGACTTACCCCTCAAAGCGCAAAAAAATTGATGGAATTCTGTTACCTTAACAGGTATTTCCATCTGAGAGACTAATAAAACGAAATTATCCCTCCAATAATAATAAAAAAGCTATAAAAAGGGCTGGAGGGCTAGGGTCATGAAGTCGCCTCGGATGCATCGGAACTCGTGTGTATGGTTCCGGAGGTAAAAAAGCTTCTAAAGAAGCTTTCAAAATGCACCATGGAGCAAGCAAACAATGAGGTATGATAGAATTGAACCATTGTAAGTTTATTTTTACAAGTGACCTTTAAAATTAAATAAAATGACAGAGGAGGGCCGGCCATTGACAGTTCCATTTTAAATGGTCCGTCCCTTGGCTATCGTACTCGATGTTAAGTCCAAAAAACCGAAACAAGATTCAACAAAATAAAACATATATTACAATAATGTTTAAAAAGTATAATGCTAACTTGAGAATTAGATTTCCCGCATCGCAAAGTTTTAGTTATGTAAATATCAGGAATGTTTACTTACTGATCTTATGTCGTGTTACATGCTCCAAGTTCCACAGGAGAAGAGTAAAACCCTCCGTCTTGTTTATACATTTCATAAAAAAAGACTAACTTATTTGTTTACTAGAACTATAGATAGGGAGTTAATAATCCTCCCATAAACACAGAGAGCCAATTCATCTCGTTTTTTGGTGTTGTGTTACCTGTCACATTTTTCCAGTCACGTGTTTTGCTGTACACGGTTTGTGAAAATGAAATACAAAACATATTATTTAGTTATTTCTTTTAAGGTAGTCACCTGCAAAACATCGCACAATGCAATTGTCAATGAATAAAGAAGGACTGTGCAATCAAAACTAACAGAATCTCCTGGAGCACACAAGCCATCTCCGTTTAAATTTTCATTAACAAAAACATCATCTTGTATTCAGAATTTCCCGCTGTATCACAGATCCAAATCGTAACTAACTTCTACTTTATTAGGCCATCCCCATAAAATGTTTCGTTTCCCGTCGCCCTCGCTCTCGTGAAGGTGTGTCGGTTGGAGGTGGAGGTGTAGGTGGAGGTTCTAAATATGGGTGCCAATCGTACCCATAATTGAGCCCTCAAGCCCCTTTCCAGGGTCATTCTTCTTCCGACATCCCTAGAGTTAAGGAAAGGAAAGAAAGAAGAAGAAACCACGCAAGGGTCATGAGAGCTTTAGTGATATCTTTCAATGACCCTTAAGGGTATTAATCCTAAAACGTGTTTGACACCAGTTGAAGAGGGCCCATGTAGAGTACCTTTTCGGGTGTGTGGTAAATCTCTGCCACGCACTGCTCCATTTTTATAAGGAAAGGGACGGATCATTAAAAAAGTTCTGGAGTGGGAAAGAATTACAAAAATATATTTAATTACCCTGAGGCTACAAGACTTGCGTCGACTTTCCGTCCAGTGGACTGACCAATGTTCAATTTAGCAGTGAGGTAGGCCTTCTGCTTTTCACTAAAACGGTACGCCTTTTTAGCTGGTCGCAAGGCCTATCCCTCTAGACCTGTTAAACGTTCTCTGGATTGTTTGTTTGCAACGCTAGTGGTTCTTAAGGTTGGCACGACACCGACACCCTCTTCTAAAACCTGTTGATAGCCAAGCTCAGCAAGATCGATAAGAGTGTGTTTTTCCAAGGACCGTATGCATTTCTTAGAGGAAAGATGGTTCGTTAATGCCGAGATTTGGATCTGTGATACAGCGGGAAATTCTGAATACAAGATGATGTTTTTGTTAATGAAAATTTAAACTGAGATGGCTTGTGTGCTCCAGGAGATTCTGTTAGTTTTGATTGCACAGTCCTTCTTTATTCATTGACAATTGCATTGTGCGATGTTTTGCAGGTGACTACCTTAAAAGAAATAACTAAATAATATGTTTTGTATTTCATTTTCACAAACCGTGTACAGCAAAACACGTGACTGGAAAAATGTGACAGGTAACACAACACCAAAAAACGAGATGAATTGGCTTCTTTGTTTTCTGTGTTTATGGGAGGATTATTAACTCCCTATCTATAGTTCTAGTAAACAAATAAGTTAGTCTTTTTTTATGAAATGTATAAACAAAACGGAGGGTTTTACTCTTCTCCTGTGGAACTTGGAGCATGTAACACGACATAAGATCAGTAAGTAAACATTCCTGATATTTACATAACTAAAACTTTGCGATGCGGGAAATCTAATTCTCAAGTTAGCATTATACTTTTTAAACATTATTGTAATATATGTTTTATTTTGTTGAATCTTGTTTCGGTTTTTTGGACTTAACATCGAGTACGATAGCCAAGGGACGGACCATTTAAAATGGAACTGTCGATGGCCGGCCCTCCTGTCATTTTATTTAATTTTAAAGGTAACTTGTAAAAATAAACTTACAATGGTTCAATTCTATCATACCTCAAAATATCAGTCTATTTTTAATGACGTTGTTTGCTTGCTCCATGGTGCATTTTGAAAGCTTCTTTAGAAGCTTTTTTACCTCCGGAACCATACACACGAGTTCCGATGCATCCGAGGCGACTTCATGACCCTAGCCCTCCAGCCCTTTTTATAGCTTTTTTATTATTATTGGAGGGATAATTTCGTTTTATTAGTCTCTCAGATGGAAATACCTGTTAAGGTAACAGAATTCCATCAATTTTTTTGCGCTTTGAGGGGTAAGTCATAACTTCCGCATGATTTTCTCCTCGATTTGCATATGTTTTCCTTTGTTTACATTCCCGTTCTTGTCGCGGACAGGCGACTTGGGGGCCACAAGTTGAAATGTTATTACTCGCACGTGTTTAAATTCGCAGAGCTTAAACTTCAGGTGTAATTAAAAAAATAACAGGTCTTTCGTTTGGTGTAGTAGTTTTTTCAATTTGTGACATACCAGGATCGACTTTTGACGGTTGAAGTTGGGCGTTATTTTGACTACCAAAACAACACACAATCAGAGCGCACACCATAAAAGCCAGAAACTATATTAAAATAGTTATTTTGCAAAACCTTTTTACGGGGTCTTGAAGCTGTGGATGTGTGCTAAATACATGAGTAATATCAAGTCAATAGGAGCTTTTGCGCGCTTGTACTGTTTCGTTGAAATATGTTGAAATTTGCACCCGTTTCCCGAATTAAAAAATGTATTTTTTGCGAATTTTGGAACTTTTCTAAAATTCTCAAAATGTAAAGCACTTGGGGGTTTCTTAATATCGTTTCTTGAAATAGTTCCCCCAAAGGGACGTTTGGGTGGTATCAGTTAAAATTCGAATTTTTGGAACTGATTTGAGATTCTCTATATTTTCCGACATTGGCTCTTAAACGTTTGCAGGAGTATGGTATCAAGCTGAAGCCAAAGAAATGTGAGTTGTTTAAGCCCCGTGTTCGTTACTTAGGCAGAATAGTCTCAGCAGATGGCTACACAATGGACTCAGCAGACGTTGCAGCAGTGGCAGCCCTTAAGGAAACTAAACCAAGAACTGTTGGTGAATTGCGCAAACTCCTGGGTTTCATAAGCCATTACCGCCAATATATTCGCGACTTCTCCAGATTGGCCAAACCCCTTTATGACCTACTTTCAGTTAAAGAATGCAGTGACCAGCCCAGCAGAGCTAAAGGACAGAAAGAGCACCCCAAGTGGAAGTTGCCGACATCGAAAGGACAATCGTCATCAAATCACAAAATCCCGTGGAATGAAAGACACCAAGAGCGATTAAACTTCCTAATTGAACTTCTTATGCAGCCAGGGGTAATGGCTTACCCTGACTTTGAACGACCATTTGTACTGCACAGGGATGCCTCCAGCGAAGGACTTGGGGCGGTGCTCTACCAAGAACAAGGGGGGAAATTGAGAGTTGTTGGCTATGGCTCAAGGACATTGACGCCCGCGGAACGGAACTACCACTTGCACTCAGGAAAGTTAGAATTCTTGGCCCTAAAGTGGGCAATTACTGACAAATTCAGGGATTACTTATTCTATGCTCCATCCTTCACTGTTTTCACTGACAATAACCCGTTAACGTATGTGATGTCATCAGCAAAGTTGAATGCCACGGGGCATCGGTGGGTGGCCGAGTTAGCGGATTATAACTTTACAATCAAGTACCGACCGGGCAAGACTAATGTTGACGCGGATGTTCTGTCAAGAATCCCATTGGACATAGACAAGTATATGAGCGATTGTACAGAGGAAGTACCCAAAGATGTCCTTGAAGCAACCGTGGAAGCAGTTAGGGAACAGGCAAAAGGCACAATCCCATGGGTTACGGCAATTGCTGCAGACATGACAACTCCTGAACCGACATTAAAGGATCTGAATCTAAAACCCTTCAGCCCTAGTGAAATCAAGGAGGCACAGCACTCGGATAGTGCTATATGCCGCGTGCTTTACTACAAGACACACGGGATCAAACCGGGTGGTGGCCAACTGAAGAATGAACCCCATGGAGTTACCAACCTTATGAGAGAATGGAAGAAACTGGAAATTGATGAACATGGTATCCTGCGACGATGAACAAGCTCTAAGATACAATTAGTTCTGCCACACAACTTCATCCCAGTGGTACTTAAAGAACTACACACAGAGATGGGACACCTTGGAGTGGAGAGAGTCGCAGAACTTGCAAGGTCCCGCTTCTACTGGCCACATATGTACCGTGACATAGAGTATTTTGTGACACAACGTTGCAGATGCATCAAACAGAAGAAACCAAACACAGTCACGAAAGCACCTATGATGCACATGATGACATCAGCACCCTTTGAAGTAGTTTCCATTGATTTTCTGCATCTGGACAAGAGCAAAGGTGGATATGAATATGTAATGCTGATTGTTGAGAAGATCTACAATGAGTTTATCCCAAGGTTCGGTTTCCCAGCACGAATACATCACGACCAAGGTGGTGAGTTTGAAAACAAATTGTTCCACAACTTAGAACGTCTCAGTGGAGTTGCCAGCTCGCGAACCACTCCATACCACCCACAGGGCAATGGCCAGGTAGAACGCATGAACCGCACGTTACTCTCGATGCTAAGGACCCTCCCGGAGGAAAAGAAATTGAACTGGAAAGATTCCTTAAACAAGCTTATACATGCGTACAACTGCACAAGACACGAAACGACTGGGTTCTCGCCATTTTACCTGATGTTTGGCCGTTCCCCACGATTACCAGTTGATTTGCTGTTTGACCTAGGCAACGACCTTCAACAGGGTGATTACCAGGACTATATAAAGACGTGGCAAGCAGATATGAGACGGGCCTACGACCTAGCATCTAGGAATACCCAGAAATCGTCAGCCAGGAGTAAAGTGTATTACGACAAGAAGGCTTCCGCAGCAGTCCTACTCCCCGGCGACCGCGTACTTGTTAGAAACCTTTCAGAAAGGGGAGGACCTGGAAAGCTCCGTTCACACTGGGAAGAGCAAATTTATGTAGTTGAGGAACGCATATCTGATAGTCCAGTCTATCGAGTAAAGCCAGAACTTGGCCGTGGGAAACAACGAGTGTTACACCGTAACTTGCTACTTCCTTGTGATGCTTTACCACTGCCTAAACCAACGAGAGCATCATCCAAGACCACCCAACCAAGACCTAGAGTGCCACCTCAGCCTGAAGACATTGGACAGAGTTCCGATGATGAGTATGAGATGAACACACTGTCCTCTCCAGTCACCCATGAATTGGCATTTCCGGCGGAAGTAGACACCCCTCCTATGGACCCACAGGACCACTGTGATAATGAAGATTGTGCCACTATGTCAGATACCAGGGACCAACCTGACCCACAAGTGGACACTGGTGACTCATCAGTGCCAAATTCATCCGTCCTAGATGTGCCTGATATGGCCCCTGAGGAAAGTGACAATTCAGATTCAGAGGAACACGAAGAGGGAGCTACGCGACCTAGAAGGGAGAGACGACCCCCTCAGATTCTGACTTATAGTCAGATGGGGGTACCCGAGTACCAACGTTTAACCCCAGTAGTAAACTCAATTCAATGCCCTCAGGTGATACTTCCCTACCAAGTCATGGCCAACTGGCTTGTACCTCACTGCCAGTGTGTTCACTGCACCCCGCACATTCCATTTATTCCACAGCTGCAGTATATACCACAGCCCATATGGACAAACCAGTAATGAACACTCCTGAAGTCACAACTGATTACTCCGAGTATTAACCATGGACAAGCAGACCTGTTGCTCGCCTTCTGTGATTTCACTCATAAGCGAAATTTGTGTTGGATTTTCCCACTAGTTACAAACTGTTAAAGACAAAACCTGCGGATAATGGAACTGCCACAATAAGTATTCAGTTTGAAACATGATGAGAACTGACACTCCCTCCTAACCATTGTTCTTTTTGGTTTTGTACTTCCTGTTATAATGTCGGGACGACATTTCTGTTGGAGGGGAGTGTGTTACAAGTAGAACGTGAGGGACTGGGCCCAGCCCCAGGTTAAATATTATTATGGGATCAAAAATCCTACGCGTTGGCGAAACGAGGATCGATGAGAAAAACGTGTTGTCATTGTAGTTTTGTAGTAGTTCCTGTGCGAGATTGAGTAGAGTGTAACACATACCTGACAAATTTTCCATCACTGGCATCATAAATAGAGAAAAACACTTGACATTTTTCCTCTACATTACACACAAAGCCAGTCACAGTGAGATGGATATGATGCATCACTGTGTTGACCCGGGAAACTCTCTTCTTAAAGTTACCTCTACCCTAAAACAAAACAATTGATTTTAAACAACAACCAAAATGTAGTGTACAGTGTTGTAGTCACAGAGTGACCATGCATAGCTATCTTGAGCCACAAAGGTACTTGGATTTCCTATACCAAGTTTGCCAGTGACATACAAATTAACAATACATCCTCAACTTATTTGCCAACATGCATATTATACTGTACTGCAACATCTTCAAGGCCACAACAACAAACAACAAAATCTTTATTGTACCCCAGAGATTAAAATGAATTTCATTACAAAAGCAATTAAATATAAATACAATAATTAAAGGGTACCAGCACTCTAAAATAACCAAAAAGTTAAAAATGGAATACAAAAGTGTAAGAGAAACAATCACCAAGGAGGGGAAAAACATAGAATCACTGAATTAACTACATGGACACTGTTTTTGACTCTCAACAACTAACAATAGACACAGTAACAAGTGCAACATCAAGAGATACCCTAGTGCCTAACACCTACCGACACTTGGAGGTTGGCTTCAGCGCTTGACACATGCTGAAAATAAATATCACCATCAATCCTACTAATGTAGATTGTGTATTCTTTTAATATATAATGTGACTTTTTAACACATTGCAAAAGAACCACAATCCAAAAAACAAACAGTGAACAGGCTACTGTAGCCATGTACTGACACCCAAAAGTAAGTCTTCAACTGGGTTTCCTAGGATCTATTTCTACTCATAGCTTAAGGAGTGAGACCCGGAAAGAGGAGTGAGGCCCAGAAAGAGGAGTGCATGATGAGGATTGTAGTAAAGCAGTAAATGCAAACATTTGGTGAAAAAGGTATATACTTAGAGAATAAATACACATCCTAATGGAAGGATTCTTTAAAACCTTTTCATCTTCAAAAGTAACTTACTATATAACTCATAAATTATTTCTGTCAATGCAAAGTAAGCTCTTTGAAATTGTAGCAACTAGAATAGTCCCTGGTGTATAACTGCAAGAGAATGTAATGAACTAACGCTTTTGCCTGCCCATGTGATTGATTTATATGGGTTACCAATAGTATGTGAGAATTTTGTGTATTATTCCGTTTAGAATTCTCACCCTTGCGTACCTTTTCTTGTAGAGCTAGGTTGTTCTCAGTAATGAAGTATTTAATTTAGATTGAGCACAGGATCTAGCAGTCTTCAGTTATTGTGAGTTGCCATCCGAGTTAATCATAATTTGTAAGTATTAATCTGCTGTATATGTTTTCTTCTGTAATTTCAACTTCAATTTAAATTCATTTGCTCACACATTATACACTTAATTCCTTCGTTGAATTGTCAAATAAATAAACAAGACACATTCGAAGTGTGATTATAAACTGTTTATGTAATGATAACTACAGAAGTACTCAAATTAAGCAGGTAAATTCTCATCTACCTACAGTGTACACTGTATATTGGTCACTGATTAGGAAGTGTTCTTCACAACCTGTAAATTAACTTTAGTTCAAATTAACTAGTAAATTGGTTTCTCACTCTTCCACACTTAAACTAACCACTTTGTAGAGGTCCACCACACTCATGGAGCATGCATCAACAACTCTTCCATCTACACGTGGAATAAGATCCAGCCCCATTTTGCTGTAAAACAATCATCAGCTATGAACATTGTGCTTGCTCATAATGAGATTACTGTAAGACTAGCACAATTATTCTATAGCACTTGAATTTTAACTAAAAAGACATTGGGTGACTGTGCTTTTTTAGCTGCGGCACCTAAACTGTGGAATGGGCTACCATCACAAATACGAAATGAGCCCAATTTTCATAGGTTTAAAGGTTTACTTAAGACCCATTTTTTTAGATTGGCTTTTTATTAGATTATTTAGATTAGCTTTTTATTAGATTTTTATTAGATTAGCTTTTTATTAGATTACATTAGCTTTTAGTATAATATTTTTAGTTATTTTCAACAACTTAGTAATGACGATAATTTACTTGTAATGCGCATTTGATCATATTCACATGTATTTTGCGCAATATAAATGTTAAATTATTATTATTATTATTATTATTATTACTTGATGAAGGACTGTACACTGCTCTTCACACCAAACAATAGAACACAACTAAGCAAACAACGCAAACAATGTGCCCAGCATTGAAAATGAGAACTATCACAAGTAGAGGTACACCAATGATATTAAAGGTTTAAAGGCATTGCACGGTGTCCTGCCTGAGAATAAGACATTGTCCTCTCCTGTCTTTCAAACGACTTTTTGCCATAAGTTCAATGCATAATTTGGTTCAAGAAACACAGTCAACCTATCTCGTGGCAACACCAAGGAGGAGTATATACAACAAACTCTAAAACATGCACAACTGTGATAGACCATGTAGTTAACTTTCCACAGAAGTGCTTGCTCAAAAGGGTACACCTGTACTGACCTGTTTCCCCAGTCAATCTTTGTAATGGCCCTCTTCTTCATTTCATCCATTTGGTCCTGTAATACAAACCAGATTTTACATTAGCATGCTAGAAAGCAGACTATATATTTTTTTTATTCTCACTCTTATTGTCCTCATCTCTATCAATATTATTGGCACTACAATTGGTCCTGTTACTATCACTGTTGTGGTCACTGCCATTGCCACTATCACTTCCTCTGTCACTGTCAATACCAATGTAATGGCCATTGTCACTACCACTGTCATGAATATTCTCACTGACACTAACAACACCAGTATCTTTATCAATAGCACAGATATAGAATGCAGTTGTCACTGTTAATGTCAATGCCACTCAAATTGTTACTTTCACTGCCATTTTTACTATTACCACCACTGTTAGTGGCATAATCACTGTCACAGTTTACTGTTCCTGACACTATAACCGCAACTGACACTACCATTGCCATTGTAACTACCACTGTAAATAGCATGTAACTGACATGGTTACTGATAAGCAATGACACCCAGGCACTGATGCCATCACTGCCAGTTTCACTGCCAGTACCATTGACATAGGCACTGCCACATTTACTACTACTACAATCACTTAACCACTGTTCCTGACACATTCACTGTCACTGACATAGCTACTCTCACTGTCATTGCTACCTGACCACCATTACTTCTATGGTCACTGTCACTTTGACAGCCACTGTCCTTGTCACTGTCTCTACCACTGCCACTAGCACTGTCACTGTCCCCTGCATTGCATTTGTTACTGTCAGTTTTACCACCACTGTCGTAATATTAAAGGTACTGCAGGTGTTTGGAGAAAATTTATCTAGGTCCTTACCTGTGTCAGTGTCCCAGAGAGAAGTTTCTGCCTGCATTCTACCAAATCCCACATGATCGTCTTCAATGCTTCAAAGAGACGAACCTGCCGAGTCTGAAGACAGAGACAAAAGCACACAAACAAACATCCCTGTTATAGGGCAACCAGAGATTCCAGAGTTTATCATTTAGTAAAATAATGTAGCTCACATTAGTTTTGCAAAGAAATCACATTCTTTAAAGAAAAGGTTACCCATATTGCTATGAAGTCTTTCTCACAGAAGTATCTGAGAAATCAAGTATTAAATTTAGCATTGTTCAGCGAAACACTGAGTAATGCTTAAAATTACATGTTTGAGAACAAATTAATCAACAAATTATAAAGTGAATAACTATCTATTAATACCTTTTTTTCATAAGAAAGAAATTTACTTCATAGGAATAAGCTCTACCTTGTACAGTTCTTTCCAAATGACAAGCCATTCTCTCAAAACAGAAGTTAATTCTTTCACAGTGGCATCTTCTTCTGGCACAACAGTTTCACGTAATGTGCTTAAGACAACAATCAAAGAAGAATTGCTTGTTACATGTACATGCAGAGGCAGTTCTTAAATGGACCAGGAACCTGTTCAACAAGGTTCAGAGTTTCGGGGACACAGCTAGTTGCCTTCAATGATTTTTTTAAGGAAAGATGTTTTTTTATAGAAGCCTACTTTTTGTTGTTGTTGTTGTTGTTGTAGTAAAACCCAGAAACAAGAGAACCCATAACCAGCACATCCAACTCTACAAACATCTGTCTTTTTGTTCACTACAAGTCCCTACAGTGTATACCCAATATGGTTTATATGTTGTAGTTTAATTTTTTCCTCTGTTTAAATTTTATTTTCCTTTATTTTTTGCTATGATAATGTGTGATAATGAGTTTAAAAAAAAGGAAAATAAATTCAAACCAAGAATAAAATTGAACGACAACATATTCAGTCTGGTAAAAAACAGAACTTACAGTAGTGTGTACTGACAAGTTCAGCTACAGTACGGAATCTGAGTCACACAGGCAAGACCAACAACAGTATTGTGTTGTGGTTACAATTAAAGTCCACCAGCCAAGTGACTCTGTCTTGAGACAATAGAACTAATTTATAACATCAATTCAAGTCCAGTTTCCTTCTTAAAAGATGGTGCACTACAGGTGAAACATTAAATAGCTGTAAAATGAAGTGGCCCTATTCCAATTGCATATAAAACTAATGAAAGTCAATTGACACAGAATACAAAAATAACCGAAATTAACCTACCCAGCATGTTCCACTTTACAGTCTTTAATGATATGAACATATGTCATTGGAAAAACACCCTAAAGTGACAAATAATAAATGGCAAATGTACATGTATGTGGTAATTACAACTGGCAATTGTAATAATGTAGTATTTGTTCAACTCCCAATGTACAGTGCATTATCACTGACATCCAGATTATTGATATGATTGGCAAATATATCACACATGGAAAAAGAACATTTCCAATCTATGCATTAAAGTTTTCTACTTTTCAGGGACTCCTAATCTAGTGGCTAATAATTGGCAAGTAAAATTGAATCAGCCTGGACACTCTCACCAGTATTAGCAAGGTCATGGGTGTTGATTCCTCTGTCAGTCACATCTTTTGTTACGCTAAACTGCATTAACTTACATGTAAAGCTAGGTTGTTAGAGTGAAGGTCAATTCCTCAACTACCACAAAAATAAAAATGCATCAAGAGCAATATCATGTCACACACAAATTTATTTGTCTGAAATAGGCTGCCTGAATAGTTTGCTGTATAAAGCAAGCACTTGAAATGTATGATGTGCATTATGTTGTTATACATGTGCACATGTAAGGAACTCAGCCTGCATGACCAATCAAGTGCATGTTACAGCACTTGTATTTTGTAATAGCTACCGGCAGCCAAAATATCTAAACAAGACCCACTATTTACAGAGTTTGCATCACTGTCTGGAAACCAACTCACTCTAGATCTACAAGGTGGTTAAGAAACTACTTTTATGTACAACATCTGCAGGCCTCTAAATGACTAGGTTTCTCTTTATTCACTGGTTTTAAACACTAACTTTTCAGCATCTCAGTTCTGTTTACCTTTGCAGCCTTGTTTCTCATGGTACATCCGCGGTACCAACCTTAAAGCAACAAATGATCATTCTTTTAGCAGAAACTATTTGGAAAAGTTGGTGCTAGATTTCCGTATTTGCCCAATACTTCACTATGCATGTCATACACAGCTGAACTGTTTAGGATAATTCAAGTGAAAACACTTTTTGGTTGTTGTTTTGAAGAACGAAACAGTACAGTTACATCATACATAATGAAATTTGGGATAACGAATATCTAGCCAATGTTTACAACTACAGTGTACAAAGAAGAAAAAAACGTAAATTTATATGTAATGAATTTTTATTAAAGAGACAAATCTTTCAAAAAGCACAAAGTCATCGAAAGTCAGGTTTTTCTTTATCAGTATTAAAAAATGGAGACTTGGGCCACCTGTTGCAATGGCACCAATCGGAAAAGTTTGAGTGCAAATTTTAATGAGCGCATAGAGAGGAAGTGTAAGTCCATTAATAAGGAAATTGAAATAGCAATAAAGCTCTTAATATTTTGTTATCAGGACTTAACTCACCGCAGCATTCCTCCATAACATGCACAGTATCGCCGATAGCTAAGCGCAGTCCATGGCTCACTTCTCCGTTAAAGTTGTAAATAACTAAAAGAAAAAGATAACGTCCTCAAAATTAATCCGATCGGGGGAAATATTTAATATGAATGCAATCACGAGGAAATTAATTGGAGATCAAGCATCAGACCGAAGAAGCCGTTCACAAATACATACCAACACCATACTTTGAGTCAGTTGTCCGTTTCCAAGCAGCCATATTGTTACACTGTATCTTATAGATTACAGTTTCTAATCATATAAGACGTGAGAGTTTAAGTGTGAGGGCCAAGGAGCGAATCTTTCATTTTCTCATTGACGTGACCCGAACTGCTATCAGGCGCCATGTTTACTTTTCTTCATATCCAGCCTCGTTCGCGTGACATTTATAAACTCACCCCTCTTGAGTTGCTCTTACAGTGCTGTACAATGTCACTTGCAGTAACCAAGTGGGCTCCTGCATTAACTGATCAATGTTCAATTCCCTTTACGTCTTCCTGCTTCCCTGTTTTGTAATTGTATCGTAATTTTGAAGATCCGTGCGCGCGAGTTCAAGGATCTCCTCTGCGTGTACCAGCCAATTTTTCTGGTTTGTTAGGGGATGTAGGCACCTGGTTAAGAAAAGAACTCAAAAATATAATTTCAAAACGGAATCCATTCCATCTGGAACATTTTCTTGCAAGATTAAGAGTTTTCCTTTTTATAACATCATTTAGCATATGTCCGCGCTACAAGAATTGGTGAGGGATGATTACTTGAATATACGCTTCTTTTGCAGCATTTGTCGGAGTTTAAAAAAATTCTTTCACTTGTTTCGGTAATATTAGGTTTGAACCTCGTTGTAGTCTTGCTCTGGAAGCAGGCCGTTTAATCGGAGATAGAAACCAGCCAGGGTTTGGATTCGAATCCCTTCTCCGTATGCTGTTCACACTCCACAGCTGACTGACGCGAAAAGTGGTACGTCAGGTTTATCGACATTTGAGAAGCTCTTGAGAGAAGTTTCAGATCAGCAGTACCTGCAGTGGCTCATGAGGGACACACCGATTTTTTTCGTCGCAACTTATTAACTTGCGATCGCAATTCGCTAATTTGCAATCGAAACATAGTACATGTAACTTGCGATCGCGACTTACTAACTTGCGATCGCAACTTAGACCAAAAAAATCGGCGTGTCCCTTATAATCAAGAGGAAAAAAACAGATTTTATTTACACAGTGGTTGCTAACGGGAGGCTGGCCATCAAGGAATATATAAACGGTGTATCCACATTCTACATTACAGAGAAAAATAGAAGGTATACCGCGGGGAATGGTGTGACGTCACTATGTCGTTCATATAAAATTCCAAGATGGCGTCTCAGGAGGAAGTTTCGCTTAACGGTCGCGAGCAAGCAAAGTCTCCCCTGCAGGAGAAGACAGCGACCCATGCGTTACTGAGCGATGACCATGTAAAGAAGAAAAGGAAGAGAATTTCTGCAGACTATTCAAATCCCGTTCCGATTTCTCCCGGGCTGGGGAACGAGCTACGATTGAGCTCATCAGAAGAAAGTTGGAATGTCACATCCATTTCTTCTCCGTCGCTTTCTCCTTCGCCTACGAAAACACCAAACAGTCTGAGGACAACTTTAAAAAAGATTAAGAAAGAAGGTATTGTATTTTTTGTTGTAAATGAACCTGCAGTTTCCTTAGAACCAATTGTACAGCAATGGAAATTTCGCAATAAATCCATCTGCGTACACGTACTCTCTGCACACGTTTCGATTCCTTCTGTATGCTGACAAAAGCGAATTTTGCTTTACAAGAATATTATTGAAATTTTCTCTTGATACTGCAAAGCATTGAAATTTAGATTTGAATTGGTTAGCCCTAACTTCTCCATTCACTAGCCGAAGGTTTTTGACGCACACAATGCGTATTGATAGTTGTAGGTTGGCCAAATAGTGTGTGATAAATAGTAGATTCGTCTACGTTTGGATTTAGCCAAAATTTTTACTTCGATATTTTTTATGTGGTGAGTAATTTGTGGTAGAATTGTACGTTGGCAACGTATTTTTCCATCCATTTCATGTTAGTTTCCTGATTGATTTGCATATTTCAAGCAAGAAACTCATCTCCACGTGTTCATCTCACTGAAAAAAAGAAACATAAAGTTGTGTTTCATTGCTTAAAAAGCCCAATCTAACCCGCATCAAATGTTCCAAAACGTCAGATAGAACAACGCCACCGCACTTGCTAGTCAACTTTTCTTGTTCTTCACGTGTACATCTACATGTACATGCTTGTCGGTGTTTTTACTATATTTAGCAGGAGCAGAGATCCGTTAGGAAAAAAGAATAATCACTTTTGAAAACCTCCTTTTGTGTTCGACCTACTGTACTTGGAGTTCTTTTTACTAAAAGCTGGATTGTTGCCAAATTTTACAATTACAACTTATTTTCAGATAGATTATGATTTTATGCATGTCTGTATTGCAATATTATTATATGTTTACAGAATGGAGATGGGGTTGATTTGAAATCTGATGGTTAGTCTCAAGGTTACTGTATAATTATTGTTTCCTTTCCTGCTTTTAGGGAAGAGTGAATTTGCTCCCTCAGCTCCGGAGATAATTTCCCGCAGTGATTTAAAATTAAAAATCAAAAGAAACTCAGGTACTGTAATGTTTGTTTGTGACAGTAACTGTTGTTTCAGTAGATTATTCTGTACTGAGTGCATATATTATAGCACTGGTAATTTGCCATACTTTGCAGTTGAAAACAACCATGACAGTAACAACTCCAAGCCCAATGGACTTCAAGATGTTAAAAAGAAAAAAAAGAAACACAAAACGCATCATCATCACCATAACCAAGATGAAGAAAAACCATTTGATAATCAAGATTATTGTATAAGGTCTAATCCTAAGGAAAAAACACGTTTATCACATCTCATTCACACTGAAGTTGACTGTAATGGTGGTGGCACGGTTCTTCATGTATATTTGGATGAAATAGCAGACTTGCGGGAAGAAAAGTTACAAAAATTTGTGAAACTTTTCTTTCGAGAAGTTTTTGCTGAAAGAAGTGAAGGTGTTGCCAGACATGTGATGGGTATTGTGCACAATGCTGTAGCCTATCTTCCTGAACTTGTTGAATACTTTGGTGCTCACCATCCTAATTTAACAACGAAGGTATCTTCGTTGTACAAAAAATCTGATATTGAGACTCTAAAAATGGAGGAATTTTGTCAAAAAGTCCACTGTACATACTCAAGTGGGACTTATCGCTATGGACCGTTACTGCAGTTTAGTTTAGTTGGAACTGTTCATGAGGAGAGTGGAGGATATTTCCCAGAATTTCTAGACCTTCTTGAACAGTGTCTGTTTTTAAAAGAGACAATGCCATGGGGATCTCTGTCTGTACTTAATTTAAATGATCGAAGTAAAAGCAATGATGGCCCAATTTTGTGGGTCAGGCCAGGAGAGCAGGTCATTCCTACTGCAGACATGTCCAAGTCTCCATACAAGAAACGCAGGTTTGTTCCTTAAAATAATAAGTTTATTCTCTAATATTGTAGCAGAAGCTAAATTACAAAAGAGGTCAGATTAAGTGACAGTTCAAAACATAAAGAAGCAAAAACAAGTGTTACGCGTATTTAAATGTGACAAAGTTGTCTGTGCGGAGAAGCCCATTTGTATTTACTAGTTGGTTCCTGGGATTGTGCAAGTTATACATGTAGTTATGACAGGTACCTGCACAAATGGGAAGCAAGCTAGACATACATGTACACTGTGATAACGAACCAGAGAGAGACTGCAGAAAGCATTTGCAAGCTCTAGTATGGCGCTCCAGCTGTGTAGGCAAACCCATTAGAACAAGTGCCTGGTCATAACTAAGGATAGGATGAATGATGCGGAGAGCTTCCTTTTGAACTGACTCTGAGATCCAAAAGATAGGTAAACCAGCCCCAAACCGGAGACGCGTATTTTAAGATTGACCTGACAAGGCTGCAAGACACCTAAACGATATCTTGGGCAGAAAGGCATTATTTTTTTAAGACTCTCAAGGTATAGAGGCATTTGCACGTGTGCTTGACTATGTAGTCGCAATGATTATTTAATGACAGGTCTGACGAGGTAAATACAACAAACACCTTATGCATTGAGATCTGCTCTAAAGGAGCGTCACTAATATGAATCTGTGTTGTAGGAAAGGGTTTTACTCTGGGGAAATCAATGAGCATGTCTTTGCATTTTGCGCTATTTAACCGTGTTCCATGTTTTCATTGGTCAAAATCCTTCAACGGATTAGAAATAACTTATTACATTATTTACATAACTGTAAACAGTAGTTACTGTACCGCAACGACATGAATTGGAAAGATGCATGGAAAAGTTCAAGTGTCCTTGTAAATCACCCTTGGGATGTGATGTTATGTGTGCATCTTGAGTTGCCTTTTGTGCAACCCTTAAGCCGTAGTGAAGAAGCATGTACAGTATGCACACAGTCTTAAGAACCAGTAAGAGCTCAAACCAAATGCATATGGGTAAGAAATGCATGCAAATCAAATTTTAAGTTGTTAGTTTATCTGCTGCTGTACTGCTGTTGAATATCTCAGTTATCAAACATTCCCCCTCCCTCCCAAAAAAATTTCAGCATTAAGCGAAAGGAAAAGACTTCTCATATTTTGATTAAATATTACTATCCGACACAAGAAGTTTAAATTTTATATCTTTATATATATATGTATATGTGTGTGTGTGTGTGTGTGTGTGTGTGTGTGTGTGTGTATATATGATGCAAGTGGGCAACCACGAAACAGGCTTGTAAGGATAAACCTGTAGTTTGTTTGTGTGTTTTTTTCTCCCGCAACAACTATATATATATACATATATGTATAGTTGTTGCGGGAGAAAAAACACACAAACAAACTACAGGTTTATCCCTACAAGCCTGTTTCATGGTTGCCCACTCATCAGGGGATATACCACGAAACAGGCTTGTAGGGATAAACCTGTAGTTTGTTTGTGTGTTTTTTCTCCCGCAACAACTACTTCGCTCTACGTTCACGTATTGAGCACTGTTTTACGATTAATCAACTTTTACACTTTATATATATGTATATATATGTAGGCAATTGTGGAAAACGAGGACGGACAACTTCGAGCGAAAAAAAAAAAATATATATAGATACAGTAAAAAATCTAAAAAAAGTTTAAAAATTTAATAAAAATAGACGTTTCGGTCAATGACCTTCATCAGTTGCAGGCACTGCAACTGATGAAGGTCATTGACCGAAACGTCTATTTTTATTAAATTTTTAAACTTTTTTTAGATTTTTTACTGTATATATATTTTTTTTTTTTTTTTCGCTCGAAGTTGTCCGTCCTCGTTTTCCACAATTGCCTACAAATTTCATTACTCGAGGTTTGGACTACGAATCCTTTTGGATCCTTCTGGCGTGTGGCATCCCTGTTGGCTCGAAGCATCATAACTTTTTATGTATATATATGTATATAGGCTAGAATATTTAACAAATAAAGAAGCTTAAGCCGTGTATTACACTGTGATAAAACACGACAGTGAAATGTAGAAAACACAAGCCGCAGGCCCGGAGTGTTTTTAATCACAGTTGTAATACACGATTTAGGCTTCTTTATTCGCTTTATGATATAGATTTTACTTGCCGCGGGTAGAAACAACAAAGCACACAGATCAACAAACTGACGCCATTTAATACCAACTTCTCAACTGTTTTTGCTTCTTCTTCTTTATTTGTTTTATTATTCTCAGCTTCAAAACTTTCTGCTGCTTCACAGAGAACTCCATCACGAATTTCTTCAAAGAAAATGTTTTTCGCCATCTCTTACAGAATTGTTGAGTATTGGTAATGTGGTGAAAAACAACAAAACACGCTTTTTCTATGTTTTATACTCTGATGAAACATGGGTTTTTGACCAATCAGAGTGCACATAAGAACTTAGCTATGTTATAAATATATATATATATGTATATGTATATATATATATATAGATGCAGAAGGTTGAATAAACAGAAGAAGATGCAAACTTTTCTCATAGGAGGTCTTCAATTCAGGTGGACGTTTCACCCATTATGGCTTCTTCAACACTAAGAATATCAATACTCGGAATCTGAGTATATATATAGATAGGTATATCGATGTTGCAGTTAATGTTTACTTTGAACTAGATAATTTTTTTCTTATGAGTTATTAAAAAAAAAACAATAAAAGACGCTTTTTCTATGGGTTTTTGACCAATCAGAGCACGCGTAAGAATGTAGCTATATATATATATAAATATATATAAATATAAATATATCCCCTGATATATTCCCCTGATATCCCCTGATGAGTGGGCAACCACGAAACAGGCTTGTAGGGATAAACCTGTAGTTTGTTTGTGTTTTTTCTCCCACAACAACTAAATATAAATATATACATATATAATATATAAATTGTAAAAGTTGATTAATCGTAAAACAGTGCTCAATACGTGAACGTAGAGCGAAGTAGTTGTTGCAGAAGAAAAAAACACACAAACAAACTACAGGTTTATCCCTACAAGCCTGTTTCGTGGTTGCCCACTCATCAGGGGATATCCCCTGATGAGTGGGCAACCACGAAACAGGCTTGTAGGGATAAACCTGTAGTTTGTTTGTGTTTTTTCTCCCGCAACAACTAAATATAAATATATACATATATAATATATAAATTGTAAAAGTTGATTAATCGTAAAACAGTGCTCAATACGTGAACGTAGAGCGAAGTAGTTGTTGCAGAAGAAAAAAACACACAAACAAACTACAGGTTTATCCCTACAAGCCTGTTTCGTGGTTGCCCACTCATCAGGGGATATCCCCTGATGAGTGGGCAACCACGAAACAGGCTTGTAGGGATAAACCTGTAGTTTGTTTGTGTTTTTTCTCCCGCAACAACTAAATATAAATATATACATATATAATATATAAATTGTAAAAGTTGATTAATCGTAAAACAGTGCTCAATACGTGAACGTAGAGCGAAGTAGTTGTTGCAGAAGAAAAAAACACACAAACAAACTACAGGTTTATCCCTACAAGCCTGTTTCGTGGTTGCCCACTCATCAGGGGATATCCCCTGATGAGTGGGCAACCACGAAACAGGCTTGTAGGGATAAACCTGTAGTTTGTTTGTGTGTTTTTTTCTCCCGCAACAACTATATAATATATATATATATATATTTGTCACATTGCATGCACAGGAGATCAAGCATTGTGCACCTTTTAATAATTATTGAAAGGATAAATTTTAGAATTAATACAATATGGGTTATTGTGTTTCGTTCTTCACAGAATTGGTGTAAATGAACTTCAAAATCTACAGTACCTTCCAAGAGCTACAGAACCAAGAGAAATACTGGCAGAGGATAGAACACGTTGTCATGCAGATCATGTAGGTCATGGTTTTGACAGACAAACAACAGCAGCAGTCGGGGTCTTGAAAGCTGTTCATGTTGGTGAAAGGTAGCATAATTGTATTTTTATTATTGATTCTTTGATATTTGTTAAGAGGCTTTTATCCAATGACTTTATACCATGCCAAGCAGTGTCCCCTCTGGTTTAGTTCATTGGTGGTGCACTGAATTCCACTTGGCCCCCCCAAGTTTTGAAATAGAAAAAGGATCAGAAGTTGTGTTATCGACATCAATCTAATTCATCCATGAGGTGACTTACACTGCACACTCTTCATTAGGTTAACTTGGATTTAGTTTTCTGTCACATGTCTTAATTATTTGTCATGGCTTGAAGAGGTCAAGGAATAATCTAGCCCAGAAGATCGTTTTGTGTTTAAAAATAACACGATGAAGACCTGTAGCATGATCATGTGTCACTTTTGTGTAACATAGCGATTATTTTAAAATTATTCAAAAGATGGTTCCAATGACTTTTTACACGTAACTTTATCAGATATTATGCTTCATGCATTTTGGAAGTGTTTGTTACTAAATTCTAAGTTTTTTTCCTGCGTTTTGGTAATTACCAATAATTCCTTGTGGGTGTGGCAGATAGGAAAATGAAGAGGAAAACCGTAAAATATTAGTTACAATTAAGTAAATTTCTTGCTAACTATGTCTTTTCTACAATGATGCTATAATTCCATCATTGACTTGAATACATGTACAGCTGAAAAGGACTTCAAAATTTATGATGAAATACCATGTGGGCCTATAGCTGTAGGAATTTGTTGAATCTAAATAGTGAATCACCCTACAAGGAGAAAATGGTTAAAAGCAGTGAATGTTGTTTTTGATCGCGAACGAAGCAAGCAAGAAGCATTTTTTCTTCATATTTGCTTGAATTTGCAGTTGGATGAATATAATTTCAATTACAGTAGTTGAAATTTCATTTATTGTTGTTATATCTGTCATTGATATGGTTTGCTGATATTAATTAAGTGTTTGTTATTACTTTTTTAGGCCTACTAGCAATAGAGAATGTAAAGATGTCATTTGCTTCAGTGCAGAAAACTTCCCCTTTGTGGCACAGAAACTTCAGTTGGATTTACATGAACCACCAGTTCAGCAAGTAAAATGACATGTTTTCTTCTTACTGTATGAGCCTCAGTAGTACCATTTGCAGGCCTACCAGACCTCCTTTATTTCCTATTTATCCTATGATTTGTGTAGAATCCTAATTTATCAGTAAAAGCAATATTCCCTTACTAATTTTTCTTATTTGGTGAAGCTAATGAACAATTAAAGAAAAATATAATAAATATGTATTTATGGTACATGCTACCTGTGATTATATCATCACTTCCCATTCTTAGTGGGATTCCTGTGGTTCAAATTGCAAATTTCAAGGTCTTCTCATGGGAATAGAAAAGTGTGTTTCTTGCTTTATATGCTTTGTATTCATTATATGAAATCTATTTTAGCTCCTACAAAGAGCCTATATTTTGGCAGAAAATTCCTATATTTTCTTATATTTTAACTTGAACAGCCTATTTTTGCTATCCAATTTTCCAAAATGTGGCTGGGAGGCCTGCATTTGCATGAGCTGGACTGTTATAGTCAATATAACTAAGTAAAAAAAAAAAAATATATATATATATATATATACCGTATTTACTTGTGTATAAGTCGACCTTTCACGACCAAGAAATCATCCCAAAAAATTGCCCTCAACTTATACACGAGTCATACACAAAGACCTGACCAAGCAATCCAAGAAATTAGCATAACAATTGCCTGACGTCCATTACGAAAACCGAGCTTACAAAACCAGTTCTAATTGTGCTCGAGGTTTGTCAGTTTTCGGCACATTTTTCGTCGACAAAAAAGTGTGAAATTCTAAATGTTAAGTGGTTTAAATGCAGACCAACTGGAGATGATTTCTATTGTCTTTTGATCTGTAGAGCAGACATTTTTATTAAAGCTTCGCTGGTGTTTACGGTGTTGAACTTTCGTTTTCATTGAACGATTACAGTAGCTTAGTGACCTGGCAAATGCTGTTGCTCGCGTGGTCTTGTTGTAAGTCGAAGTGCTCGTGTGTGAAATCATGATGATATAAACAAGTCCTAATAAACTTCACAGCACATGATTACCGTGTTTTCAGTATATTCTTAGGAAGAAAAGATTAACTTTTTTGGGAAATTTCTTTTGGACTGAATTTCACTACTTTAACTGGAAATGATGAAAAATCTGATTTTTGACCTTGAGAATGGGGGGTCGACTTATACACGAGTTCAACTTATACACGAGTAAATACGATATATATATATGTAGGGGTTAAGTACATATACTGTACCTACAACTGTTCATTTACCTTGTAATTCTTTTATTGACTCTACGGTGTATGAAATGTGTTTTACTGGTAAAATAATATGGTCATATTTTAAACTATTCAAATTTATACTTTTACTTTTTTGTGCTTCTTTTAGTGTGTAAGTTGGGTGGATGATGCAAAACTAAATCAGCTGAAGAGAGAAGGTGTAAAATACTCCAGAATTCGCCTCAGAGACAATGATATCTACTTTATTCCTCGAAACATTATTCATCAATTCAAAACAGTCACAGCATGTACAAGTATTGCGTGGCACCTGCGATACAAGAATTATTACCCAGAGGTAACAAAGGCGGATGAGATGGCCAAGAAATAAGTTGGTTCTGTAAGTTGATAAGAAGATACTGTATTTTATGAGAGAGAAATTTATAGATTATTAGATTGTTATACATTGTTATACATGTAATGTCTTAACTTAATGGACTGCAATGTACATTGTAATTATCATGTAAGCTGATTCAAACCCAGCTCCATTTGTTGTACATGTATCTTTGCAGTAAGCATTCAGTGTGCAGTGGATGTAATTTAACATTTAATTTATCAGGACAATTGCAATATTGCTGCAGCAGTGTTTGTTGCAATTTTGGTGATAAATATGATCCACACCTTCCCTTACAATATTATATTATGATCCTTACATTTGTAAAAAGATCTCTTGCTATATGTTCATAGGTGACATACAGTATACATTACGTACAGTTAATAAGATAGGGTGCTTTTAAAAATCCACAGTTGACAAGAAAAGAATAGACATGTCATATAGCTTCAATACCTTATGTCATACAGTTGATTCATCATGTCTGACTGTCTTTCATTGCTATATTTCACCGGCTTGATGTAACTTAGCAAACAGGGATGCAGCTTGAGAATGATATTCAATTTCTGTAGGAACTGTACAAAATTAGTGCATTTTTTCCACGGCCATTTGTTCCTTTCATGCATATCTTCAGCCCTAACCAAGTGAATGTCACTCTCATCCCATTCATGGTCAACATCTGATTTGCCTCTATGAGATCAAGGTGTAGTAATGAGACTATGAGGGAATGATCACCAATAATAAACTGTATTGATATTTAAACATACATGTATGTTTTAAATTTGAAACTGATTAACCATTACATGTATCATACAAAATGTCCCACTACCTAGAAAAATAAGGCTCCGTGGTCCCATTCTTTAATTTTGTCTCCTAATGACTTTATAATTATGTATTCTCCTCTCTGATCATGTATATAAACACAGAAAAGTTGAGATGTAGATAAACTGGTCTTTACATATTACAGTCATTGTGCTCACTTTTCTAAAGGTCTTCAAATTGATTTTTTTGTATAGAATTAATTCTTCCACTTAGTGCCAAAGCTAAAATATAAAATCATGGTACTATACTGTGGTACTACTTACTTTATTGGACAGGTTGGTTCTAATGGGTTTAACTTTTTAATGCATAAAGATAATGATGCAGTGTGATCATTCTTTGGAAAATGTTAGCAGTATTATTTTGGTTTAGTACAGTGTGGTCTTAACTATTCCTTCTCATGCCTTGTTACATTCTTTGGACAACGGCACTGTACTGTGAAAATGATTAACATGTGCTTTACAGTCTATCTGTGGTCCTCACCTTTGTGTGGACAGAACTATGCTTTGTGGCTCATCAGATATGGAAAGGGTTAAGATTTAAATTCATGTCAAGTGGGAGTCTCTATTAGTATTTGTGTGTGAAGCGTCTCAAGAGCACTCTGGTATTTGTAGCTTGGAGATTGTCAAGTTAAAATATTTATTGGCAAATTGAAAGAGTCATTAACTTATTATCCATAGTACAAAGTGTGTAAATAAATGTTTGAAGTGGTTCTCCAGCTTACAATGTTGGTGCAAATATGTAGGGGCGTGATGGTCAGTGCTAAAATCATTACAGTTTCTAAAGTAAAAGGGTATCCGGATCACAGGCAAGGCTACAAATATATGTATATATATATATATATATTTTTTTTTTTTCTTGAGAGCACATATTTCCGACTAAGTGACCATTGTGGTCGGACAAAACAAAAATTAATGGAGTCGGACATCACCAAAAAATGAAGGTTGAATTTTATTCATCTTTACTATTAAACAATACATGATAAAAGATAATTGTCCGGATATCATGTCTGACCACATTAGGGATTTCGTTAGTCTCCATCGCGGCCGTATTTTAGCAAAAATAACGTTGCGTGACATCCAAAAAACGGCTGCGAGGGAAACTAGGATTTCGTCGGACATGAGCCAATTTTGGTCGGCCAATGGACCGACTGTTATTTGCAGCCCTGTCAGGTGCTTTGAAACATTCACGTTGATGTTATTTAACTTCTTACATACTTATTACATTGTTATTACATTCTTACATACTGTAAGCTAGCCCCTGCTCTGCCCCTGGAGGTTTTTTTCCTCTTTTATCGAATACTCATCGTTTCGCGGCGACAAGATGAGAGAGATAAGAGAGACAAGAAACGCCAATCATTAAAAGCGAGAAAATACTGGCCCACCTGAAAAAGAAAAAAAAAACTACGTCGCGAAGAAACAGAATTATTTCTGTGTTGTAATTTGATTTGCTCTAAAATTTCTCCTGAAATACCCGCCTCCCAGGAAGTCTGACCCACAACCTCGGGAACATTTCTGTGGCTGCTCTCCAGACAGGAACACGTGGCCACACAGATTAAGGTAAGATGATGTTTACACAAATACAACTCGCATTCTATCTTAAAATGCTCAAATGTGTTCTAGGTGAAAGTCTGGCTTATTATTGTGGTCGTTTTTGACGGAAAGGGAATAAAAGGTACATTAAATGTGCCGCGTAACACGTTTACTTACTGTGAACGGTGAAAACGGAGCTAGAGCTACGCCTGAAGTGTTAAAGAAATCTGATAGCACTAAAGAAATAAAACCAAGAGGTCTGGAGAAGGTGTAGTGTGACGTCATAGCGACGGGGTCTATTTCAGGACTTTAATCCCTGGTTCATTTTAAAATCACAGGAAAGTCTTAAAATTTAGACAAACTGCTAATTGTAGCTGAATTCGTTTTGTATTACGGGTGTTTCTCGGCTTATCCAGTTACTTGCTAAGAAAGGAACGTCAGTTCGTCACTCTAAGTCCACTTTAGTCAGATCCACTTACAAGGGAAGGGTTACAGCTAGACCCTTAAACCGAAAAAAAATATATTGAAATTTGTCAATGATCAATGTCGATTGCAACAATAATTCCTCTCCAAAACAGTATAATTATGGTAAATTGCATCGCAGCGAGATAGCTTGTTGTGTTGCTTTTTTGGACTCGAAAAGTATGTCGTGTTAAAATTTCGGCCACGTGAAGCTCTTACGTGCCACTCATCTTTTTCGGCTGTATTAAACCATTTCCCAGCCGTGGAAGTGAATAGGAAGTAAAAGCATAGCATTCACTTCCCCTTGTTGATGTTGCTTTTTGAAGGAATGTTACTTATACAATATCAACACTTCCGGCTTCTTTAGGAAGACGAGATCACTTCCTTAATCAATTATAAAGAGATAAATTCATCGGCTTCCTCGGAAAAAAAAAAACAAGGCTGGACTAAAAGAAGGCCCATCCTGGCCGAGGTCTCATAGAAAGTACAACAAACACTGTTTTTTTCAGAGTGATTTGGGGGGCACTTGTGAATGTGGTTTTCATATGAAGCACGTGCGCAGGGCAGGGTGGCATGGTTCGGAAAAGAGATTTATATTTACTGTCAGTTAAGTATAGCCAGGTAGGGCTTCACTAAGTTGCAGTAAAATTATACGTTGTTTTTTGTGGTAAGATTATTATACTGATCCAATAAAATTGTCGAGAGTCGAGAGTAAAATGTCGAGAGTCGAGGATAACATGTCGAGGGTCGAGGGTAACTTAAAAGATATATTAAAATAAAGTGAAAAATAAAAATCAAGACAGAATTCTCTTTCGCCAGCTTTTCGTTTTTTTTTTTTTTGTTTTTTTTGTTTTTTGAGTAAAGCCTTGCGTGACACGGCCAAATGACTTCTCCCTCCTTATAGTCTTGAGTGTAGTAACTGCATATACTACACTCGTACGCTCAAAAGACTACAGTTACATTCTGCTTTAGAACTGGTGGTCTAGTATTGCACAGTTTCCAATTAATACCAAATAAACTAGAGAGAACTGTTTGAAAGTATCCAGTGTTTATATATCGGGCAGTCAATGAACTAATAGGCAGGAATTGAAGGCTAAGATAACAGACATGCCATCCCCTGTTCTTTAGTACCGTACGTAACCCTATTTCAATCCACTGTGTTTACGTTAATATTCTTTACTTGGCGCGCGAGTGTGGCATGAAAACAATGAAAACAAAGTTAGTTACTGGTTTATAATAATGTTCTACAGTCCTGAAAAGAAACGCTTTACTCAAAAAAAGAAAAGAAAAGCTGGCGCGAAGAAAGTTCTGTCTTGATTTTTTATTTTTCGCATTATTTTAATATATTTTTTAAGTTACTCTCGACTCTCGACATTTTATTCTCGACACTCGACAATTAGATACACTCCTTGATTAGCTATGTATAATCATGCGGTGTGAATCGGTGTAACAAATACATCGCACAGCATTGTTTAGACCCATTCAGAAATTAAAAATTAATTAAAAGATAAAAATTGCTATCCTATCATTGTTTCTGCTTTTTTTATTTTGGCTTTATCCATCTACTTATTGCGGAGGCCCTAAGATTTGAGAAACAGTTAAATACCGTTAATAAATAAAAAGTAACATTCAAAACGAATTTATATATTAACTCGCAAGTACACAAAGCTCTTGCGGTGTTTTTGAAATATTAGTGAAATCTAGAATTTTCTACTAATGCTTTTCAGTGTCATAATTACAAACAACATTCCAGACGATACGAATTTAGCATGAAACAGATATCTGTACAAATTAAAAAGCCAGACTGCTGCACCCCCTTTCCTCACTGCGTGTTTGATTCACTGCATATTAAATGGTTCTTATGTCTAGAAGTTCCATTCAACAAAGACGTTATTTTCTGTAAGCATGTTTCATGTAGGCGTTTACCGTAAATGCTCTCAAACGACGGAACATACACCCACGGTTTCGTCACCGCCGCTTCGTGATGCACGTTCCATTTGGACGCACCTTTATGCTCCCGTTGACTAACGCAATATAAATTGCGCCGGCGGAGTTAATTCAGTCAGAACCTTACCAATACATCAATTATATTGTTTGGGGGAAGAAAGATAAATTGAGGCCAAAGTACCGATCACGAGTACCGACATGAGAGTCCTTCAGGTTGTACTGTTTCTGTGTGTCTGTACACTGAGTTACGGGGGTCTTTTTCAGCAAGAACATCCACAATTGGCCTTTTGTAAAGCAGATTTTGGTAAGTTTCTTGTTTCCGTTCACTCATTGTTAAACGATGTGGGGTAGGACGTCCTCAAACAAAACTACCACTTAGTAATTATTAACAACATATCGAGACTGCACTTATGAAATACGGTCTTGTAGGTTTCTTTGCTCGCCTCCTTAAAACAAGAGCATAAAATGACCGTCCTTCAGTTTCATATTTCACGTTTTTCGAGGATGCGAGTGTGTCGGTCGATCGGTACAACGCCAAAATTACCTTCATAATTTGGGAATGAAATGGAAAGGGTTTCAAGGAGAAAAAGAAAGAAGCCGGAAAAGTGAAAACAACCTGCCGGTAACAGTTCAGTAGGACTTAGTATGCGTGTCGCTCACCCAAACTATACAGGAAGTTCATCCGGCAGTTACTAAGCCGGTACCTATTATTTTTGTGTCACGAGAGGAAAATTGCGTATAAATGAAAGATATAATATAATAATAATAATAATAATCGAATATTTTCTCAGGATAACCCTTCAGTACATAGTACTGTTATCAACAGGGTCCTGCTAAGAATTAAAAATATTAAGATATATAAAATAAGATACATATTAAAAACCGTTGAAAATAGAATAGAATTTACAAGTAATAATCGTCTAAGGCTTTCCTAAATAAGACTCTAGAATTAATGTTTCTTAAACTTAAAGGCAATAAATTAAAAATCGAGGCACCTAAAATATAAAAGCTACGGCGCGCAAAATCCAGTCTGACTTTTGGTAGTTTTGCAGTTTTCCCATTGTTGCAGGTGTTTAAAGCGTTATGATGTAATCGGTGAAAATAGTCTTTAAATGGAAAGCATGCAGTTCCATTAAGGCAGTCAAATACAAAGCAGCACGCTCTCTTTTGTAAAAAGTTATCAACAGTTAGAATTCGAAGACCACAGTTCTGCGAACTGCATTTTGGAGAAATAATTTCAAGGCTTCGGGTCTCAATGGAGCGGATCATGCGTTTGCGGGACTCTGACCATCCAAGACTAGTATAGCCGCAATACGTAAATATTGGCATAATCATCGATTGGTAAATTCGTTGGGCAGTGAAAGTATCAATACTGGAACGGATGCGCCGTAAGAGGTTCACTCTTCCTGCTGCCTTCTTGTAAATTTTTTGAAAATGAGTTTCAAAATTAAGTGTCGGGTCCAGATGCACGCCGAGGTACTTATAACATGTAGTGATGTTGATGGGAAAACCGTTGACTCATGAGAGCTTGACTTGACAGCCTTGAAACAGGTTCAACCGCTTACCGGTACCAAACAGCATCACCTCAGATTTTCCTTTCTTTAGATTAAAAATAAGTTCATTATCACGAAACCAGTTAGATAGATTATCTAAGTCCTGTGAAAGACTGCTTTGTATCGCATCAATATCACTTGAGGATGTAAAAATCAAGAAAGGCAAGCGGGTATTAATCAAATGTGAACTGAAGTATGATAACACCATAGACCTAACGGATCGATTGCCTTTTAACTGACCTTTTTTACTTCTTGGTGGGTATCCATTACACCGCCACATCACTTGATTAAAGATCGTGTTTCTGTAACTCGATAGAAACACAAAATACTTGTCGCAGTCACGGGCATTGGGCTATTTTCTAAAAAAAATACAAAACATTTTCTTTGTGTTCCTATCGAGTTATAGAAACACTCGTGAAAGTTTACGAGAACTCGAAAAAGCTGTCGTTTTCCCAAACTTCCACTCGTGTTTCTAGTAAACAATTAGATTATGAGCTCCAGATTTCTATCGCGTGATAGTTGACGAGGGCGCAGCAAGGGAACACTGCTACGCTACTCACTATCTATCACAGAATAGATAGTGTGTAGCGTAGCCAATCGGAGCGCGGCATTTGTGATAAAACGCTAGTAGATTTATACTTAAACTCGATAGAAATACGGAAATTTTTTTCTCCTGTGGGTTGAGTTTGTTGTTGGTTCTCTCCTAGCTCCGAGGGTTTTTCTTTGGGTTGTCCGGCTTTCTTCCCGCCATAAAAACATAGGTCCGCAATGCGCACATGTGTGGCTCCTTAGACCACGTGACAGGCGCTTGACTCTCGTGGACCAAAACAAAGAAATAAACAAGACGCTTAGAGGCGTTTCCGTGGGATGCACTGGCCTATTAAGCATGGTTACTCGTGGTCGCAATCAGTTGACAAAGATTGACCAGTTACAATAACCTGCCATAGTTGGTCAAATGCGACCAGGAGAAGAAATCATGGGTGAAATAAGGGAAGTGACGAAAGTTGCCAGACAGATGAGCCTTTGGAATACTCAATAGGTTTCGGTCTGAAACCTATGTAAAAAAGTATCCCTTCCTATGAATACCATACCACAGGGAAAATACCGGTGCTCCGCCGATCACCGAAATTAAGCCCTGTTGGGCGGGTTTAGTACTTGGATGGTTGGATTGGTTTATCAGTCTTAATCCTCGTTAAATAACGTTATAACTATTACTATTATTATTGTTGCTGTTTTTATCGTTATTATTGTTATTACTATTATTATTGGAAAAGTATTCAGCACTACGAGGAATAGTCAACTGTTATTATAATTAGCAGGCTGGCCACCAAATGTCATAGTTTAATTCAAAAAACGTAGGTTCAGCTGTCAGTTGAGGCAGTGTTCAAAAAGACAACAGCAGAAACCGTTTAGTTTTTCTCGAGACAAGTTCTGTTTAACGGACGCAAGTTTGCTGGATTTACAGCCGGGAAAGGTCTCGTCCGGAACAGCTTCCGTTTCATGACTTCCCTTCCTATTTCCTGCCATATCGATTATCATAACTGCTGGGCATTTTAATCATGACTTCCAAAAAACATAGTTCTGAAAATGTCTCACGTATTGAGACGTGAACCACGTGATTGCCGAGACCTGAGCTTTAACGACCGCTAATGATTAGGTCCAAACGAGCTACTAAGCTTATTTTTTGAGGCCATACAAGGGCATTTCAGGATTCTTAAAACCATGGAAGTGATGCTTGTTTGGCCTGGTTTTTCTTCTCAAATTAAGTAAAATATAATGGAATAAAGAATCTCAGACGGATTTTTACCTGTTACAACATGGCGGTACCAATGTCTTTGGAAAATTTGGTTAAAGAGGGAATCATCAGGCGGTGTTGCTATGCTTAAGTTTATAACACCCTTCAGTAGAGTACGTTCATACATGTATAATGAGGGTACAATAGAGTACGTTCATACATGTATAATGAGGGTACATAGAGGATTTTACACGGTGGCGAGAAGATATGAATTTTATGTTCGAGTGGCAAGAACAATATCACACGAGTGAGCGAAGCGAACGAGTGAGATATTGTTCTTGCCACGAGAACATAAAATTCATATCTTCGAGCCAACGTGTAATGTTCTTTTTATTATATGGAGAAACCAATTCAACAAAAGCAAAACGCGGGAATCGTGACGTCATTGAACGATACGACACTCACAAAGGTGACAGACGGAAAATACGCCACTCGGGTCCCGGATGAAGTCGCGTATGGAATCTGCGAGTGGTTTAGTTACCAGTAAAACACTCCTCTCCATATAATAAAGTAGAGTACGTTCATACATGTATAATGAGCCGGGTACGATGAGAACGGACGGACTTATGGTGACAATGGTTCTTATTCTGGTTTGTTTTCTTTGATTTAGTAATTCGCGCAGTGGTAGTATCAGGGCCAACCAGTGAGGGCCACCATGACGTATACACTATCAGCATAAGAGAGGTATTTAAGGGGCTCGCAAGAAGCCCACAGGAACGAGCCTTCGGCGTGTTGGAGCAGTCCCTTACTACTAAGCTTTACACACCATCCTCCCAAGTATCTAGTCATATGTCGGGACAGTTCGGGATCAAGAATGGTACAGAGTATTCAATGTACGGCGTTATTCAGGAGGGTAAGCTGTTTACGTCATTCTCCTTTCTTCGCAAGCCCTGGCATAGAGTGACCCCACGACAAAAAGCAAACTTGAGGGGGTACTATGAGGCAGGATGCCGTCAGTGTCGGTTGAAGAAATGCTCGGAGGAATCGGATCCAAAGTGCATGGAAAAGTTGCCCGGATGTGAAAAGAAACAGCAGCAAGTTCGCTATTCCTTGAAAGCGGTCTGTTGGAGGGAGCTGGAACACTGCGAGGTAGATGAAACTGGTCAGCGGTGTGAATGGAAGGAAAACAGTGAATCGAAGAAATGTAGAGAATATCCTTATAAATGGCTTCGCTGGTAAACTGTCATTGAAAAACAAACCACCAAAACAAACGATGTAATTAATACAGAAATGCTGCTAAAGTAATGCACCTTTGTGAATAAACATTGCCACCGGCTCGTCGCCACGAGAAAACCATTTGCGCTAAATTTGGGCAAATCGCTATTACCAACCATTTTACAGAACTGAAAGACTTCTTCCAAACAGAAGGCTTAACTCTCGGATCGCAAACCCGCCCAGTAATGGTACAGTTGCACCATGTAAGGTTGTTCGCGGCATTATGATACAGTCACCTCAAATGCCACTGAGCTATGCCCGTTTCTATGTAAAAAAAAAAAAATCATAAAACTTGGAAAGAAGGCGAGCCACTGTAATATCGTATTAAGTGTGTAATAAAGCATTAACACCCGGCCAATTCTGGGATCTTACATGCGGTAATGGGCAAGGGATATAATATCGGTTTTTTTATATGAGTTCACTGTTACGGTCATAACTCAATTTTTAAGCAGACGCGATTAGAGCAAAAAATAGGTCGGCAATGCGTACATGTGTGGCTTACAAGGCCACGTGACAGGCGCTCGACTCTCGCGGACAAATAGACCCGATCGTGCCATGTGGCTACAAACTTCATCAAGAGAGAATGAGGTACCTCATTCTCTCTTGACTTCATGTAAGCCACAGAAAAATGGTTTAATAATGCACTAAAGGCGGTGGCCGGGGTATACTCTGAGTTCAGTGCCTTCAAACGGACTGATGGGTGAAAGGTTTGACTCCAAGGCTCTGTATGCAAGGAGATTTTAGTCGAGTCAGGGACCCTTCTTACAGAGATTCTAGCCCTGTGTTATAATTTTAATTTAAGACCACCGTGCCGCCGATAAGATACGAAATTCTAGCAGCCATAGAGGTAACGCTGAAGATAAACTCAACCACAGAAAAGAATTCAGGCAAAGTTACCAAAATACGCCTCTTCAGAAAATAACCTCCAATTCAAAAAGCGAAAATCTGTTCAAAGAGGGTTTACTTATGCTAACCGTCGCTTGCAGCTCACAGGGACACTGAAAGTCTCCCAGACTACTGCTCGCGTCTGCATGAACTCATGTAAAAACGCGCACCATATTCTGATTGGTAAATACAACAAGAATTCACCGCGTAGTTACTCAACTCTGATACAAAACAAACAACATGAAATACATTTTCGATTAGATCAAATCTTCAGGGTTTTTTTAATAACCAGAGAATAAATAAATACCAACTTAACTCAATAGTTGCAAACTAACTCTTCACGCCCACACTCTTAAACAACAATGGTGAAATGACTGCCACCTAATCTTAGTTATTATAAGCTCTGTTAATACAAAGCACAAAAGTAAAAGGAATAGAGGCAACCATCACCACAATAACTTTAAACATGGAATGTCACACGTGGAGTCAGTGGCTTTAACGCTTAGCTCTAACTAAAACTCAAAAAAAGAGGAACAACAAAGTATTAGTGTACAAGTAAGCGTAATAATATATATTTTGCGCGCACTTTCAAACCTGTCTGACGCACTTGCGTAGGAATACAAGCCTTGTTATTACAGTTTGCAAGAGGGATTCCTTATAACGGTCGGGATTTTACAAATCGCAGATGTAACCAAGAAACTCAACCAACTATTTAATCACAAGGCCTTAAAGAAAAATTATCCGCGCTGATCTGTCATAGTAACGGACGTATAAAATCTCAGGCCTGATCACTCCCTACCTATCTCTATGTCCTAATTGCTTTATGAAGTCGGCAAATTGAGAATTTCAAAACGTAATCACTGTTGAGTCTAAAACAATCAGCCGCATCAAATCCTACGTGAGAAGCAAAGAAAGTTACCAGTGGGAGATTGAACCCAAGACGAAGATGTACAACTGTACCTATATAGACCCAACATTAACAGTATTCGAAATAAGGCATAGCATGGACAAGCGCAGTCTACAGTGTAACTTGTAGTAAACCAGGGTCAACCGTTGAAACTGGTTTACTACAGCGTGGATAATCGGCTATGCCGAACGCTGAAAAGGAGAAAATGCTAATAATTTGGTACATGTACATTTCCACGTTTGCAAAAATAACCACCAATGACTCCATCTTCTGCAGAATGGGACCTACGAAGCCGTTAAGGAATTCTCGGTGTCCTTTTACTACGAGCCAAGCGGCGTCTCCAGAAATGCCCGTAAAATCGCCGCAGAAAAAGGAATTCGGCAAAGGCGTTGGATACAAGTTCCAGTACTGAGGTCCTCAAAACATATAATTATAAAACTTTTCGAACCTTAGAGGACGGAGGACAAAATCGATACCGTCAGCAGCATCCTAGGAATGAATACACCTGCTTGTGGACCTGGCCTGCATAACTGCTCCAAATATGCGCAAAACAACATGTTGCATAACTTAAATGGAAAAATGGCCTTGCACCGAAAAGCCATGATGGGTGAAACGATGCAGAAAGAGTTGAGTTCTTGGATCCAAGATTCCCGCAAGCAGTCAGAGCGGTTATTTGTCAAGATCGCCATCCAACCCGTTAACGGGTCTATCAGAAGATTCTACGAGCAAAGCAAACACAAACATCAATGGGACGACAGCAATAAATAAGTCTTTAATTACAATTTATTCTTGCAAAATGCAACAACAACATAAAGGTAAAATTTCTAGACAAACATGTGCTACACCGATTGCATATTGAAACACACTTCCATCTACACATTCAACTTTCAACTTTATTTTTTCATTAAAAGAATCTTACAATAAACTGGCTAGCAAATTAGCGTTGCTAATCTAGGCGGCCCAGTTGAAAGAAACAGACAAATTGAAATGAAAGGAAAAGGAAGGAAAAAAAAATTAATTTACTATAATTCTTATTTCTATTATAGCTTTATTTTAATTACCATATCTAAGGAAAAACGAAAAGGAAAAGGGAACTTACAGAGAACAGAAAAATATAATTTATAGAATATGAAATTACTTAACTGTTAAAACCAACGGTAAGATTTCCGCACAGGTCCCTACTCATTATGCATGCTGTAGTTGAATTGTCTTGGGAAGTGCGCGTGCAAACATTTCTGAGAACGAAACCGTTCGGGTACAGCTGCATAATGAAGTAGGGACCTGTAAGGAAATATTACCAAACCAACTTTTTAAATTATCAATGACAATGGGTGTATTAATGATGGGCATTAATGTTTCGAAAATGTACAAAAGTATATGATGAGGTATGGAATGCCGTAATTTTGAAATAATTCCAATAGTTTTACTGATTTTTGCCGTAATAGCGTCAATGTGATATTTCCAAGAAAGGTTGTTATCAATCAACACACCAAAATATTTAATATAACTTTTGGACTCTAGAATAACATTTCTATTTTTCTCGTTATTGAACATGTAGAGGTTCGGTTGGTAATGACTCTTTTTTGATAAGGATGAAAAATTACAAAATTAGTCTTGGTAGTATTGAGAGTTAACTTGTTAGATGTTAACCAGTCGTGGAGATTTCGTAATTCAATATTTACTATATTTCTAAGGGACACATTGCTACGGTTCTCAGTACCAATAACTCAAACAAAAACGAAAACATGGACGTATTCGAGGATTCAAAGATAACAATTACCTGGTTCAAGAACAGAGTCAGGATCTCCAGCAAGTTCTGAAAATAAGTAAGAACAGAAGAATTAGTTAACATGAAAAAAAAGGCCACACTAACAATCTGATTTCGAATGCTTTTTCTGCATGTATATTAACGTCTCGAAAGAGGTCACAGGGACACCACACACAGCGACAATGACCTACAACAGAACATCTGCGAATGAGTCACGGTATGATGGTGATTCATAATCACTCGAGCCCTGGTGAGCATTTCTACAAGAAAAAACATGTACTGTTTAGGCAGCCAAAGACACACATGCTCGCACGAATGCACGCACACACACAAGAACGGGTTTAGTACGTGTATGACAGTACCTTGTGAACCGTCTATATGAGCAACCACAGCAGAGGATCCTTCAGTGCGGCTCTGTTCCTGGGAAATTCGAGCCTGCAAATCCGCCTGAAGGGTAAAATAACAATTCCGATCTATATATAAACATTCTTACACTAGATGCCACACAGGAACACCTTTAAATAGTTCAGAATAAGAACCTAATAGGCTCTCACTAAGGTTGACCGTGTAAGGGTAATTAAAGCAGTGCGAAGCTTTTTGTTGACATTGAGTTAATCCTCACATCACTGACTCGAGTTTGTCAGTTAAATGCAAGCAAACACAAAGACAATAATTACTTTTCCATAATTGACATGAAGCTCTTACCTCGGTTAAACCTGTCAGTTTGGTCGGCAGATCATCTAATGTGACGTCACCATCATCATGACCGTTCACAACCTGAAAGACCGACACACCCAACAAAGATCAGCCAATATCTTCTCCGTACTACACCAGTAAAATGGAAGCCATTCAGCTCACGAGATAAAGACACCGAACAGCTGAAGTGATTTTCATTTATAAAATACTAGGTGCGCGCTGATTGGTCGAAAACCTATGGGTTATTGTGCCAGTAAACCTGTAAAAAATAATTTATGAAAGCAATAAACCGCAGTTTCTATGCGTTTACCAGCGTAATAAACCACTTCGAATGTTGGGAGAACACTCGAAGGACTTGTTAATCACGAGCCGCATCTTCTTGTGTTCTCCCAACATCCTGCGTGGTTTATTGTGCCGGTAAACAAATAGAAACTGCGGTTTATTGTTTACAAAACGACTATCAATCGAAGTTCAGTAAAAGGAATGGCAAAATGAAAGGCTAAAGCTCGAGACGTCAGCTTTTCTTTAACTCGTTTTGGGTCGGTGAACTGTAACATTTTAAGTTACATTCATTATTTCAAATCAGCCAAGCATCAGACTGTCCACCTGGTTGCAATGTGCAGTTTCCTTTGCGCTTTGCATGATTAGCAATTAGTTTGTCGAGGAAAGTACTTGACCTGTCCATTCTGAAAATAAGCTGAAGCCACTATTCCTGCTGCTGCTGCTGAAGCTGAAGCAGCTGCTGCCTGCAAAGCCTGATGCTGTTCATCCTGAGGTGCTCCGTCATCGTCATCATTATCATCACCATCACTATCACTGTGTCCACCCCTGACTGTCACTTGTCCTCTGTTCGCAGTAGCAGCTGCTGTACCTCCCACGTACTCCTGCAACTGCCGGGTCTCCGTGTCGTCGAACGATTCTTCTCCGTCTTCTTCCCCACTTCCAGTGCTACGGTCACAGAAACGAAACTGATCTATACCACTTCCTTATCATCACTTATATGTCGTCCCGGCCACAACCTAATCAGTTTACTGACCTAACCAGAATTACAGACATACAGATATACAAACATATCAACATACATACATATATATACAGAGAAACATAAACATACAAGCATACAAACAAAAACAAAACGTACAAGCATACTGCCTGGGTCAAATCTACTGTTATGTTTATATTAACTGCAATAATATATTTTATTTCATATGTACTCAAATCAGATACTTGTATTGTTGGAGTAGTTTCTAAGAAACTGGTGTTGCGTAGGTGGGGAATTGAAACACAAGAAATTGGGATGATCAAACAAATTGATAAGTTATACCACCGTAAGGTAAAAGGGTGGTGCTGACGTTTCGAGTGTTAGTCCTTCGTCAGAGCGACGTATAACTTACTTTATCAATTTGTTTGATTATCCTAATTTCCTGTCACTGATACTTGGTTTGTTGTAAACTGAAGTTTTATAACGTAAAATAAGACACATTAAAAACGTTACTAGGCAGTTGACTAGTGTTTGTGCTTCATTAAGGCAAATACGAAATAAGGTAACGTGCAATACACTTCCAGCGACTGGAATACCATACAGGGCACCTCACCTTGAAAAAGGTTTGGATTCACTTGCTGACAGCTCCAACTGAACACACTTAAAATGAAATGGGACAAAGAGCAATCACAAAATTTCGTTTTACTACAAGAGAATGACTTCATCTAGAGCACAACGTATTAATATATATAGATCCCAAACTAATGCTCTTCGTTCTAGTTTGGGATCAAAGGCTCTATGGGCGATCGAACTCATGAGCACCTTGAAAAAGGTCTAGAATACGCCACAACGACAAGAAAAAAAAGCAGAGGAAAAACAGCTTGAGATTGAGAATCTACTCTCTTAATCTCATTTATATCAAATAATACAAAGCCGTACTGTACTAATGGCAACTAAAGACGACACAGGGTACATCACTGCTATATAAGGTTTTAGAAAACATCTGGCTGCCAATCAGTTTCTAATAAAGATGAGTTAAATTGCACAAAAAACAACTGCTGGTCATTTTAACTCATCAATTGTAAAACAAGGTGTGATTAATCAAACAAATTGATAAATAATGGTAATTGAACTGAGTGGAGTGCAATTTGGTCTGAAATCATACGCGTGATTTCAAATATCGAACGAGCGCATAGCGCGAGTTCGATATGAAATCACAAGTATGATTTCAGACCAAAATTGCACGACACGAAGTTCAATTACCACTTTATTACACTCATTTTGAAATCACAGTTCTTTGTCAATACTACTTATTTATTTTTCCACTTCAGGAAGCCCGGTTTTTGAAGAAAAGTAACTTTTTAGAAATGATGCGATTTAGAGCAAAAAATGGTGCAATTTATGAATAAATCACACTGCTATGAGCCAATCAAATTGCAGGGATCACCTGTGATTTCAAAATGGGTGTAATAAAGTAAGTTATACCACAGTAAGGTAAAAGGGAGGTGCTGACGTTTCGAGTGTTAGCCCTTCGTCGGGAGATATTTTTTGCTGAAACTGTCCCCACAATAATGTGTGGTTAAACGAGAACAAAATTTCTGATGAAGCCACAGAACATTCAATCTAGGAAAATGGGATTGAGTAACACCGAAAACAGGCTAAAATAAAAACAGTCGAAGTGCAACTACAGTAACACTTACTTGGGGAGGATCCAGCGTGCTATTTCCAAGCAAACTGCAATTTACAACAAAAATCACAGGTTAATGTTCAGTTTGTTCCACGAGAGGTAAAAAATGTTTCAAAGTGCAGGGAAATGATACATAGCTGCTAAAACGGCTGCTTTACCTGGGTGGCCTATCTTCAAAGTGGCTTGCCATTACATCATCTCGAGCCTTAAAAGAGAAATAAACTCCTTTACTTAACACTGAGAGCATACAATGAAAATCTAACATTTCATAACTCAGATTTCTTCGTGTTAAAGTGGAGAGTAAAAAAATGAGCACGTGATGGTGTGAAGGTAAGTATTCAGATTTTAATTTATGACACAAAATGAAATAAAGTGGGAATGTAATGAAGGAATATGTACTGTGTTGAATAGATAGGCCATAGGGTCATAGTAAAGACATTACACGGTTTGCGATGGGTTTTTATGAAGTATAGCAGTCAGTTCACAATACCTTTCCCAGTTCTTCTTCCTCGGCTTCCTGTTCTTCTATTGATATTGGGAGCGCATCTCCTTCATTCCCTTCTTCATCTTGACATTCATCGTCAGCAACTCCCTCATCTTCTGCTCCGGACTCTTCTGAGGATTCCTCACTGCTGTCGTCCTCGTTATCGTTTCTCTCTTCACCTTCTGCTTCTTCACGTTCAGAGGTGCCGGCATCACTACCTGCAGCAGAAGTAGCGACGGCTCCTCTTTCGCCTTCCTCCTCAACCGCACTACAAATAAATAAATAAATAAATAAATAAATAATAAAATTAGTAATAGTCGCCTTGCATGATGTTTAGCGACATGTTCACATTGTAACCAGGTGTACGACCAGACATAGTTTGATGCTATGCTGTTTAATTAATGTCACAATAATTTCAATCCACCGACACGACGTTTCGACAATCTTGTCTGGTGTCTTCCTCAGGGGTGATAAGAATTGGTTGTATGGCCATATTTATACCTGAGTTGAATGGCGTTGCTTGATTACAAGGTGTAAATATACCCCAACAAGATGAGTTACTATATTCTATATATTAGCTCGGCTACAAGGTTAAGCTATTAACAAAACGACCGATGAAAATGGTCACTACGCTCTATGAGCGCTACGTAATCAAAACAATGGCATATTGGCCCATCAAATTCCCGGGGCTTTTGGTAAACCAAGGTCAGGAGTAAAAGCTCATTTAGAATTTTTACCTGTCTTCGGGCTGCTGTTCCTCTTTTTCTTCTGTGTCATCGCCATCTTCTCTATCTCCCTCCTGACCTGTTCCTGTGTCCGTGCTGGATGCGTAACCCTGCGCAACACGTAACAAGTAAAGTTTATATGGAATCACTTTACATCCTGGCACGACAAAAATATGACAAGGGTGTGCAATACTGGATGGGGAAGGAATCCTTATTCTCCAAGAAAATCTGTTAACAGCACTAGGGATATGCAACCATTTAAAAAAAACTCTTATTTAATTTGACCTCTGCACGTCGCATGGCTACGATCATTATTTGCGTTGTTTTTATGTGTGTCTACTACTTCCTTGTCGACCAAGGCCTACAAAAAAAAGTGAGAGCTGCGTGCCGCCCCAAGCACTCTTATGCCCCTGTTGCACATTCACTGGCAACGTGGCCCTTCCTTAAAAGGCCGGCCAAAAGAAAAAGGAAAGGAATCAAATCTCAACCCACTTTTTCCTTTCCAACACTAACCTGTCTCAACTGGGATCGGGCACTTGCTCCTCGAGTCCTACAACATACACAAGTATTCGAAGTATTTCAACACAGTACAAGTAGAAGAATACAAAAACTGTATACAGATTACTCAGCTATGAAATGTTTATCTATCCGTGGAGCTCGAAAGCAAAGAAGCAGAACAGCACCCAATTATACGATATTAGCATAAAAGGAAATGCGGTTTCCCAAAGGGGACATAAAATAGCGAAGAATATCTGACCACCAAAAAAATAAAATACGCTAACTTAATGCTCAAAATGTCATTTTTTTTTTTGAGCACTAGAGATAACACGGTACAGGATATTGCTATTCACTCTACGGTTCTAAAATATAGATGTTCAATTGCTTTTTCAGCAACAAGTAGTGTTATTCAACCAATAAAAATTAGTGCCAATTAAAAATGGGAACACGATTGGTTCCTTGACTACAAGTGTCCTCAAACCCGCTTCTCTAAAGGCGTAGTAATGTATCGGGCCAGAGAAGCAATTTTATGATCTCAATATCTACAAAGAATTAACTTTACTGGTTTTCAAGTTTAAGCCAGGCGATCATATGTTAACTAGTACGTTGGGCTGGTTAGAACGTCAAAAACTAACACATTTGACACACTCCGACTCAGAAATGGAGCTCCGCGCCAGTAAAGTTATCGGGAATTGCGAGATGTGAGCCCCAGAAGTCGTTACTCTCACCCATGGTCCAAATCTTGCATCAACCTGAAGAACGCCAACTCATTGAAAAGAATTTCTGACATGTCAACCAGCATATCCTCTCCACAGTCTTTCATTCTTCAAAATAGGAAAAACAATGAAAACATACCTTTGCTAGCTTGAAAATAAGAGAAGGTCATAACGCTTTAAGAAATAAAAAAATCGCATGTTATCCGCACAAATCTTGCAATACAATTCAGATTGGCTTACGTGCCAACTGTCTATTAAGGGAAAAATAGAGAGTACCGAAAAAGCCAACGCTTTGAACAGAACAAGATAATTTATAAAATACGAATCTACAAGTTTAGAAACAAAACGAAGAGAGCCCGCAGTCTAATGGGTTAACTAAATACATTCAACTTACTAAATTAGTAATGCACGTGACTAAAACAAGCAAACTTACTTTTTGTCAGTAAACCTGGCTAGCGAGTCATGGAGAATTGTAGTCAACTGTTTATGAAAGAACCTCCCAAACTCCTTGGAAAAAATGGGAGCGGAAAGTGATGTTACAAAAAGCAATTGAAACAGAATGTCACTCCCACATCAAAAATTAAACAAACCAAAGCCAGTAAAGGAAACTGAAGTACCTGTTGTTCGTTGACTTGGATTCTCGCTAAAACTAGATTTCTAACGTAACCAAGAAGCTCTAAGCTGCAGGTGTCCTCCATGTGTTCATTGAGATAAGGAATGACCTCCTACGAGAGTCACAACAGTGAATCAATAATGCATGCTCTAGATTGCTTTTCCATTGACTAGCATACATATAACCAAAACCAAAGTACACTCATGTAACTACTCCGCTTACAGTTCTATTATCAAAGGTGAGCATCGGTTGCTCATGAGTGAATTTTTGATATAGGGTTTCATAGTACTTCAAATACGAAACAACTACGACACGTGTTACAAGCAAGTATTAAGAAATCAATTTTGCAACATGAACATACCGACATAATGGACTTAATCAAGTGGTCCAGCGCTTGAGTGTCGATTCTTGGATACTGAAACATTAAGGAGTACAGTAAGTGTGGTAACAGAATGTGGATTCAGTGTCTCTTTAAGCGACGACATGGATACATGGATCTAACGTAAGCTTACAGGTCAACTGGGGTAAATAGCGTTCCGTTCTAACCCTTTCATTCCTAGATGTGATCAATATACAACTTCTCATTTCAATACCAATACGATACCAAGAAAGTGGATAGTGAGAATTAGGCATACGATCAACCTGAGGTTAATAAGTTGATTTCACACCAAATTCTCTCAACTGGTACACAAGGAAGTGAATAGCACTCTTTCAAGAGAATTGACGCTCAGATCTTTGGTAGAGTTAGACATTCCTTAGTGCTGTATGAAGTCTGTTCAATGGGATTTTGCAAGACCTGTATTTGTGATTGTGAGTACCAAACCTAAGTATCGGTCACTTTCGTGATACAAGGCATAAAAATAGATTAAACACACTGGGCGAACGAGGCACGGGGACCAAGCGCACCACCGCCATAGAGTTTAAAACGGGAAAACAAACTTATTTGAAATGAAATTCAGTCCAGACCGGCGGACGGCCTATCATTTTCAAGGGTCAGTTACTAAAACACCCTATCTAATTAAGTATTTATTGCTGATTTATTGACACACCTGCACGTCTGATATAGATGACTCACTACCTACGTCACCAGCAGAACTAGTGGTGACGTCATCCTTGGCACTGGATGGAGATGTGACCAGTTCACACAGTTTACCTTCTGTTCTTAGTCGCTCGTATTCACGCATTCTGCTGAGCGCCTACCAAGCAAAGAAGAACTAAAAATTGGTGCGTCGCTTGAAACAAAGCGGCATCAAAAAGTTAGCTAGCCGGGTTTCTAGTTTGAATACACGAGCAGAAAATAACAGCTGTGACCTAAAATAAGAGACGAAGGGAATGCGTTCCACTTATACATTTTTTGGTGTGTATGTGTGTATGTGTGTATGTGTGTGTGTGTGTGTGTGCGTGTTTGTGTACTTTTCCACTAAGATCAGATAGCGGCATTTTTCGAGAGACTGGCTTATGACTCAGACTGGTCCCTTACTGTGCTAAGAAACGGACAGTGATCCCAAGTACGTTAAATGTAGGTCCTTATTTTTTTTTTTTCAGAAAAAGATTCATTTTAAGAAACATTTTAAGACGACAACCACACAAGACAACTGTACACCTCAAATAGGTAAAAGAGGCCTAAGAAGCAAACCACGAGACAGTTTAATAATCGAAAAATACTACAATTTATTAAATGGCCAGAGCTTGTAGCCGTGCAGGAGAATATTGGCCCTCGCGATCGGTCGTTAAAATCAGGACTTCTGGCTAATATTTACTAGAACGGCACTTCGCTGTAACATGGGTTAGTCTTAGTAAAAGGTTTGAACCCAGGAGTATCAGTAGTTCGTCTAGTTTGATCGTCCGGGTGAGGGTAGTTCTGAAAAGAACTGTTGTTGGTGACTGACGTTTCGACAACCTGAGCGGAAGTCATCTTCAGAGTCGTATTAGCCTCACCTTATCAAGATGAATAACAGTATCTCCAAGTCCCTCAGAAGCGAATGGTACTTCTTCAGTGTGACTGGAAGTGGGGGTGGAAAGGGTGCTTCCTGACTCTACATTCTCCACGTAGTCATAGATTCCTTCAGTGACAGTCTCAGCAGGAACTGCAGCTCCTCTCACCTGGAAAGACGTCAATGGTTTATTGACAATAGGATACTTGTGGTTTCCGCTAGCCACACTTGATAACTTACACTGTAGAAATTAACTTAGCAGGAAGGAAGAACGCTGCACTCACATCTGACTCGTCATCCTCAAATGTTTCCACCGTCTCGCTGGGTGTCAGTTCAGAATTGGAACCCAACCACTCTTGAAATCGCTGTTCAAACAACACAAAACAAATACCTCGTCATAAGTGCTAACGGTACATATAATAATAATAATAATAATAATAATAATAATAATAATAATAATAATTTATATAGCGCCATTTCTAAAAGATTCAAAGGCGCTGTTTACAAAAAAATAGATAAACGTACACAATAGATAAAAACATCACGATTCATAAGCTCGCATAAAAAGAAATGTTTTAAGTTTTCGTTTAAAACCAACAATTGAGTTTGCAGATTTGATATCCTCAGGTAAGTTATTCCAGAGTTCCGGAGCAGCTTCAGAAAAAGCTCGTTTATCATACGAATTGGGATTAAAATAGGGTTTAACTAATAGATTTCTATTAGAGGATCTAAGATTGCGTCTGGGTGTATACAAATGAAGGAGTTCCTGTATATAGATTGGAACTCGATCATGTAGTACTTTGTGAGTAATTAACATAATTTTAAATTCAATACGAGAGGAGACAGGGAGCCAGTTAAGATCCCTCAGGACTGGAGTAATATGGCAAAATCTTGGACACTGGTTGACATGGCGAGCGGCAGAATTTTGAACATGTTGAAGCTTTGGCATAAGATAGCATGGTAGGCCGTACAATAAAGAATTACAATAATCAAGTTTAGAAGCTACGACGGCATGAATAATGACCTTTGCAGCATCAAAATTATGATATTTGCGTATGAGACCAATGTTACGAAGATGGAAAAAGGACGATTGACAGACCGCATTGACATGAGGTACCATACAAAGGGACTGATCAAAGATAACTCCAATATTGCGTGCACTGGGGGAGCAGAATACAGTCTCATTACATATATCAACAGAAGATAGTGGTGGCCGAGGTCGATAGGAAGAGGATATTACGAGAACTTCAGACTTTGTTTAATTTCAGCTTGTTGGAATGCATACATGCGTCCATGTCCCGAATACAGTTTACCAATTTGGCGTTACTCAGATTCATATCAGAAACAGACGACGTCCTGAACGTAATATATAGCTGAGTGTCATCAGCATAAAAGTGATAGAACATTTGATGGCGTCGAGCGATCTCGCCAAGAGGGGATGTGTACATTGAATATAACAACGGGCCAAGAAGGGATCCCTGCGGTACACCAAACTCAAGGACATGAGAAGCAGAGTACGCACCATTAACCTGCACAAACTGTGTACGATCAGAAAGATATGATCGAAGCCATTCCAATACAGTTCCAGTAATTCCAAAGCGATTGGACAGTCGCGACAGGAGGATATCATGATCGACAGTATCAAATGCAGCCGAAAGATCGAGAAGTACTAGGACAACTGAATTATGCTGATCTATTGCCATGGCTATGTCATTGTGGACTCTAGAGCCGCCTCTGTACTATGGTTTCTCTTATAGGCTGATTGATATGTTTCACCAAGGTCATTAATATCTAAGTATTGAACCAGCTGTTTGGCAACACATTTTTCAATAGCTTTAGATATGAAACGAAGATTATTATACGAATCATCTCGTGGCAAATTTTGCTGTAATCTATGAAATATTTCCAAACCTGTACACACATGACAGGTAGAGTCTCCAAGTTCGTGACTGTAAATTAATCTCATATCTCTACCAATATTCTGTACATGTTACTGACCGCCTCGTGCTGTACAGCGGATCCCTCTGTACCCAAAGAATCTTCTGTAAGAAACCTTGTCACCAAGTCTTGCAGAGCGTACAGTGCGCGCTGTCTCAAGTAGTCTGACGTCAACAGCTGCAACTCCCTGAAGAGTTCAAGCTAGCAAAAAAAAAATATATATATATATAAATATTCATTGTAAGAACTTCTCTAGAACCCAGCTGATGTAAGACTGTAAAGACTAACTACGGCTAAAAGGAAAATCAGCCATACTGGGTTCTTTTGTACAACGCCAGTAGGGAAAATCTGTTAAATTATCAACAAAGCTTACTATCAGGGGTCTTTTCCTTAAATTCTCAGAATTGGTGTTTGTTACTATCTATTAGTATAACTAGGAGATAAAGGGGTTTTTTCAAGCTAAAATATAACGAGACCGAGCTCTTCATATTTCCTTTCCTTGTTCTCCTTCACATAGGCACACACACAAACAACAAACCTGGTATTTTTCTGTGCCTGTGACGATACAAATGTACTCTCTGCTCCTTGTAAGAGCTTATGTTGTTGTACATCTCAACCTTATCTACTGATCTACAACGGACAAGACCGCCCGGCTGCCGTTACAATCATCTCTCAGGAAATGAAGAGCTTCTGAATTGCTACTCACCAAGAAATGTGGTCGGGACTCATTCAGAGAAATCAGGGTGGCAACCTCTGAATAGATAGAGTCTCTAAGAGCCTCAAATAACGAGAACTCACTTCCTGCTTCAGAAGCCCTGTGCCAAGTCAAGCAACGAACAAGATCTTTAATGTAACATCGGGAGAAGTAGCTTGATAAGCGTTTTGCGTTCGCCAACTTGTTTTAAAATACAATCCATTGCCGGAAGACCTTAGTTATAAACAGCCACTTTCCCACAAAGCTGAGTGTCTTTTACTTTGGTCTCCCGGATCTAATTCCTTTACAACTTTAGCTTTCGTCAGTTACCTCTTGTGTGAGTCAACACAAAAATGAAACTGAAACATGAAACTAATAAGTACAGAGGGCCAGCCATTGGATTTTTCACGGGAAGGGAGGGAGAAATTCCAAAAAAAATTTCCACTGGCATAATTGGAGCGAAAACCTAGTGACATGCGTAAAGAAAAAAAGCATTATATCTACACAAAAAAAATTGAAAACTTTACAGGCGAAGAGCAAAGAAAAAGCCTTACCTATCCGCCTCTTGCCAGGAACTACACCTAAAGGAACAAAAAATACCGATTGGACTGTCAGAAAGTTTCCCTGCACACTGCCAATGACCATTGTTCCTTAGCAACTTGATAAGGGATAAGTACTCACCCTTTAACATCATCACGGCCATCGCCCGGCACGCTAGAAGCTCTTGACGATGTCTCCACTGATTCAGCGGCGAGTTTTTGAACCAAACCAAACCCTGAAGGATTCTGTGCCGATCTGTCTTTCTGTGCAAGGCTGGCAGCCGCAGATGCCCTCAGGGGGGTGGGGAAGGTACGACCGATAACATCAGCCGTGCGTCCGTTCTCGGTAGTTCTCACACTTGTGTTTGCTGTCTCTGGGACACACAAAATGAAATAAAATCCATAGAAGCTCGAACATGCACAGAAACTTTCGAACAACATTGGATAAAACGCAATTACTGGATTTCAAAAAAAGTAATGAAATTAAACTTTCCCTAAAATATCATCAAGATATTCTTTAAGAGGAATATAATTGCAGTACACAAACCAACAACACAGTATTAACAAGTATTAATTAAATGATTAATTAATTACCTGAATAACAAGCTGGATCATAGGTGCCATCAGTATTACTTGTGGCCGCAGTACCAGACTTACTGGTACCCACTTCCCGCACCACCAGGGGATTAACATACCCGGATGTAGAGGGTGGTGGTGCAGGTTCAACAGGGTGTCCTTGATAGGCAGAGGCTCTTGGGCTTGGTATGCCGGTATCTGGGTTTGAATTACCAGCAGTGTAGAACAACGGCTGTCCGGAACTATCTGCTGCTTGGCTGCGGTGCGCAACATTTGCACCTAGACGTGACGATTCCCCAGGAGCACTGGCCTAAATGAAACACTTAGCGTTACTTACATGTACTGTACGGTCACTTAGCACAACATGCCTACCCCTCAACGCAGGCATAAATGACGCTGAAATGAGCTACCCGCAGTGACATAAGCTGGTCAACATTGGTTCGAATTACAACCTTTGCCAAGCTTTAAAGTGGTTGCCGTGTCTAACTGTTGATGTAAAAAAGGAAACGAAGCATATCACACAACTATCCATATCATAACAGGCAGCTTACTTGGCTGAAGGGTGGCGCCCAGGCAGTGCGCAACAAAGGTGCCGATGAGGGCGGCTGATAGGAGCCAGTGAACGTAGACTGACTAAACAACGGCGCTGAAAATGGCGGCTGGAATGCAAATGATTGACCAACAGAACTCTGGTTTGGTAGACTACAGAATGATGGATGCAGTGACGGAGGGGCAATGGGCGTTACACTCTGAGCTCTCTGAGGAGAGTTCGTACTGCTGTTGCCCACAGGAAATGACATGTTGTTTGAGAACAATTCCTGGAACTGCTGCTGTAGAAAAGCCATATCCTGATGCTGTTGTTGAAGTTGTAAGTAGCATTGATTTAGACTCTGAAGCATCTGATATTGCTGCTGTAGATATCGCTGTTGATCAAAGAAACTTTGTAGTCCTTGGTATGCCTCTTGTTGTCTCTGTTGGTATTGCTCAAAGGGATTACCTCCTACAATAGAGACCAATTACAATAATAAGTCGGACGTTAACAGAGTTAAACGTCGAGTGACCAGCTGTGACTCCAGAGCCAAGGAGAAACCAGACTTGCGATGTGACAGAATCTACTCAAGCAGGTCAATAACACCGTAGACAATGTCTCACACCGGCGAAACGTCACGTTGTAAAGGTACACTCATAAAAATAACGCCACCGCACCTAACAAACAGCCAGCAACGTTTCCGTTAACGTTCAAGGATCGTTCAAAACATACTGGTTTCCCTCATTGAATTTAACCAATAGTTCAATTCCTACCACAGTTTAACCTTACAAGCTTGGCATCTGATTGGACAAAGTGGACATCTATAAGTTTCATTTAAGGGAAAACTTGCCGTAAATCTTAGAAAGGGAGTTTGACGTCTACTTTGTGACTAAGCAAAAGACTTGTAACGTAACATTGTTCAAGTGAAAACTGCTACTAGTACGGTAAAACTGTACACCCCACTCAATACCAGAATTTTCTACGTCGTCTCAGCTAGGCAGGTTCATACTCTCACTTACAGCATGCTCAAGAGCTTGCAATGCAATTTGTAACTTATTTCTTACCCAGGCCTGTTACATGGCCAGGTATATTAGGGAGGCCCACATTTGCGACAGGGCTGTTACCAGCACTTCTACCAATGATTGTAGACACCAACAGTTGCTGGTCACGTAACAAACCATTGCAGAGGGTGGTAAGATTAGACACTTCCTGATGCAGTCGTTCACAGTGCTGCTCCCAAGCCTGACGTTCCGCATTAAACTGTTCGTGCTCACGTTCCTTTATGAGCTGCTCAGCAGGAGTGAAATTCTGTAAACAGTGGTTCAATAATGATAATTAATAATAATGAGTATTTATCAAAAGATAAAACTACATATCTTATGTTACAATAATACGGAAGATAAAAACTATGATAAAAATATCTACATATATATATATATATTTAAAATGTATGTCACTACAATAAATGGAGCTTAAAAATCAACCTATTTACAAAGGAGTTCATAAAACGCTGTGTATTAATTTTCGGGCGTGCGCAGCCTTTTGTCCTAAGATTATGTACATAAGTCTTCTGGACATGCAGGAATGATATCTTTCAGTGGGTGGCAAACCGTTGATATTAATTTCTTTAAAATGTTTCGGTCTTGTTTATTTAAAAGATTCTTGATAAAAACTGGAAATGAAATAAAACGGCGTTTATGGCATCGGTCCAAAAAAATTTGTATAACCGTAAGATCGGACTCCGATGCCCCAGAGACTGAAAGCGCATAGCTAAAATTAGGTAAAACAATAGATATAAAAAGGTGATCTATCTCTGCCTGAGAGTAGTGTTCCTTTCTTAGTGTTCGTAGGACGTGTAAACACTTGTTTGCTTTGACAAGCTTGGTTCTTACATGCTCATTAAATTTCCCGTCACTCTGTAGAGTTACTCCTAGTAAAACGAAGCTGTTACATTGCGGAATATTGTTAATTGGAGAGTAGAGTACATTGTGATTTTTCTTTCTAACTATCAGTTCTTTACATTTACAAGGCTTGCAGACCATTTTATTGTCTTTACACCAGGTTAAGAACTGTCCTACTAAGTCGGCAGACGGGTCGCGGTTCCTAGTGATAGGCGACAGAATAGTGGAATCATCGGCATATTTAAAAAGAACAGGGCAACCATTAAAGAAAATCTCCAAGTCATTCAAAAATACATTAAAAGGATACGGTCCGCTTACGCTACCTTGCGTGGTTCCTCTGTTGACAGATTTCCAATGCCCTAAAAAATTATAGCTAACAACACGTTGTTGTCTTGCATAGAGGAAATTGATACCAATTGATAATGTACGGATTTAGGGGTAGCTGTTTCAGTTTGGCAGACAAAATAGTATGGTTCACAAAATCGAAGACCTTACTGAAGTCCATAGTGAAAATTCGCACTGCGCTACAGTCACTACTGTCTAAATACTTGTATGTCTGGTGCTGGATAGCGAGCCAAGCATTTGTGCAATTACCCGCCTGTCTATAAGCAAATTGGGTGTGGCTCAGATTGCCAGTTAATGCATGGCTTAGATTTGTATCGTTCGCATCGTGCGCGCACCCAAGTAAACAGGTTTAAACTACTCTAAATTAAAATACATTCACTGCCAGGTAGAGTCTGTAGCTCAGTCTAGACGTATCTAGACTCAGTCCAAACTATTACTTATCCAGTTAACTTATTGAATGAACAAGTCACAGAGTGAGTGATGTCGGCAGTAAATGAAGGTTTCCTCTTACTAAACTAAGGTCTAAGAGAAACTTCTTAAAAATAGATTTCTAACATTAATGACAATGTACACCGTAAAAAGTAATAATCATGAAGAGTAGACAACGGGAAATCAATGTGAACCATGAGCCCATGTGAACACAATTGCTTTTTGAGTGTTTATGTTAAGCCTGCCAATAAGTATACTGCTCGGATTTTAACTCGCCAGTCAAATCAGGAGCAGAGATAGTGCTGCAAAGCTACTCAAAACAATTGGGAATATAACATGGTTAGAAGAACTACAAAATAATAGAGGTACTATTCTAGTTAAGGTCATCAGAATAATACCTCCTGTCTGATTCTTCCCCTGGAATTCCGATCAAAGTACCATTTCGTTGGCCAGTCTTCAAATGTGAGGCCCCGTATCCTGTCTCTCTTACGGGCTCCCCCTGTGAGGATTGAAATATTTTGTGACGACTAAACTGTAATGATCACTACTGACAATAAAAATCACAAATCATCAGTTGGCTAGCAAGATATAATTAGGAGTATGGCAAATCTGATTAAAGCTCGTCTTGTTGTTCGTATTTGCCATCGCTGTGTCTTTCTTATGCACCCTACAAACAGACCTACAACTGACAGCACGGAGTTGTGTATACTGTGGTACGTTACAGTACCTGTTGCATCGAGTATCCGTTTTTTGAAGCTGGTTGGTTGAGAAGTGCTGTTTATACTCTCTCTCAATGCCGACAGTCGTGGCACTCGTTCTCTACTCCTAAACACTGCATCAGGACTGGTAGAAAAGGCCTCTGGTTCTAAGCGCTCTTCTTCTTCCTCTTCAGCTTGGACTATTCCATCAGGATAGTCATCTTCTACCTCCACTTGTATCTAATGTAGACCGACATAAACAACAAATGGTACTGTGCTGAAACTACTGCTGACTTCACGTTCCTCCCTCGAACCTTAAGCAGGGTTCGACACTAATAGTCGGCATTGTTCAGCAATAAAGCTGTCTTAATTAAGGAGAAACTGCGCAACGCTTCGATTGACCACTTGTTTTGCCTTTTTCGATACATATAAATATTGAAATAAGGGATTTCAAACGCTAAGTAAAGCACATTGCCGCCATATGTGAAATTTCATTAAATTTGATTTACCGTTCTCTTGGACATACCTCTGACGTCCAAAATTTCAGTTGAATAACTCGAAGAATTATCGGTAGATCAAAAAAGTTCGGGCAATCTAAAAAGCTTCAGAATCGAGCTATTTTACGATCGCAATGTTCACACTGGAAATTACAATTTTGTTGTGATACGTTTATAAAGATGGTACAATTTTGTTGGTTTCCAAGATTAACCAGTACGATTCTAGGTTGGCTAAGCTGGTTCGTAAGCAGAGAACTACTAAAACATTCGATAAACTCTGGAAAAAATGGTGCTCCGCGCCTGAAAAGTTCAGTATCGAGACTTTCGAGATACGGGCCCCAGGACGATTGAAACGTAATTGTGAAACGGGTCGATTTTATCCCGTCAGAAGCCAGTTATTACACTTGCCAACAAAATAACAGTGGAAATAGTAGCTGTACCTCTCCCCCTTGATTCTCCTCATCTGACTCATCTGCCGACACTGCGGAGTCATTCTGCGTACTACTGGGCTGGGTGGAGCCTCCCCATGTGGCTGTAGTGATATCTGCACTCATCATGCTTACTCCAAATCCTTCATCCATGTCACCACTTCTACCACTCCGTACTGAGTAAGTCCCTCCTTCAGATACATCATCCAAGCCGGCTTTTTTCCTTTTCTCCAAGAACTTTTGTTTCCTTTTCTTTAGCTTTTCCTCGTGCAGCTCACGTTGGCGTCTGAGCTCTGACCAAACTAGCGCGCTTGGTCGAGCTGATTAAATAGAAAGAGGTATAATTACTATCTTCATACAGAGAATCCTGCTGCAGTATTACTGAAAACCTTCGGGAAGTGTGTGGTTGTTACGGTCGTGCAATCACGGGATAACTTCAAACAAAACATCTTGCACTGAGACACTTAACAATAGCCACACCACAAAACAAAGGAAATCAAACATCACATGAAACCACCACAACACAAAGAAACAGCCAAATCCGTGCATCCCTGCTGCACCACAACTTATCATTAGCAAGCGAATGGGTAACCCGCGCATCAAAACAGTCTATGTTCACGATTTAAGACCTCTTTCCTAATACTGTAATGTAGGAAATTGTGTTGATCAAAAGAGAGGTTTAGCGTATAAAGACTGTGTGTTCCTCTACGTCGATCTAAACCCTGATTCTCCCGTTGGATGGAGAATAGACTTCCGTTTCTAAACGATCTTAGAAAAGTACAATGAGATAGAGATATCCTACAAAATAATTATTTAGAGCTTACTACAATGCCTTGCTCTGAAACCAAATACCTGTTAACGGTCTTTAAAAGAAGACAAACTGTACTATTGTACCTCTTGGGGATTCACTGCTCTCCACAGACCTAGCTGCTCTTAGATTCGATCCATAGAATGGCGTTTGTGTAGACCTCTCTCTCTGGACGGGCTCTTGGGAAGCAAGATTCTTGGCTCCACTTGTTCTGCTGTCCATTGTAAACGTAGTACTCCTGGGAGGTACTTTCACTGCTTCTGGTTTCTTTAATGCTGTCCTGGCAGTCTGCATGACACAATTACAAAGCAATTACAACCATAGAAATTACTCACTTTTTAAGGCCAAAGGCAGTTGCTGTTTAACCTCTTTTTTCTAGTTTTCTTACCAAGAGTTCAAACTCATAATTATGTTGGTAGTTCACGGGCCCAAAGAATTCTTACCTGTGTTGCAACAGTCTTGTGAACATCCGAGGACTGGGTGATCCTTGCAAGGTCCTCTTGTACTTCTAGTAAACGCTTCCTTTCCTGTTGGAGCTGTTTCAGCTCTGTGGTCTGCTTTTCAAGGTATCTTTGATACACCGCTTCCTGGTCACTTCCTACAGATCACAAAAACACAAGCTCTCATCATTTCCTTATTGACCGTATATTGGTTGCAAAGATGCTGCATACACTTTCCACATATTCAAACTCTAGACTTTCCTCTACATAAAAGTTATCATTTCTTCAAGAGATCCAAATCAGTTATTTCCAGAAACAGCTTGTTTCCATCCTTATTATTTTTCAAAACTCTTAATCAGTTTTAGATGGCCAGTGGCACTCAACTTAACTGAATTCTATCAATAAAAATACACCCAGAAATTCTTAATCGATACCCTAACCCCGACCGAAGCTCCGATGGAAGACGGCGGTTATTCAGAGCCCTGTAAGTTCATGCCATGTAAATAACCAACCTTCGAGATCGAGCATTCTGTTCCTACTTATTGCAGCATCAACGCCTACTGCCTGGCCATCATCATCTTCAGTTGCAGTGGTACGACCTCCATCGTCATCATCATCACCATCATGTCGAGTTCCATGTAAATCATTATCACCCGATGTCTCAGATCTGTTGCTTTCACTCCCATCTTCGCCATCTTGTTCCTCGTCCCCTTCATCGTCATCCTCTTCATCCTCCTCATCGTCGTCTTCGTTTTCACCTTCTTCTTCGTAATCGTCTTCATCAAAACTCAACTCGGCCAGTTCTGCTGGTAGGGTTGGTGACGACTCTGGAAACTACAATCATAACTTAAACCATTATCCTTTTCAGACAACGATCACTTTGTTTAAGGAATCGTTCCTCAGTGTAAAGAACACGTGGTCAGGTTACGACCTTGGAAGGCGCGAAGCAACTTCTACCGCCTGACTGCAAGTAGGGCAGTTGCCTTGAGGGAGTCCAAAGAGTTATACCCAAGGAGGTAAGACTGACGATGCTGAAGACCCAAATTCAGAGAGGAAGAACTAGCAAAGGCATCGACCCCGCCAACAATACAGGCAATGGAAATTTGAGGTTAAATAGTCCAAGGGGCTAAAGTGATATGGAAGACAAGCCTACAAATAGAAATGGTCTTAGGGAAACGTTTTCTAGGGGGTACAAGATTTGTTCTTACAATATTGAGTAAAATAAATCCCTCTCGTAAAAAGTTTACTATCTTATCCATGGTGAGATATGACTATGTTTTGACCAAGTGTTTTCTGAATTCCTACACCTATTGATGTATTCGTTTACACATACCTAACACGCAATGGACACCATTCTTTCATGTAATGAAAGACTTATGCAAACCTGTTGTATCTTTTTTACAAGCTCTTGCAGCTGTTTGAGTTTCTGTTTGGCAGAATTTAGTTTCCTGCAGAGAGAAAGGGGCTGGTTTTCATTTTGCATACATTGCACACATGTTATTTCCATTTGATGCTTACAACATTAAATTTTATTGTTATTACGGTGTAGTATATCTTCAAGGGCAATCAAAACAATTTATCTATATCCCGTTTTATTCAATCGGTTTGGGTTTCAGTAAATTACTTACCGCACTTTGGCCTGAAATTCAGGATCGTCTTGCCATGCCAAGGCATTGACACCAGAGCTACCCGCACTAACAGCACTTTCTGCATCAGTTTCTGTCTGTGTTTCTGCATCAGATTCTTCTTCTGTGGTTTGAGTAAGTATTGATGCTCTCTTCCCAGCTTCATTATTAACTCTGGACGTAGAAACCTACCATGGATATAAATTTCAATGTATTCAAAGTGACCCGCCGATATTCAACTCAATCCTCGTCTCGATAACAAGTGTCATCTTACATTTGCACGGTTACATACAATGGGCGATCTTCAACAACTTCTCAAATGAGCATTTAAAAGCTTTAACACGTATCGGGAACTGTTTTGGCAAACTGCACATATTCCAGCTCAACGCTACAAAATACTCACTTACTACAATTGCTGACTGATTTTAAGGTATCAGCGTACCCCAAATGACCATCTTCCGTTGAAGCTGCTTTACCACTCCGCGTTTATCGCAAAACCCAGTAAAGTATATATTTTATGAAAGCCTAAGAATTGAAGATTACAAATATATATTTCTTTGAAGTTGAAAAGTTAATGTTGTGCGAATAGAGCGTTTGATTTCCAAAAGAACCGAGGCACACAAATCGCGTTCGTTTCCGGAAGGAATTGAACGGGAGAAACCGATCAACATCGCTGTGTTCTTCACACCTTCCTCTAAAAAAGTGAATCGGGGAAATATGATTACTTGTCTGGTCTTTTTAACAGGCAGTTAAACTTTAGGAGTTTAAAAATGAACCGTTACCTTTGCTAAAATAGCTATAACTTTTGAAAGAGGTAAAAAATAAAAATTTCCCGACACAGTTTCGTTGCCCGATAATCGGGCAACGTTCTTGCCGAATTTCAGTGGAAAGCGTCAAAAATTCATTGAAAACGAACTTAAAATGTGCGCCCTACTCTTAGAAATATTGGTTTTGAGATACGGCGCGAAATATACTTTGGGGCGTTTTTCCGGTGTAATTAGATTAATTACACAAGACGTGTGAAAATGATTACGCGTTGATCGATGAAGGGAAGGCTCATTTTACTTTTTAAACAAAGAGAGCTCTTATCAATTACAAAGCGGTCTCAGGTTTTGCATCTGGCGGGAAATATCTGTTACACGTCATCAGTGCAGTTACAAGGTGCTCGCATACGGAGGTACGTAACAACAATTGTCATTTTAATTTGCGGCATTCCACCTAACACACTAACATATATGTTTAGAGACGCCAAAAACCAAGAGCGGCGATAAAAGCGATCGGGGTCGCAAGCAACGCAAAAGAAGCGGCAAAGGACGTAAGCTGGGAATCCTGATGTCAGGCCACTGCAGGAAACAATTGTTCGGCCAGACAACTTTTGCCATGACTCCGTTGCTTCTGCTTCAGGCTCTTCTTTCTTCTTCTCGGCGATTTTAGATCGGCTGGCACTTACTTCTCCGGTTTCTTTTTCTTGTTGTTCTGCTTCTAATGCCAGCAGCTTCTCCTGCTCAAAATCCGACCCTTTGTCGCTTGCGGCCAGAGCTTCGGCCAAATCTTTGTCAAATGTTGTCATCTTTTTCCGTTTCGCCGCATTCTTCGCACTTGCAAACGGACACGAACTTTTCCTTTTTTTCTTTGAAGACATCGCCGAGTAAATTTCAACGTAAACACTCGAATCAACTCGTCGCTCGAACTTCAATTTTCGTGATTGTGATAACGGCATGCACGTCGCGTTCCTGTCACGTGATTTTTAATGTGAATTTAATTCGTTGTGACAGGCTATTGACAGCAATCAATTAGAGACAATTAATGCAAACATTCGTTTTTCCTTAATAACTTCGTTTAGAATCAACCTTTTTCCATTTTTTTATGAAAGGCCACAATGACACCTATTTGAAAATATCGAAAGATGTTTTTCTTCAAAATGAAGAATTTTGGGGTATGCTGATACCTTAACACAACTTGAAAGCAATCTTCTAGTACATTCACTCCTCACTGACCTGTGCATTTTCATTTGTTTGCTTGAATAGATGTGCAACCCTTTCTCGTGCTTCCTGCAGTTGCCTGAGTCATATAAATTAAGGTAACATTCAATTCAAGAGTGATAAACATTCCTTTAAAAAGAACACGAATGCGCCTTCTAAAATAGTAGAGCATCCGACGGGATGTTGGGTTGCCTGTGGTAGGCCACCTGTGGTAGGCCAGTCTTAAACAGCGTTCCGTTTCACCGTTGTGGCAGCCGACCACGACAACCTAATTGATTATTCAAACAATTACAAAGTGTGTCATAAGGCTCATAAGATGTTCCAGGTAGTTCTTCATAGCCAGAAACATAAGGTATCTACAAGCAATACTATTAAATATTTTTAATAACATATTGTACATTGTCTTGGTTCACCTTATCTTGCCGAGGAGATCCGGGTCTTCAATTCCTGAACTTAACATCCACTCAATACTGTTGAAGTCTTCCTCAGCAGTGGAGGCAGCGGCAGCTTTGGTAACCCCACCTACTGCCCCTTCAGGTTCTGTTGGTTCAATGGAGCTTTCAATAGAGGCGGCGCTGACATAAGCCGCCCTGGGCGGGGCTTGAGTAGCGTGTTCTGGTCTGTTTGGGTCACCTGTGTCAGGCTGAAGCAAAGAGAATGCTGTGAAACATTAATTCTGCTTGTTGGGATGCCAGTTTGTTAAGTCCCTTAAAATGGCTTACTTCACTCTTGCTAGAAACCAGCTTTCTGTTTTTACCATAAAACACTGGGCATTTACACCGTATCTGTAGTACTGACATAATATTTAAACTCACTCAGCATCTGCAAATCAGTTTACTTTTGTCATGTACAAGTAGCAGTGACAAACTTTTGTCCATGACATGCTTTTGAAGAGCATAAAACTTTGCTCTCTCCTGCTTTTATAGCCATTACCTTCCCTGGTGCAATACAACTTTCCTTTAAGCAGGTGATAATATTAATAACAATAGCACTCCGAGAGCGCAGACCTCCGCCAGCGCCCACCATTTTGAAAGCGCTAAAACATACTGCCGGGGAATAATCCGGTTGAGTGATTATACCCAAGGGGCAGTGAGTAGGGCTCATGGAAACAGCTCTGTTCCGGTTGAATGACTGCAGCCAAGGGCAGTGAAAATCGTTTTCCCGTGACCTTGACCTTTAACCTAGATACCCCAAAATCAAATGAGTTCTAAGTTAGACCATAGCCAATGTTTTGACCAAGTCTGGTGATGATTGGTTGAGCGATGTGGACGCTAGGCTGCTAATATACAAACAAACAAACACCGCTGAAAACATAACCTCCGTCCAACTCCGTTGGCGGAGGTAATAATATCAATAATAATAATAATAATAATAATAATAATAATAATAATAATAATAATAATAATAATAATATGTGAAGTATACAGAACCCGAACAGGTCGATGAACTAAATGGAGATGTCAATGTGCAGATTGCAGACAATGACACGAGGAATGACGAGAAGAGGCAAATGATCAAGGATATATTGGAAATTACGAGAAGCGGACAGGTGTGGAATGGTGCTGGGTTTAAGAGAGTTGACAGGAAAGTACTGGCAGAATGGACGAAGAAGTTAATAGAGTAGTGTCAGATATACAATCTAACAATATCACTGACACCAATAAACTGTTAATGCTACTGCGATTTACACAGGAAGACAAATTGGGCTTAAATTGGGCGGTTACGAAGGAAAAGGAAGCAAAAAACCGCGGTGGAAAAGGAGAATCGAAGACTCTATTGCAGAGTTACGGAGGCACCTCAATATCCTGGAAAGATCTAAACAAGGGAAACTAAAAAGGAAGGAAAAATACACCAAGTTAGAGAGGAAGTATAACATCAAACAGAAAGGAGAAAAGGTTGTAATTGAAGAACGCAAGCAAGGACTGCTAGCTAAATCTGCAAAGTTGAAAAGGTATGAGCAAAGGATTCATCGCTATCAAGTCAACAGATTGTTCCAGCAAGACCAAAAGCAGGTGTATCAACAAACAAATGGAACATCTAGTAGCTTCAGTGAAGTTAGACCTGATGCTGAGGAAAGCCAACAGTTTTGGAGAGATATATGGGGCAAGGAAGTTTTATACAATGAAAATGCAGAATGGTTAAAAGAGCTGAAAAAGGAAAGAGTAGAAGGTAGACAGGAGGACATTGCAATAACAGCTGAAATGGTGACAGCAAGGTTGAAGAAGATCCCCAATTGGAAGGCACCTGGCCCTGATGGCGTCCAGGGCTACTGGATCAAGAAATTGACAGCATTACATGAACGAATGGCGGACCACATGAATGATTTGATCAACAACAGGGTCACCATACCTGTATGGATGACAACTGGAAGGACTGCGCTGTGTCAGAAAGACCAAGAAAGAGGTAGTGCTGTTGATAACTATCGACCCACATCCTGTCTACCACTTGCTTGGAAATTGATGACAGGGATCATAGCTGATAGTATGTATGTGTTCTTTGTAGAAAACGATGCTTTGCCTGTAGAACAGAAGGGGTGTAGGAGAAAGAGCAGAGGCACAAAAGATCAGTTGTTGATTGATAAGATGGTCCTTGCTGATTGCAAAAGAAAGCATAAGAACTTGGCTATGGCGTGGGTGGACTATAAGAAAGCATATGATATGGTGCCTCACTCTTGCATTATTGAAAGCCTAAAAATGACACAGGTGGCGGAAAATATAATAACTTTTCTGCAGAAATCTATGGTAAACTGGAAGACAGAACTGACTTCTTGTGGAGAGACACCTGGTTTAGTTGATATTAAGCGGGGTATCTTTCAAGGAAACAGTCTGTCCCCCCTTATCTTCACTGTTTGCATGGTACCCTTGACAAAGATCTTGCAAGATGCGAAAGCTGGATATACATTAGGAGATGTAAAAATAAATCATTTGTTCTTTATGGATGACTTGAAGGATTATGGCAAGGATAAAGCAGAGATTGAAAGCCTTGTATCGACGGTACAATTGATTAGCCAAGATATAGGAATGGAATTTGGGGTAAAGAAATGTGGTGTTGTGGTGCTGAAGCGGGGGAAGTTGTGTAAAAGTGAGGGTATTAAATTGATAAATGGACAGATGATAAAGGAAGTTGATGAAGAAGGTTACAAGTATCTGGGTATTCTAGAGCTGGGCAAGTTTAAGGAAAGGGAAATGAAAGAAATATTTCGAACAGAGTACTTAAGGAGGTTTAAACTTGCCATGAAATCTCAGCTCAATGACAAGAACAAGATCAAAGTAGTAAATACTTGGGCTGTGTCGCTCACGAGGTATGGAGCAGGAACAATTAATTGGAATAAGGAGGATCTTCAGGAAATAGATAGCAAGTCTAGAAAAATCATGACAATGAATAAGGAACTACACCCTAAAAGTGATGTTGCCAGAATATATGTACCCAGAAAGAAGGGAGGAAGAGGCTTGATCAGTTGCGAGTGTTGCGTCAGGAGGGAAGAGAACAACTTGAGTTGGTATGTAAGGAATAGTGAGGTATTACTTAGGAAAGTTGGAGATAGTAATGTAGTCAACATCTCAGACACTGTGGACCCAAAGAAGTTCAAAGTGAATGAAATAAAGGAGACGGAGAATTAATGGAAGCGGAAAAGAATGCATGGGAAGTATGTGAGAGAAAAGGAAGGTATTGATTGGGATAGAACTTGGCAGTGGATTGCTAGAGGAGATTTGAAAGGATGTACTGAGGCCCTGATATGCAGCGCCCAGGAACAAGCTTTAAGAACAAATTAAACGAGATTTCAGATTGATTACACAGCAGAATCCCTTTGTGTAGAATGTGTGGAAGTAAGGGAGAAACGGTGGCCAATGTAGTGAGTGAGTGCAGTAAGTTGGCGCAGACAGAATATAAAGGAAGGCATGATAACGTGGCACGGTATATCCACTGGCAACTTTACGGTAAATGTGGATTGGAAAGAGCTAATAGCTGGTATGAACAGAAGCCGGAGGGAGTGGTGGAAAGTGAAAATTTCAAAATACTGTGGGACTTCACAATCCAGTGTGATCGGAAAATTGAGGTTAGAAGACCAGACATTGTCTGTATTGATAAGATGGAGAGAGAGGTTGTCGTGATTGATGTTGCCATCCCAGGTGATGACAGGGTGACAGACAAGGAGCTTAAGAAGGTAGAGAAATACCAACTATTGAAAGACGAAATTGCAAAAGTCTGGCACATGCGAAAAGTCATTGTAGTGCCTGTTGTTATTGGGGCTCTTGGAGCCGTATCAGTCAACTTTAAGGAGTACATGAAGTGAACCGACATGAACGTGAGGTTGGAAGTTATCCAGCAAACAGCATTGTTGGGGACAGCAAAGATACTAAGGAAAGTACTGACCCTGTAAGAAGAAGGGAAAGAGAGTCCTGGGACCTATGGTGACTTGTTGAAACGAGCACCAAAGGACTATAAACCAGGCCGAACATCCTTGTTTAGCCCGAGTCTACAAGGAATGAACATAATAATAATAATGATAATGATAATGATAATCATAATCATAATCATAATAATGATAATGATAATGATAATAATAAAGACTTTATTTATACAGGGTAGCACATAATAGCTGCAGGCTAATAAACTTGTGGCCCTGATTAAATTAACTATTAAACGTCGACTACACACCGGGGTCTACGTCTCCTACTCTTTTCGAACAGTGTTGTGGAATTTTTAGCGTCCCACAAGAACAGTGGTGTGAGACAGGGCCTACGGTTTGTTGTCCTTATCCGAGAAGACTAGAATGTATAACCACTTGCAGATGTCATAACAAGGGCAGCACATTCTCCTCAGTTATTTTAAGACCTTGAGTGTTGGTCAGGCCGAAGTTTGAACTCACGACCCCCGGCTCCACTGGCCGGCGCTCTACCAACTGAGCTAGCCGGGCGGCAAAGAACTTAATGTATGTAATGACATTAATTGATCATCACAGTTATGCACACAACTTAAGCAGCTGTGAAATTAAAGCCTGAAAAAACCTCAGGCCTGAGGTTTTTTCAGGCTTTAATTTCACAGCTGCTTAAGTTGTGTGCATAACTGTGATGATCAATTAATGTCATTACATATTAATCCGCAGTTCAAATATATGGTATTTCATATATTCATTTGCATTAATGTATGTTAGTTAATGGAACCTTAATTACCACAACAATAATTTATTTGAATCAATCAAGAATAAAAAGATTGAACTACCAGGACTCTTCTTCAACGCTCTCTATAATATTGGCTATCTTGGTCTTGTACTGTGCATCTTTAAAAAGAGGTTTAAACTAGGGTATTGAACACATCCAGAGGTGATCATACCTGATAATGCCCAATCAAGTCCCGCAACTGTTTCAGACGATCCCTTACCTCTTGGAGTTTTCTAAATACATGAAATAAAATAGGGTTCAAATTGGCAATAGACATGTCTCATGCACTTACGCACTGAACCTAGCACTTCTATTAGTATCAGAACTTTCCAGTTTTAATAGTAATGGCTACAAATGAAGGACTTGAGTCCTCTTGCATGTAGCCTGTATATCTATGTAAATAAGGACAAGCATAATGGTATTTGACCCATTAATGGCTTAAAAATCATTTTGAATTGATCTTAGTTGTTTTTATCTGAAATGGTGTAGCATAATTTGTGTAAAATTATCATAAACCAGCATCTGAAATTGTGTGTTTCCCAGCAGGTTTGGTTCAAGCAACTTTCTTTGATCACAGTGAAAAAACCAGCTCCTTACTGCAATTTTTCATGTACTTCCAGAGCTTCTAGGATACGTTCATCATCCAGTTTTTGTGATGTGGTAGCCAATGGTTCATCCTCTTCTTGTTTAGACTCATTAACACTGGAACTCACTCCACCAGCTGCCTCAAGAGACTCTGAAACAAACAACTCCAGTCAATAAAAACCTTGAATGTGGGTAAATAACCTTGCTGATTAGTGCTAATTAGTGCTAACACAGAATTAAGATATAACTTAACCTTAACAATAACTAGATTATGGCTACCGTAACGTTTTTTTTTCGGAGGCAAACAGGTCGAAGGCTCTGCCAACATTTAGTTGTCTGAATACTGGGGTCAAGGCCCACCAAACAGACCGCAATGTTATTTAACAATTATTCGCTGAAGGCGAAGTGATTATCGGTGAATATTCACCGAGACGAAGTCGAGATGAATATTCATCGATAATCACTGAGCCTGAGGCGAATAATTGTTTTAGTATAAATACATAGGTGATTATTTCAAAAAAAGAAAAAAAAGCATTGTACATCACGAAAAAATTATATTTCATCAAAAGCGCGCGAACGACTGGCAGCATACACTCCTGTTGGCAAAGGTAAAAATCCTGAGGAGACTATCACTGATCAGGAATGGAGGGCTAGCCAAGCAATAACATTATTATTTTTATTATTACTGTTATTATTATTATTATCATTATCATTATCATTATTATTATGACTAATAACTCATTTCAAACCCATTCGAACCCATGACCTCTGCAACACCGGGTTATAGTGTGGAGTACCCGTACTTTTAAACGTCAGATAAGGAAAAGAGACTTAACGCACTTAATTGAAGACGGGGGATGCAAGAACTGTTCATTTAGAAAGTGATCATAATTATGCAATTAGGAATGTTTGTAAGCAGAGTTCTATTTTAGAATAAGTGTATGTTTTAAACATGTTTCTAACTAAAGTTTATTTAAAATAAGGGTTTCAATTTTCACAAAATTCTAATGTCACCAATTAGTGTCTAGAAGCTAGAACGATTGACACTTAAATATACTTCACTACTACTGCTACTACTTTTTTCAAAGTTCTCACAGAAAATATACATCATCATTAATTTTTACGTGATATCATTGGCTTAGAAAATTTCATATTGTCTTTCAGCCAATCATAATCCAGAATTTTGATGCATAATTTGCACTGGTGTTAAACTTTCTTCACTGATGTTACACCTGAACTTCACTGCTCCAGCCAATCAGAACTGAGTATTCTTTTTATGTACATGTATATTATTAGGCATTTAACATTATTATCAATTCATGAGAATAAAATCAGTCAATAATGAAATCCCAAATACATTCCTCACAGCTCAGATGTGATCAACAGCTCTTGCAGGCAATCCAGTGTTTAAAAAAAGAAATTAATTATTATTATTATTATTATTATTAATATTACTATTATTATTTATACTATTATTATTATCATTATTATTATTATCATTAGGTTTATTAGCAAAGTCCACTGACTGATCTCTCCAATAAAAATACATATATAATGCAGGTTTTAATTGATACTATATCTAACTTTTATTAGTGGCATCACAGTATGGGCCAATCAGATTTACACAACATTTGACAAGGGGGTTTTGCTAACAATTTATAGTCTAGACTAGACAAGAGAAAAATTCTACAAAAAATGCTACCTTTCTTAAGTTGAGCCTCTCTAAGTGACTGCAGTTCTTGCAATAAAGTATCCATCTGCTCCTTTTTGGCCTCTAGTACCATCAGTTTATTTTCCAACTCTAGTCTTTCCTGAGTGGCATTAGCAAGTGCCAGAGCTGCCTCCTACGCAAGCAAAACTCTGCTTTGAAACTGATATAAACTACAGTACAGGGTTACCCAAACTGGTTTACAGAGTAAACTACTGCAGTATCAGCCATTTGAGAGATGTTACAGTTTCCACAGTAGGTGAGCTTTGTAGGAATCAACCTCTCACCTGTGATCAGTTGTTACAATACTAAAACTACCTAGAATAAGAAAAGCTTTAGAACATAACTTTACCAAAACCACAATAATTGCAAGCGAGAAGCCTTGACATCAGCAAAATGAAAAACAAAGCTACATGTAATTATTTATCAAAAAGGAGGAGCAAAACATGTACATCTAATTTTGGGCAATGGCTGTAAAAATTGTAAAAGATGCATGACCTACTGGGGCTTAGTTCATTACTCTGGACATTTCAAATTCAAGTCACTCAAAATTGACTCCAATTTCATGCACAGACTTGTTTTCATGCTTTTTTTCAAGGGCTGGAAAAATTCAAAATCTGGTTGTAAGGGGGAAAGGCAGAGGACATTATCCCAATGTGAAGCACCAACCCAAAGGCCAGACCACAACACCGGGAACTATGTCCCCTACTCTCAGTGTGTGGGTTCTTTAATGCCACACTAAGTTATCATGAATGAAGGTTGTGAAGGCAGCAATAAGTCCGCTGCTCTACCAACTGAGGTAATACTTTCATTAAACTGTCAATAATATGCATTGGAGATGCAAAAATGTCAGTTCAGACATGTACACTGTAGTACCTCATTATCAGTCACCTCTGCGCTTGGTCCAGGATCAACAGACTGTAAAAACAATTATGAACAAATTTCAGAATCATGAACAGAATTCAGCCAAGAAAATCTAACGTTTCAAATAGGGGTTAGAGGGGACGGGGAAGGATGGTTAAGTTCACCTATTAGATGCAGTATTGTATTTCAGATTTACTGTACAGCATGTCCACAAAGGCTATAATATTAATTTTAGGTCATCCAAAGAATTATTAATTGGCTGTAACAGCATCTTCACTCTTATACAAGGCAGTTAGGGTAAATAAGACAGTAGCCTGTCCTTTCCATCAACCATCAGCAACATCTGAAATCGCTACTGTTTCCTACATGTATTTAGGACATGAGCATGCGAAAAATATATTGTATTTTAAGAATTAAACAGCAGTTCTCTAACTCACGGGTCCAAATGTAGTTTCTGCCTGGTTCCTTTTCTTAACTCTCTGCTGGTTTTCTCTTTCATCTCTTTCTTTTTCATCTCCAGAATCAGTAGCTCTCCACTTGAAAATTACAATACATCAATTTCATAGTATAAATGTAGGTTCTGAAATACTGTAACATCTAAGCCTTTTATAAGTGCATTAATAGTAATTATTATATGGCTATATATACGCAATATATAATATAATATATATTATATACGCAAACTCTGATTGCCTGCTGAGCAGGCAAAATTTTCTTGTTATAACTGGGCATTCTGAAAATTTTTTTGAAAAAAAAAATTGTTTTTATATAGACAGATTGTCTCATTTTGAAAGAAACTGTTTTGTCTGTCACTTCTGATTTTAGTCGCATGGTTAGGTGGGTTACAGTTCAGTCGACATGACTTTGAATGAGTTAATGCTCATGCAAGCTTTGAAGTATTGACCTTGCTATGGCTCAATGAATACATCAAGGCCTCAGTCCAAGATTTCCCTGTAATGACCTAACTCTCAGTTAATAAGTTGTATTTACTTAACAACATTAATAGTCTTTCATTAAAACACATCAGATTGCAGTAACAGAGCCTTCGTGAGAAAAGAGAACATTCATTTTGGACAAGTTATAGTATCAAGCTGTGAAAAGCTTAGCAGCTACCGTAATTTCCGGCAGATTACCCGCGGGTAATGCGTTAATTTTTCAGTAAACTACCGTTGCTGCGGGTAATAGGGTGGTGCGGGTTATCTGATAATTTTTTAATCTTCCCGTAAGTATTTAACAGTAATTATTATAGTACTGACAGAAGATAAAACAAAGATAAGAGTCATTAAATATACCCTTGCCACAAACCTGTGTAATGCCTCATTTGTTTAAACGAGAAACACGTCCTATCAACTCTTGTATCGTGCTTTATTTGCTATAAAATTCTTTTAAGCGTTGATTGATTATAGCTGATGCAAGTGGGATGAAATCATACAAAAAAATTCCATACAAACAAATTCTTCGCTACATGACTGTGATAAAAAAAAAATGCAAGAATACTCAACGCATCAGCGAAATATTCCTAGCTAGCCCTGCCTGGAGTTATAGAGTATTTTCCCATTTCAAGCAATTTCTTAGACCCAGTAGAAGCTGAGATACCATAAATATCTTGGTGATCTGTTGAATTCATGGCGCCGTATAAAATATAATTGTAGGCACGAGTGTAAACAAAACACTTACAAGTGAAGAAATAATACAAAAATACTCAACGCATCTGTGGAAAATTTACAGTTAGTACTGCCTTGATTTAAAAAGTATTTTCCCGTTTCAAGCGATTTCTAAGACCAAGTAGATCCCGAGATATTGTTTTTTTTTTTTTTTGAGAAAATTGCGATCCAAATTTTACAAGTCAGTTCAACTCTCAATGAATATCGAAAACAATGGGTGTGAAAATTTACTAATTGCATGCTGGAAATTGCTTTGTTAACAAAAACAATGAATAAATCACGATTTACGATAAGTGCATCCACGAGTCAGTTAAGAGTTTAATACGAGTTCAATTTAAAAATGCCTGGTTTGAAACGCACACGACAACGTATCACATTTGAGTACAAGCTGAGAGTTATCGCTCGGGCAGATGAAATCGGTAACAGAGCAGCAGCACGAGAGTTTGAGATCGACAAATCCATGATCCGTTACTGGCGAAAGAAAAAGGCTGTAATGACGAAAATGCCAAAGCATCAACGCACCTGCTGTACTGGTAAAGCGAAGTTTCCTGCATTGGAGAGAACTTTGAAAGAGTGGGTCATCAGCCAAAGAGAAAATAGCCATGCAGTCACAACGGTTATGATCCGTTTCAAAGCGAAGGAGTTGGCAAAACAGATGAATGTCGCTGAATTTGTTGGTGGTGGAGTTTTGCTGTTTCACAGGTACTTTTTGGCTGCCCATCACCCCTACCCCATAAAGATCTTTTACACTCGCCCCAGGTTTCTCTCAACCTTACAAAAATGGCACTCAACGATCAATTTTCTTTTGTTTTTTGGTGCGGGTTATCTGCCAGTGCGGGCAATCTGTTGAATCTTTTTTCTCACTTTGGCAAAAAACGACCGGTGCTGGTAATCTGCCGTGCGGGTAATCTGCCCGAAATTACGGTAAATACAACAAACATAGACCATTAGATAAGCAGCTTGCCTTCTCTTTGTGCATCCGTAACAGATTCAACAGTTCCTGTTCCTCTGGTGTAAATTGACTATCACCCATGGTACTAGAACTTGGTCTCTGCTATTAAAATCAGGAGCAGTCAAGAATTGATACAAACACAGCCTTCATTTCAGACCTGATTACTACAGTATAAAAAGCTCTGTCAAGCCACAAGGCCCACACAGCTGGAGCTATCCTGGTTTCCTGAAGCATAACACATTTACAGGAGGAGTATTTTAACACCCTCCCCCAACGGTTATACCCTGAGTGTGTTGTAAGTCAATGACGTTATTTCACTGGTGTTTATTTAGACACTCAGTGGCTGAGTAAAGACAGTGTTGTCAGAAATTCTTAGGAAGAGAAAAAAGTATGGATGTCCTAACTGGAAACAAAGCCTTTCCCTAATCCTGTTGGATTAAAGGAATCCAATTACATGTATTTGGGGTTAAGACAGTGTATCCTCTGCAATCTGGACAACTGTCTTCACTTTTACAAGCATGTTGTACCTTACTGAAATAGACTGAGATAACAAGTGATGGTAGGGTTGACATTCATAATGTGGGAGCCCAGAGCTCATCTGCTAGCTGTGTCATGCTGATGAGGCCTAACAAGGTCAAAACAGCAGTCCATGGCTGCTAGCTTTTGAGCTCAATTTTTCAATTTTCTTTTTTTTTGGTAGCAATAGGGTCTTATCCCTTCTACCACTGTAGCCCTTCTATCACTGGTGCAAATTTGTGACTTTAACATACCCTTACTACATTTTGACGTTGAGATAACAAGTGCTTACATACCCTTTCAACTGCATTAAGCATTGAAGCTTGAGATGTTTCTGTCTCACCTCTGCTTCTACCAGGATTATATCCCTCACCACCTTCTGCACCAAGTTCAACTGAAATGTGCCGACCCTACAAACCGCGAAACGAGTCATACGTTATTTTAACCTTCTATCTTTTGTACTTAATTAACTTGATATCAAAGGTACTCTACCTCTTCTTCTGCTTCTGCTAAACGGATCTCTGCATCACGCTGTAGGGTCAGAAGTGCTGCTTGTCTTGTCTGAAGCTCCTTGAGCTGTTAAAATTAACATATTAACATAATCATCAATTAAGGTTACTGCCAACCTTCAGGAGTGCTCTTTGGAAAATTGGTCTGTTGCACATTGTTTTTAAAGAAAGCCCAGGAAACCACACATTACTGGAAAGCTAATTAAGTGTGGAATACAAAAATACCTTCAAAGTTAAAAATGTCTGTTTGGTTGGAGAGCGCAAGCGTTAAAACGAGAAACCAACCATTATCACTTGACCAAATTAATAGCCCTTGTGTTACCACGGACACAAACTGGATTATATCACTTAGCATAAAAATCAGCAACAACAACAACAACTTTATTTGTCTTTAAATACAGAAGCTAGAGTACTTTGCACCGCAAATAGCTGAAAAGCTAGTTGTGGCAGGGCAAGACAAATACATGAGGAACACATATATGTAACTTAAAGAAACAGAAACCTTAAATTAAAACAAGCCTTGTATATAGCAAAATTAAACAAAATAAATAAAATGAAGATCTAGTTAACACAGCACTTCTACGCTACAATCAGCCTCTATACCTGTCAATAACTTGACAAAAGACGAACGACAGGCACTGAACACTGAAACGACTGAGAAACGACGACAACATTGTTATACTACCAGCCGACAAAGGACGTGTCACTGTTGTTATGGACAAGACTGACTACTTGGACAAAATGGACGCACTTGTTTACGACAAGCAAACGTACGAAGAACTTAAACGTGACCCGACGCCAGCACGTCAGCGTAAGCTTAACAGCTAAATACTTACGCTTAAAAAGACTGACGCTATTGATACTCAACCCTACTACCGACTGAGGTGCTCAGTACCACAAGCACCAAGACTTTACGGACTACCTAAACTGCACAAACTTGGTATACTAATGAGACCTATAGTGTCATTCTGTGGGTCCCCTACGTATCAACTGTCCAAGTACTTGACGACCATACTGCAACCCCTAACTAACAAATCAAGATCCAAACTACAATCTATGGAGAACTTTATTGACGCTATTTAGACAGCACAGATACCCGACGACTACAACCTTTTGTCTTTTGATGTGAAATCACCGTTCACCAGTATTCCACTTCAATTGGCATTACAGTGTACCGAGACAGCTATACAGCGATCTGCTGTTAAACTTCCTTTACCGACAGAAGACATCATGGACTTACTGAACCTTTGCCTTATGTCAACGTACTTTCAGTACAACGGTAAACACTACAAACAGTTGCATGGAACAGCCATGGGGTCGCCTATTTCTGTTGTTGTCACGGAAATTGTGATGCAACACGTGGAGGAACGCGCCCTTGCAACTTGTCTACAAATGATACCGCTTTGGTTTCGCTATGTTGACGACACCTTTACTGCTGTTCACAAAGACGAAATTGACGGTTTTCACGACCACCTTAACAAACAGAATGCCGACATCCAGTTTACTAAAGAGATCGAAGAAAATGGAAAACTTCCTTTTCTAGACTGTTTGGTAAGCCGTGACAAAAACGAACTGCGAACGAGAGTGTACAGAAAACCAACACATACTGACAGATTACTTGATGAATCATCCTACAACCCCAACTTCACACAAAGCCACGACTATAAAGACTTTGACGAGACGAGCGAAACTAGTTTGTGACACACCGGACAGCTTACGTGACGAAAACAGGTACCTAGAACGTGTCTTTCACAAAAACAATTACAACGCTGACTTTGTTAGACGAAACATTTACTGACCTACTGAAGCTGACGCAACGAACAGGAACCCAACACCGGTTACTACAGCAGGGTTGTCAGTAGGTTTCTGAGAAGCAGGTTCTGTCTATAAAGTAGACGGCTGCCGTAATTCATGCGCATCGTTCATGGTGGGTATGATTTTCTGCAATACCACGCCCAGAACAAACCAACAGTCGGAATAGCCGGCGCAGTGTTCGGAATAGCCGGTGAAATGCGCCGGTTGCCGGCTTATTTTGACAACCCTGCTACAGTGACTATACCTTACATTAAGGGCACTTCTGAGACCATCTCATGGATCCTACAGCCCTACAATATCCGTGTAGCCCACAAACCTACTATCACCTTACGACATTTGCTGACCAAGGTTAAAGACAAGGTCGAACCTACCAACAGACAGGGAGCAGTTTACAAGATCAAATGCTCCGATTGCCAGGCTTCTTACATTGGTGAGACTGGCAGAAACCTTAACACGAGACTGACTGAACACAAACGAGCCACGAGACATGGTGATACCAACAATCATATTGCTGTACATCATCATCTGATAAGCCACAACATTGACTGGGACTCTGCTCATTGCTTAGCCTACAGTACAAACTATTTTCAACAACTGACTCTGGAAAGCTGGTACACCAACCTGGAACAAACACCTCTTAACAGATGTCAACAACTACTGGCACCTTACAAACAACTTATCCATGACGGAAACAAAACCGACAAACAGACTTATAACAAACCGACATAATTTGACTAACTATGGACGGACCTAAAACCGACCTATTTGACAAACAATAGACGGATCGAAACCAACCAATGACTGGTAACAAACTTTACAGGAGTCTTTCAGCCAATACCATCATGGCTAAACTGACCAATCACGTTTAACAGACCAGACTTATAACATCATCGTCTGACAAACACTATTCATTTGACTCTGAAGATGACTTCCGCTCAGGTTGTCGAAACGTCAGTCACCAACAACAGTTCTCTTGAGAACTACCCTCACCCGGACGATCAAACCATACAAACTACAGCACTTATTGCTGTACAACATATTAAAATACAGAGTTACAGACTCTTTAAAGATGATGGTAGACATTAGTTGAACAGATTAACAAGTGTATTTATGTACCTACGTGTATGCTTTTGATAACCATGGGGATTTGAACATAGTCATCCTCCTTTTCTAAAATATCAAATAGCAAATTGTGAAGAACTTGTTTGAAAGTTTTTTTAGGAAGATCCGTTATATAGCGTGGTATCAGTTCTACTCCGAGTTGAGAGAAGGAATTCTTAAATTGTATTTCTAGTCTAGAACTTTTAACAAAGAACTTTCCACGTGAAGACGATGGTGAATTGTAAGCATGAATATTACCCGTTTTCTGAAATAACTTTAACCTGTTTGTAAGGGCTTTATCATTACTGATATCGTACATTAAATTTGATACCTATTCGTAATCAAGAAAAGTTATTGGTAACACGTTTGCTTCAAGAAATAATGGGATTGCATGGTCATGCCAGTCTGTGAAGTACAATAAGCAAAGAGCTCTTTTTTGAAGACTTAAAATGTTAGCATGCCTGGCTCCAGGCAGCAAGGCCGTAGGTTAGATAAGGATGAACTATTGACTTATAGATATTCAATGGTATTGGTCGAGGTACAGAGTGGCGTAACTTTGCAATCAACCGAACATTTTAACTAGTTTTTGTGACAATAGAATCAATGTGAACAATGAGAATAACGAAATTGGAGATTTGTTCTTATCAACATAATCTAGATGATGATTTTGAAGAATGGATAGTTTATTGACAAGTCACTAATAATGTTAGGTATCCGTCCATTGCAAGGTGCACACGACGCTCCATCACTTTAGATATCACTGGTAGGATGCTGATGGAACTATAGTTTCTGACACAGAGGTAGTCACCAGCTTTGAATACCAAGGTCACTTTCACAAGCTTCCAAGATACTGGGAATATCCTCACAGAGATTGACAGGTTGATGACCTTGGCGAGTGGTTTTACAATTGCAGGAGCAGCCATTTTCAGGAGACGCGTTGATAAGCCGTCTAACCCAGTCACTTTGTTTGACTACTGGACAGATATTGCATGATGAAGGATTCCAATATCTGGGGAATTTCGAAGGTTGAGGAAGACGGCATCTTTGCTTGTACAAACTCTTTCAAGGCTTTTAGGTCCGCATTACCACCACTCGATAATCTATATTTAGAGGCGACTGACGTGAAGAACTCATTGAAGGTGTTGGCGATATCCTCAGGATCATGAATAACAAACTCTTCTCACTTTACAGATGACACAGATGGTTTCTCATTTGGTCCAATTGCATTCTTGAGACTTTTCCAGAAATCCTTTGAGTTCTTGCTTCTCTCTAACACACCTTTGAAGAACGCCCTCTTTGCATCCCTGATAGCTGTGAATACATCATTTCTCTGTTCTTTGCTGCCTTTGTTTCTTCTCTCTCTTTTTCACCAGCATTAGCAACATGTGGTACTTTGACTGACTCTTCTAACACAGGCTGGTCAAACCAAGAACCTTTGTCACTAGCAACAAGGAGGAGCTTTTTATCCCCATCAAAAGTTTATGTTGTTTAGATTTCTTTAGACCAGGATTTTTCTTTTGTCCCCAAGGTGACTTTTCCCTTTTGTATTGTTTCATGATTAATGATGACGACCAAACATTTACAACATTAAAATTCTCCTAGTGACAGAATTTCCAAGTCGCTTTGTGTGCTGAAGGGAATAAACACAGTAATCCGATCTCCCGTACCAGGCTAATAAACGCGCAAAAACCGTTAACAGACCCCTGGCTGCTAATGGGATTATAACACCTACAGCTATTTGTGACCTCTCACGCGAAAACGTACACTAACGGCTTCCCGTTAAACGGGTGAAACACACGGCTTCTGCACGGCATGCACACGGGTCACCAAGCCGTTTGACACGGCTGCCATTAACAACTGAACGGGTTGTTAAGTATTCCGAACGGGTAACACGAACGGGTGAACGGCTCCTTCAAAATCTCGAACGAGTAGTTTAAAGGGGCAGTCTCATGAGTTGCGCATGCTCGGGAAATCGCTCTTATATCGTCTTATATCGCTCTTGTTTATTGTGGCCGCCATGATGGTTTATTTGGCAAGTGGGAATATTTTCCATGGAATGTCCTCGATTTCTTTATCTTGACATTTAGAACCTGCAAAATCAAACTAGTATCGCTTAGGAAAGATCGCATGGATATAATAGCAAGAGTTCGTGCAGCACGAAGCGCAAAGGAAATAGCAACAGAGGATGTCTGCTCAAAGGTCAGAATTTATTGTGCGGAGACAGTTGTAATTGCGACACGAGGGAAAAACCATGCCAGAATAGGGTAAGTTTTCATCGTAAGAAAATTGTAATTCCAGTTTATTTTAATCGTCCCTTCGTTAAAAATTCATGGACGGTCATTTTTGTGTCCTTTTGCAGGAATCGCAAGGAGGTGTGTAATTAATCCAAAGAAATGTGTGCGAACGAAAGAATCTTGGCTGTCGCCTATCCAGTGACGTACGCCAATCCACAATTCGAACGATTATCTGAAGATGCTCAAAGAGCGAAGGAAAATAACGATGTCAAGGTAGTATTGGGTTCTTTTACATTTTTTGTGACTAACACAATGGTGCAATGACACATCCAATTTATGTTGACTTCAAGTGCCTGTAGTATTTGACTTTTGTAAGATGTCTCGTATGTCTTTTGCATCTTCGGTAGCTCGTTGTTGTTTTTTTCCACTTTTCTTGAATAGCTTTCTTTTGGATCTTTCATGTATATTGTTTTTCAGCAAGGTTAATTGTACTCTTGCAGCATACAGGTAGAAAATACTTAGCATTTTGGTGATTTTTCTTTAGGAATTTATTGCAACCTTGGATCAGGAAACGATAAAGAAATTGGCAGCATGAGAGCAGTAGGGAGTAATTACTATATCCATTCTCTGCTCATCATGGAGGATGATCTTGACAATAGCAATCAGCATCAAACTGAAGACATAATATGTTTTCCCTGAAAGCAGATGAATATTACCGTTATTATAAAAATTGTTATAAGATTAATACATGTATGTACTACAAATCAGGTTCTTTTATTGTTTACAATTTCTTATGTTGTACAAAAATTTTACATTGAAGAGTGTAGGTATGTCTTTCTTTTTGATGTCTTTATTGTAAATAATAATTAATTAATAATTAGGAAGTAAATGCAAATGCATGAAAATTAAAGTTACAGTAGTTATAACTCTTAGCCTGGTAACACTGTTTGGACTTGACTGTTTTGTGTATTTCAAAATAACTCAGTCTTCCATGGGTAATTGATTTTCCTTAAGATCACAGTTGACGGTGCAGGTAAATTGAACCTAATCTGCCGCTTACACAATTCTGCAGTGGGAGGTGGTGGGTTGGCTGCAATGGTTTGGGCCAACAGTTGAGGATCACTTGCATTTAGAGAAATATTCCTTAATTGTCACGATATCTGTATCATGTAATCTGGTATGTAATATTTTAGCAATGAGGAGGGGAATATATTCATATCCCGTGTCTGCTTTTATGATCTTTATGTCCCATCGCTTTGTCCACTGATTGTACTTTTGGCTGAACATCTGTTCTCTTGTCTTTCTGTTTGTGGCAGGGGGGAGGTGAAGGTGGCAGTTCCAATCAAATATCCTTTTTGAGGCATACAGAAGGGATAGGCTATTGGCACATTCAATACTTCCTGTGTGCCTGTTGAGATAAACAACAGTGGGAAAATTCACATGTACGTTCAATAGATTGAAGGGGGTTATACTTTTATGCAATGCCATTTCAACATTGTATGTATCCTCCTAACAATATTGTACAATGCTCTAGGAACCACCATGACAGTGGCACAGGCTAATCTTTCTTTCCCAGCCTGTGGGGCAACCAAAATTTTGTACATGAGAGTTGTCTTACCTGAATCTGACATAATACTTGAAACTCTCCAATAACTCTGCATTTAACACAACTTTCTGTAGTTCAGCAAAATCTTGATGACACCTGTCAAACCAAGGTAGGTCAGGGTCGTGGCTTCCCTCATCATGGTCACATTTATAGTATAGGCCCCACTCATGCTTGTTGCAAGCATAATGGAGGAGACCAATCCATTTATCCTTTTACACAAAGAAGGGAAAGTGTGTATTGGTATCCAGTCACAGTAATGAAGACCATAAATTTATGTGAAATCCTCTACCCATTGGCTGCATATAATATCAGTAGATTTCTCTTTATAAGCCTATTTTATAATAAACTCCTTATCCTCAGAAAAAAAATCCTCTAGTGGCTAGAAATAAACTGCTGTCTGAATAAAAAAAAAAACAACAACAACAAACAAAAATATAGTAGATATAAAATGACTGGTGGTTTACTTAATTTATCCCCTGCAGAACTACCCTAAGGCTAATGGCAATAATGGTATAATAAAGAAAATGTAGTAAGGAACATGCATGGTGTACCTTCATAGCTTTTAAAGCTTCTTCATCAAAAGTTGTGGCACTGACATTGCAGAACTATAAAGTGCTTGATAACTGAAAAAAGCAGAAAAACATGATGTTCAACTGAGGTATAACAATACGGTTCAGAGGCAATGTACTCCACAAATGGACCTTTCATGCTCGGCTTAGAGATCACCTTGGTAGCAAAGTGTCTGTCAGCAGGAAGAGATAAATTGGAAAAACCTGACATGCAATAATACCAACTCAAATGCAAATGAAAAACTACGGAATGATTTCAGCACAGGTTCCTACCTCATTATGCATGCTATAGTCATACTGTTTCATTCTGCAATAACAAGAAATGCTTACATGTGCATTACCCTAAACAATTCATCTGCTGTATGCATAATGAAGTAGGGACCTGTGTGGAAATGTTGCCAAAGACTACCAAGTAGACTGATGAAGCTGGATTAATTGATCTTAGAAATATATGTGTTGTGGTTCATTTTTTCTTTACTTTGAAATTTTTCAAACAAGGTTAATTTCCACTTTTCTTTGTCCCAAACAGTTACCATAATCAGACACTAAGAAAAACAAAAACTTAACTGGTTTGATAGATTTCTAAACAACGGAAAATTGAAATCAGAACATATACAAGTATACATTAATATAATATACTGTTGAGTGTTCATACCTCAAATCTGGATCGGACATAGACTCTTCTGAATCAGAACACATATCCTCATCGTCAGAAAATAAAGACGAGTTCAAACTACAATCGAAAAAGAGCAAATAAAGAAATCAAATGGGACTGGTCTCTGTAGTAATGATATTTATATATTAAATAAAGTCAACAAACGTAAATTGTAACCAATGCATGTATTCGTAATTGCAACCTACATTGCTGATTTGTCACTCTTGCCATCTACACCACCAAGATCTCGAATGGGAGACTCACTCAAGTTCAGAAGCGCTGGGCAAACTTATAGTAGCTAGAGACTCGACAACAGTTGAAGACGAGGGATGACCCAAAGGTTTAACTGGGGTGGAGGTCAGTGGCCCTTTAGCGAAAACCATCATTCAAACGGAAAAAATACTAATCGCCATGAAACATTAATTAACATTGAAACAAAAGCATCCTTGCACCTTCACTTGCGTCTTTTGGCTGCCTTCGTGCACGTGTCGTAAACGCGCGAGACCTCGCAATAGTACTATCCTGAATTTCCCTTCACAAATACAAACAAGGTACGAACATAAACGACTCATTGACAAATAACTTTTTAACGGTTAACTCATCAGGCAAAGAAAACCAAAACTTACCTTCTCCGATTCCGATATTCAAGAGATAACAAATGTGCCGCGATATCGCTGTCACTACAACCCCCATATCTTGCCTCCAACTTCGCACCAAACCACGACTGAAATATGTTATTTTCGAGGAAAATACGTTGATGGTTTTTAAACCACTCCCTTTTGTACCGCTTCAGGTCAGAAATCATTCTCTTGCGACCAGAGTTCCTTCGTTTATCTCCGTGGCCGCTACCGCCGCTAGCATCCGCCATCTTGTTTTAGCCGAGTCAATCTTGAAAAATTCTGCAGAATTTTTCAAGTTTTGATCTTCGGCCAGCACATGCGCAGTTCATGAGATTTACCCTTTAAGCTGTCGAACGGCTCGTGGAAAATCTCGAACGGGCAGTTTAAACTGTCGAACAGCTCATGAAAATTCTCGAACGGGTGGCCCGAACGGCCGCACGGTTTGTCTCGGCGGGTGAAACAAGAGCTGCAAAAATCGGATGCTCTCGCATGCTACATGGCTCGTGAAAATTTTCGAACGGGTAAACGTGGAACGTAGATGCAGAAAACTCGTTTACTGCTTGGTTCTCATTACGACGGGTACATTGTTTGTTTCTTTCGCCGCTGAAAGGCCAAAGTGTTTGGTAGACATAGAACACTCGCTGCAGAGTTCATTGAAAGCGAAACTCAAAGAAACTCAAACCCGTAAGTCAAAATAAATTATACTTAATAATAAATAATAATAAATAATAATGAACTTTATTTGAGTGTCAACTGTATTTAGCACTGCTGTACTAATTGGGGACACTGTAAAGCACAAATGAAATGAAATCAAATCATATTAAATTAAATCAAATGTTGGTTTTTGTGGAGAGGGGAAAACCGGAGTACCCAGAGAAAAACCTCTCGGAGCAGAGTAGAGAACCAACAAACTCAAACTTCATTGTTTTTCCCTGCTGGTTCGTTTAATGTGTTGACGCTAGTCTTCGAAGTGTGCGAATTTTTATTATTTTTTGTCACTGAATTCCAAAGAAACATGCACAGAACATTTTCAACCGAGTTTAGAAAACCAAAACAAAAATGAACATCCGTCATGGTCAGGTTATAAAAGAAGTGATATCTCCGATCGAATAAGAGCGACTTAAGTTGAATGAAACTGTAAAATTGTCTTTCTCTGAAGACTTCGAGGAAAATTTCTTTGATACGTCGGATTTTCATTTCTATTTGGCGACCATCTATGACACTATAAACACGCACCGACCACGACTTTCGGCATTTTTCAAAGCGTCACGGCAAGATTATGAAAAGTGATATCTCCGGTTCTAGGTGGCTTATAAAGATGATTTAAACGTCAGAACACTCTGCCTTTGGCTGCAAAATCTACGACAAGAATTTCCACGATGCGCCAACTTTTCTAGGTTACTTTTATCGCAGTTGGAATTTTTTGACGCAAGCCGCCGAGGTGTGAGTTTCACTATAATTATAATCGAGAAGTCTTGACGAGCAGTATGCTCATTGTTTGCTAGCCTCCTACGCACCTCGAAGCTCGCATCATTAGCCGTTATGAAAACTGATTTTACTTTTTGCCCGCAGTTTAACCGTGTTTGATCTCTGTTCAACTGTTTTACACTTGTAGTGTTGCACAGTTATGTTTGTTTAGCACGCTTGTTTCATCCACATCGAACTTGCCGGCCAAGAGATTGAACCAGTGAACGGGAAAATCATTGACAATTGTATAGAGACCATTTAAAAACGGATAAACGCCACCGCTCGGGTGAATTTTGTTCTGACATTGCTTTTTTTTCCGAACGGGCCGCGTGCGGGTGACTCAAGCCGTGCGAATGGATGCAGTGCAATTTTTTCCGAACGGGTGACCAAGCCGTGCGAACGAGTGGGCGCTTCTACTGCACGGGTTGTGAAGCTCTTCGAACGAGTGGGCGCTTCTGCCGAACGGGTGATCAAGCCGTGCGAACGAGTGGGCGTATCTATCGAACGGGTGATCAAGCCCATCGAACGAGTGAGCACTTCTACCGCACGGGTGACCCAAGCCGTGCGAACGGGTGCAATGTTTTTCAAAACGGGTAACACACGGGTAGTGAACGGCTTTCTGTTCGAAAACGGAAAGCCGTTAGTGTACGTTTTCGCGTGAGAGGTCACATTTATTAACTTGGCTCGAAAACGTTATTTCAGCTTTTCTCGCATTCTCTACATACAAAAAAGTCATACGTACATTCTTTACTGGCTCATCCCCACGGGGCTTTCCAGAGTCAATTTTACATTAAACACAACATAAAATTTTTGTTAAGAATCCCAACTGGCAAAAGGCAAACCAGTTGGCTATTTACAAGCATGGCCAAATATAAGGATATGAAACTCAGGATTACCATACTATATCCAGGTAGTGGTCAAGACAGGAATCGAACCTGGGACTGTGACCAGATTACAAGTCTGGTGCCCTAACAACTCGGCCACGCTGCCTCCCTCATTCTTTTAAACAATTTTAAAAGTTTTCTTTTACGAACTGCAAGAGTAATTATCGCTTGTCTAATCAAAGAGCGGAAAACTCAGACTTCGAAAAATTGGACCTCCAACAGTTGACAGTAACCTTAACATACTCAGCAAGTTGACCACTTACAATTCATGTGCTTTGAGTGGAAATATCGGATCCTTCCCAACACTTGTAATTATGAAGATTAAGTACATGTCGCTCAACATTATCCTTAGTTAATGTGGTGTTTGTATCCTGGGCACCTTGGATTGTGCACTCTATCCCCAATGGATACTGTTCAGAATGTTTGATTGTACACTGTATCTCCCCACAGTTACTATTCAGAATGATTGTATCCTAATATTACATGCATGCAATATTTTTTTTCTTGCCTGCTGTTGTTGTTCGAGCATTTTCTTTAACAACGCATGTTGTTGACGCAATCCTTGCAACTCTTCATCTCTTATTGATGCCGATTCACTCTGCAAAAAGATGTTAAGTGAGCAGTAGGGTAGAATTTTAGGGTACACACCTGTAATTTTAAAAATCGTGTATAAACTATTAACTTTTCCTACCATGCTGGTTAACATTGCCTGAAAAATAAAGGAGCTTCATTAACCCTTTAAGTCCCAGTAGTGACCAGCATCAAATTTCTCATTACAATATTCACTGTTCATTAACCATTCATGTTTTGAGAATAATGAAAAAGACCACCAAAAATGAATTGTATTGATATTTAAAGAAATTCTCCTCACTTGTATCATAACAAATGAAATATGAGACAAGTTGGGCAAAAATGACTATTGATATTGGGGTCAACCAAATGATGCAATTGCCAGTTACAACTGTACAGAGTTTGTTCATTAACAATCAAATCCTAGCACAATGCAAGACTAGAGTCTTGTTTGATAGCCTTCCTGCACGTTAGTCTCCTATACATTTAGTTCAGCAGTATAGTATCTGTAAGTGGACAAGTAATCAGTTGCCAAGAGTGATACATGTAGGTTCAACTTCTATTCAGAACCCCTCTCCTTTCAAGTTCAAAAACTCATTAAAAATTCAAAAAATACAAAGGAAATCAATGTTATTTAATGAGTGCCTTTATATCTGATATAGACACAGCTAACATTTGCATTCAATTTTCTCGGTCAAAATACACCAAAAGTTTAGTGCAATAATGAATAGGTCTACATAAGTAGTTTTTGAAGCTGCTCACTAAACTCGCATTTTGTGCTTTATCAGTATAAAGAACTTGGCTACGCTTCGTGTTTTATACTTGATAAAGCACTCCTAGTCATTTATTAAACTTCACTTAAGTCATTCAACAAAATATCACCTTCACTATTCACAAGATTCTAAATCAATTCAGCCTCTTGGAGAAGAAACAAGAGCCAGTGAAGTGCAAACTGATGAGATCAGGTTTAAACAAGAGTCCTACAAAACTCAACACTGAATACAGTTAACTAAACAATGACAACAGGTGAAACTCAACTTAGACTTTGAAAGTATTGCATAAAAAATGCACAGTTTCCAGACAGTTTAATAACCACTGTGAGCAGTTTATAGTCTTAAAGAACATGACATTGTTTAGTTATTATTATTAGTTCTGTTTCAACAAAGAGTAACTAAAGATTTGTGTCCTTGCAGGGTGTCAAATTGTGCCTAATACAGGCGCCAATGTGACAAAATTGTTCACTTTGGCGACCAAATCCTGAAAGTTAGTCGCCAAATTGGCGACTAGAATTTCTAATCACATCTTAACTAGAGATCTAGTTATTCTTGAAGGTTTACAAAGATAAATCTACAGCAAAGTTCCTCATTAAACTCATATCCAAAACACAGCACACGTATGAACGCAAATCCACTAGACGCCAGCTTGTATTTAGGTAACCTTCCATGTTGTACATGAACCATTCTAGTGTCCTCTTTGTAGCACGTACAAATTTCAGGCTCATTTAGAAGCCAAGTGACTACCGGAAAAAAAAGTTAATTCTACGCTCTGCCTTGAGTGAGTGAATTATGTAAAATATAGTATACTGTACAAGTACGTACCTTTTCTTCTTCAGTCAGTGACTGAAGGCTCATGGATGGTGTATTTTCAAGGGTTGAATCATGTTCGACAGCCTTCAAAGTTGAAAAACAAAACATTTTCAAATTAATGGAAACAATGATCAAGGTCAATTTGAAGAAAAATACAAGAAGACGCCTGAAGGCGTTTACGTGGGATGTGTTGGTTTAAAATTGCTGCAATATGTTTTTTTGCTGATTGTGCGATCATGGATATCCATGGTACAATCCAACCTGACTTGCACGTGATTCGGAGTTACAGCCAATAAAAACCACACAATTTTTCGGGACGGGCTCGGGATACGGGAAAGTTAAAAAACAAGGCAATTTTTGACTCCCAAGACAATGAAAGGAATGCACTACAGAATTTTATATGCTGGCTGACTACGTCATCCCGCGTAACAAAACAGAATTAAAACATATTTAGGTCCATTCTGAACTTGTGCCTTGGTGTTCGAAGTGGGGTGTAAATTCAAAACAACTAGCCACAGCATAAGGAGGCATTGAAATCATCATCATCATCATCATCATCATCATCATTTATTTTTGCCTCTTTTCTTAATACATTATCAATATAAATTTGCTTTAACGTATGGCGAGGTGACCTCTAGAAACCACCAGGCTTATATTTGAGGCCACCTCGGACATAACAACATGTTTACATAAATAATGGTGAGTGTGCGGCTTTGCCAATTCAATGATTCAATGATTATTTTAATAAAATAATTATATAAGGAACATTTCTTTCTATGATTTTATTCTTATCAAAATCTTAAATTTTCAAATGAAAGATCACCAGTATTTCCGCTAGACAAATATCAGTCCAAACGAATACAGCAGAAATTTCATAACTTAATTAATTTGACAGTCATGTATGACGGCCAATTTACAGAGAACACTTACCACAGATCTCTGGAGAAGCTCCACATATGCTCGCTCCTGTTGTTTTAACTGTCTGATCAACCTTGCTATTTTCACTGTTTGCTCATTCAGTTCACTTGACTGTATTTAAGAATCAGGAAAACAGTTGTCAAAATGGTGCAATCTCCATTACATCTAAAAAGATTGTTCATTGTCTATAATTAAAACAACTACTTCAGTTAAAATGATTGACATGGTGCACTATTGATCATAAATGAAAGTTTTGATCTTGTGGACTAATAGGAAATTTAGCATGAGCTGTACTCTCTCTAGAATGCAGACCATTCTTTGCAATTCTCTAACTCAACTGTTCCAAAGATTTTGATTTAAAGATTAACAGTTCTATTCAGCATAATATACATCTCATGATAATTGTGAAACAAAAATACAACTGATATCTACTAAATGTACAGCTCAGTAGGTTGCGCATGAGAATTTAAGGAAGAAAAAAAAATAAAATGCACACCTGTTGCTCATTGACACCTGAACTTTGTAAAGTTACAAACATGGTTGTAGCCTGCTTGAGAAAGTCCTGTGGCAAACGGAACCAAATTACAAGCAACTCATGAAAACTCTTACATACAGAAATACTACAATATACATAATATTATACACAATGATTTCTGTATAATATTCAAAGTAATGGTCTAGACACAATTCCTCTCTGTCCTTGCTAGAAATTCTGTACCTGCTTAACAGTACCCATTGTATAATTGTTCACTCTGATGCTATGCAGCAACTAAAAATTAAATTTCATGGCAATACGGAAATACTTACTCGAACTTGATTCAGTCTTGAAATAATCAATGGTGTATTAACCTTAAATTAAGGAAAGAAAAAACAAAAGAATGAATTTCAGAGCTATCCCACAATTCATGGTGATATACGGTAGCAACAAAATGTAAGTAACGCACTATGCATGACACGTGTGACAGAACAAGTTGCCATGTGTTGATTTCTTGTGAATTACAGAGCAAACTATAACATAAATTTACTTATTATATTATCTCAGTTACTACGCACGCTGTGATTGGTCAAATTAGCAAGCTGTACTTCACTGTATGGCCTGCTAAATTCAAAAGTTTGTTTTGAGATATAAAATATATCTTACAAACCTTGTTTTCTCGGTCCGTACTGTAAGTTACGGATCCTCGTTTTTTCCACTCGGATTTATGGCCTGCATGCTTCACGCTTGGGCCAAAAATTCATGAGGAAAAACTTTACAGTACGGACCTCGAACTTGGTTAGGAAGAGGTATATATTAAAATTCTACAGTGTACATGTATGTGCACTAAGGGAAAACAAAGTCTACAGATCAAAACAAAGTGTCATCAACACTGGCTTTTACATGATATAACTCCATTTAATCAAAGCAAAAAATTAAAGAGATATAATTAATAAATTCAAAGGATTTAGAGCCTGTCATCGGTTAGCCCGTTTGACTTACTGAACTTCTTCCTGCATCACTGGTGACTGGTCTTATATCAGTTTCATTCATTTCTAAAACTGGTAGAGTAACAGATGCTGCAGCCTTTGTCTGTGTAGGCAAGGTCCTCTCATTATTAGCTGTACCAGTGGATGATGTCTGTGACATCCTGGTGGTCCTCCGAGTGGTACCCTAACAAAAACATTTCAACACACTATAGCAGACAGCTCCTGTATGAAAAGCTAGGAGGGCATTTATGAAAAAACTGAATAATGATTAACTAAGGAATTATGCTCTGGAAACATACTGATCAGGATTTCAATTGCCATATGGGTAAGAAAGCATGCCCAGGGTTACACATGCAAGTCAATTCAAACAATTTCAAGGCAATTAAGGCATGTGTTTAATAAGCTGTACCTCTTCATCAACAAAGGACAAATGTTGTCTCAAACTTTCAATTGCTTGACGTTCAGCAGAAGGTGTGCCTGGTGGTAGATATGTTCTAGGAATAGTGGCTGGTGTATGGTGGTGTTTTCTAGTAAACCGACCAGCAGGGGGTGAATCAGAGCTTGATTTTGGGGGCAGCTTCACTTGTTCAAAATGCTTTCCTTTCTTCTTGGCATCAGCTTTCTTACTTGACTGTGGTGACTGTGATCCTTTAGGGAGAGACCATCCCTGGAAAAAGATTTAATTACATGTAACTCCTTGCTACTATAAATTCCTGTCTAAATATGCAGTTCTCTGGGCTGTACACATGAACATGTATATCAATTCTATTGGGCAAACTACAAGGATATGTTCAATATAGCTGCACTGTACATGTACAATAACATAAGATGCTTGATCTATTTACCAGATTGTTTGGTAAAGACCTTTGACCAACTTGTCCTTCAGCCTGCCGTAGCTCAGCAGCTAGACTCAAGCCCTCATCAAAACTGGCTCTGTACTGCTGTGAGGCCCAACGCTGTGATCTTGGTTCTGAGAAGGGTCCTCTAATAAGAGGCCGGCTTGAGTCCTCTGGTTGGTTTCTACTTGCCATTGTGTACCAACCTTACTTCTTTTGTGTTCTTAGCAAACAACAGAATGATGTTAATCACAGTAGCTGTTCTTAATTAAATGTATTGGTGGATTTTTCCTCAATAGCATGCAATCTCACTGGTTAACTGTGACAGGAAGCAAACTGACACTGCAGTTTGACTACTACTGCCATAAAATAAGTGTGTTCTGCTTGAGTCTTTTACATTAAGGTTATTTTACATTGTTTACCTGTTTGTAAGTTTTACATGTACCTTGTAATATCACAAGCACTTGTGACATGAAATTTATTGAAAAAGAGTTGATTTGTTTTCATGTTGTAATTTTTATCATCTTTAAAACGAGGTTTAACAAAATCTTTCAATGATTGGTCTCTAATGGAAATAAATTTTGTTTCCCTTGAATCTCATTTTTTCTCATCTTCACTTTTGTAATCACTTTGATACTTTGGAAAAAATCACTGTTTTCCATGGGAAAGTTCGTTACCAGTAAGTGTTTCTTTGCTTTATAATCTCCTTTACTATAAAGGCTATTTCTCGAGTATAGCACCAAAACACCACAAAATGTATACAAGACATTTGTGGGTGGCCTTTCAGAAAATTTCTTACCTGCACCACTTTCAATCTTGACAAACTATACAGCTATACATGAACATAAAACAAAAGATAAACAACATCATGTAAAAATTTCGGGAAAATTATAATCTCAATGAATTTCTAATTTTATGAAGGCTTTTGACGCCTGTAAACACAAAATGATCATTTTCATGTATCCTTTGAGAAACTTTAATAAGGAATGCCTGAGATATATCTACAAATTTCAAAAATTAGATTAGAGGTAAGCCATAAGCACTGCACTAAATAAATATCGGTTAAAATTGTGTTTTCAAATCAGCCCAGACCTGGGAAAATAGTGATCTTTTATCAGTTTCTTTGTGCATAAAGCTGTACAAAAAATATCACACGCGACTATCGAGCTCTCAAGTTAAACTAGGCCTTTAGTTACGTTCACTGTCTGTTAAACTCTACGACATATTGTCTGTTTCTTCAAAATTGTCTCCTCTGCAGACGAAAAGTGTTTAGGGATCTCCCGTGGTAACCTTCGACCAGTGAACGCTAATACGTTTACGAGTCCGGATCCTTGAGTGAACCAGGTAAAATTCAGTCAAGAATCTTTGGAGAAATCAACAAGGTACAGTGCAGTTAACTGAGATAACAGTTAAACAACAGATACAAATGCAATGCAATTCGATTGCAACTTGGCTGTAAACGACCAGTTCACAGACTTGCTTTACGGGACTTCCTAGCAGAGAGTACAGCCATAATCCTCAAACAACACCATATGTACAGATAAAGACAGAAGAGGGTAGTTAAAGCCAAAATTTGCCCTACTTACGGTTTTCCTGCAGGACACACGTATGGCGGGATTAGCTTAGTTCTTCTGTTTACAAGTGCAAGGAGACTGGAAGCTTTCAAAGCCGAGCTCATGCAAGGCGAGCTTTCTACCTTATTTCTAGGTGCCCGGTAAAAGACATACCTTTAGCTTCTTTGACAAATATGTCGAAGCTTCAGTTTTTCCAGTGTATAATTCAGCTTTTAAGCCATATGTCCATATATCCCTCTAAAGTAACACAACATGAAGGTGAAAATCCTGCAGAAAGTTACGTTCTATGCGCGCCACTCTGGTCTCCATCGGCGGAAAAGCGGGTGCGCAATGATCCCAGGGATATCAAAAAGTACTAAACAGAAATATTAAAAATCCCACACAGCATTGTAAGCTTCGATATCACAGGCCCAGTCTTTTCGTTTCTAAGTAACCTCGTACTAGGTCCCACACTTGGTTTTATTGATATCCAAGATGGCAGTATAAGTGCTACATTAATGACACTTGACAACTATTGATGATACTATTGATTGAACTATTGATAAACCATTGATGTAGAGATAAGGCTGGTTATTTGTTGTGGACTGGTTGTTGTTGCAGTTTTGAAATGAATGGAAACTATTATTTTGCCATCGTGGGACACCACGACAACCCAGTGTTTGAAACAGAATTTAAATCGTTGGATGGTTCGCAAAACCGCGATCAAAGCTATAAGGTATTTAGTACTTATGAAGGGGGAAACCTCGTTGTTGTTTTACCCTTCTAGTCTTGAGATCTAAGCAGTAATTCAGGTTAATCAGTCAAGAACACTCCCATGCAATTGTAAATGTTGTGGTTCAATTTTATCCTTGGTTTAAACATAGTTAGTATGGTTAAACTATGGTTTAAATTATGTATGTTTGTGTGTCAAACTTACATGTATTATCATACATTACTATACCAAAAAACAAAGGAAAATAAAAATTAAATCAAGGAAAAATTGAACTGTAACATATATAAGATGTATGAAGTTGTTGGTAGATTAATTTCAGACCATTGTTATGTCAAGCCATCAAATGCAGGAATGGCCCCTGGCCTTTTGTTGTTCAGTGAGATGGGAAATTAGCATCTCGCCATGTACAATATTGAGATGATACAAATCTTCCCAACTGTTATCATCTCTCTTTATTAATCTTGTAAGGAGAGGTACAGTGTAGCATCTTGGTCACTCTGGAGAGGGATATGTTATGACAAAGATATCATTTGAAAACCTTGAAATCAATAAATGGAATTTTAAATAAGAAAAAAATTAACTGTTAATGTTTTTACAAAATATTTATTATGAATTGAACATGCAGAGAGATGACCATAGGCATCTGAACCAGTTCATTGCTCATGCTGCTTTGGATCTTGTTGACGAGGCCATGTGGACTACTACTGGCATGTATGTAATTCCATGAGAAGACTCGAAATTGTGACTGATATGGTCACAAAAGCAACTACATGTTGATTTTTCTGTTTTGCAACTAAACAAAATTGTGTTAGTCACCAAAATGCAGCTACAGTTAGTAGATCAATACATCACTGAGAACCAGAAACTTCCAATTTCACTTCAACATAAGTAAAAAATTTGTGACCAACTTTTTTCCTTTTTTGACTAAATTTTTACGACCAGTCGCAAAAAAGCCCTGCATGATCTCCAGTATTTTGAGACCTGCTCCTGTACGTTAATGTATATCAATTTCATGTTTTTCTTTTTTCGCACAGCAAGAGAGAATACTTTACATTCATACTTAATGGAGAACCGAAAAAGAATTATGGATTTGTGTAAACGAAAATCCATGGGGTTAGCAAGAGTTCACACAGCTAGTCTCATATTTAACAGATGATACTGCTTAAATTAATCTTAAGAAGCAAACATCTGTGGATAAACAAAAACAAGCAAACAAACTTAAAAGTTAATTTAACTTAAGTTAATAATTAAACAAATAACTACTGGTAATAGATAAAAGTAAACAAAGAGGGAAAAGGTAAAGAATATACATACAGGTTTCATATGTTAAAGAAGGTTGTCCTTTAGTTGTTTTCTTAAACTTTGAAGAGATGCTGTGTTGTTTGTCAGTGGTTGATCACCATACATTGATAATGCAACGTTATTGATTTCATTATAATATTCTGTCTTTGATTTCAGGTATCTAAAAAATGTGGACAAGTTCAATGAGTGGTTTGTCTCTGCTTTTGTCACTGCCTCTGATATCCTTTATTATTATACATTGAACTCACTATCTCTTTTCTGATTGGCCGAAAGCATACAGTAAATTTTCAAAATCAGTGCCTGTGACGTCATAACTGCAGATTATACAATAATCATGTCAAGGATACTCAAGATCATGGGTAAATGTCATCTATGACCGCGGTGCATGATTTCTAAGGGTAATCATGTCAAGTTCACAAGCTTTTTAATAAAACAATTAAAAAAATGAAATAAAATCGGCAGGTCTTTTCCACGGGTGGCAGGTGGTGGGTACACTTAGTGTAACAAAGTAGAAATCAAAGACTTTGAAAAGAGAAATATAAGCATCTTTTATTTCACACATGAGTGTATTTATTTATGAGTATATTTTGTCCCTAAATCCCTCATATAAGCAAGCTACATTGTAAATGTTTTCTTTTTTTTTTTGGATTACATCGACTACATTGATGATCACATCCTCAACATTAGCAAGTGCAGAATACACTTCTGTTGGACCAAGTCATGTCTCTGATATCTCTTCCTTAACGTCCGTAGTGACCGTTGAAGTAGATGCTTGTATACCAGAGAATCGTGAGTTTCCATTCCCACAGGCAAATCAGTGCTCTCCATAGTTAGATTTCTCCACTTGTCAGTCCAAGTGTCCGTTCATTCAGGATACAAGTCATATGAAAGGCTCTTTCAGCCTTTGAAAAGAAAAGACTGAGGATATTGGCAGATATTTATAGATGACTGGGATTTACTTTGATTCGCAAGGAAAATATTTCAAACCTTTGTTGTATTCCTTGCATAAGAAAACTTAGAAACCTTGAATCTTTCTATGAGTTTTTCACTAAAGGAATGGTAAATCCTTCAACATGGGTAAAATAGGTGGGAGCATCCAAAAAAAGAACACTTGAAACTCCAAATAAAGCTAGCCCATCGTGGAGAAAAGCTAAAAAATTCAACCATAATGATCACTGCAAAGATATAGCACTTTTCTCTTGTCAAACATTTCAAGACAAGCACAACGAACTTGATGGTAAAACTGCCAATAAATCTCCCCCAAACACTAGCTGCTTCAATGCTTTTTCCTGTTCTGGCTTTAGTTGTAGACCTTCCCCAGGTAGGGACTCAAGAATATTATCCAGAGCTGTCAGGAGCTCCTGGAGCTGTTTGATATTCATCTTCGCTTAACTTTGCCATCATTTCTATCACTAGATTAGGCAACTTAACACTTTCTGACAGATTTTTAAGCCTGAGCGAATCAGCGCCCTTAGTTCGTGGATGAACAAGGTCCTTTCAGAATAACAATAGACACTGGCAGACGTTTCCAACCTTTCCCTTCCCCTCCCTCTCCTCTTTCCTTTTGTACTCTCCTCATTCTGCCAGCCTCTCCTCACACCTCTGCATTCTTCTTTTTCCTTTTTTAGATTTAACACCTCTCACCCCAGTCCTTAGTATGCCTGCTTTGCAGGCTACTATAATTATTGTATGTACTGTACTTATTGATTGAGTGAAAGGGCAAGACAGGAAATTAGTTGGCTTGAGGTCATGTCTTATAGGCCAAATGCAGCATGGTCAGTGTGCCATAACAAAAAGAGAATTACCGGTACCTGTTTTTCTGTCTGGACCTACCTTAATAAGTCAAGAAACATTTCCTTATGTGACTGCCTGTCTTGTATTTTCTATTTCTCTCAAACTATTATTGTGTTCCTTCCATATTGTTCTTGACTAGAAGTGCCCTAAGGTTGGCATAGGTCATTTAATAACTGTAATTAAGTAATTTGCTGTTACTTTAATTATTACAGTATGTTTCCTTGAAAGCTTTTTAGTTGTTATGAATAATGATTATGCCTGAGTAAGGGCATTTTATGTTTCATGTGCTCATGGTCATGAAACACAACATTATTTCCACTTACAAGACTTTATCTGCAGTACTGTGAATTTTATTGTGCTGGGATCATACAGTGTGTTCAAAAATCCTGTACAATTTGTAATGTCGTTTTACCTCCTGTGAGAATTCCATCCTTGCAGTGAAGCATATTTTTCTGAGGAGTGAGACTGTCTGGTTATATGTTAGGTTCTTATTTAAATATTTATAAATTACCCAGTATACTGTATTGTTTAGAAGGTTTTGAAGTGAAATTGAAAATAATAATGTTAAAGCCTTGACTGACAGTAAGGAAAAGATTTATAATGCTTCATGATGTGAGAAATGATGATGGAATAAAGAATTTCTTTACAGATGTTTACGAAACATACATAAAGGTGAGTAATTGTTGTATTTATGGTTGCAAACGTTCTAAAAATGTGGAGAATTTTTCTATGAAAATAATTTTGTTAAAAATCTGAAAAAGTTAATTAACTTTATTAACGTTTTCCTTGTGGAGCCAAACCTACCATACATTATAATTTATTAGAGACTTGAAAGCATAAGGCTAAACTCTCTGTAATGGTTTAATTAAATTACTCAGTTGCTTATCATGAAATCAACTTTTTGTTTCAGGTTATTATGAATCCATTCTATGATATGAACTCCAAGATAGAATCTCTGAACTTTGAGAGAAAGGTGCTTGTTGCATCTAAAAAACATCTTTCAGGATAATAGTGTTTTCTTGAATTCCATTTCGCTGTCGCAATAATGCTCGTTCTCAATAAAGGAAAGCTAGAAAGGTTGCGTCAAGGTGGCGTTATTTTTGTGCATAGTGTATGTAATTTCCACAATCAATAAAAAGGGAGATTAAGCAAAGCTTACTGAGAACATCTCTAAGCATGATTCTCTCATCAGGCCAGCAATTCATTATCACAGAGTTCCAGGTGAAAAGGACAGCATATGATGGTCTCCTTCCTGATTCTTTCAAAGGTTTTACTGTGAGTTGTTTTGAGGCCCATCTCAGCCTCATCAATGCGGAAAAACCTCAGTTTGCTGTGGAGTGGAGATCTTGAGCACCATCCATATAATTTTTCCCTTTTGTAACTACTGTAAATGTGTAGTTTTGCAGCTTCAGTACCATCCCTAGGTCTTTAAGTCTAAATGGAGCCTTGACGCAGGTATCCAGTCAGTCAAGTCTTTCAGGAAAGATTCCGGAAATGACACTTGAAAAATACATGAAACATGAGTTTCCTGGTGATTTCAGTTTAAACTTTGTTAAAGCTAGTCCAGATCTGAATGCTCCAAGGAGAAAGTGAAACCTTTAAATTACATTACGTTTCATTTACATTGTAAGACTTGAGGCTGCCTCGGTAAACAGGTGTGCCTTCTGCCAGTGGTAACTACCCGTCATGGATGAAATTTCCCCCGAGTGGTATTTTTTCCTCACCCGTTTTATCCAAGCCCTAAAATGACTGGTTTCCGTATCTAAATGGTGAACAATCATGTTTTGCAAATATTGTCATATTTTTGGCAAATTGTAAATGGGTTCTAAAAATGGTAGCGGTTTAACGGTAGCTGTTATACCACATGTGAAAACTTGTCGAAGGTTTGAGGTTATCACAAGGGATGTACATGAACTGCACTGATGCAATGCGGATTAAAAGGAATTTCACATGATTGACATAGCCCTAGCGTTAGGCTCGTGTGATTCTTCTTATTCCCAATACGGTGGCTAACGTTCAGTGGAGATTTCAGAAAGTGATTTGTAACACCAAAACAGTTACATTCAAAGTTGATTCTCTGTCTCACAAGGGCAATTAAAACCAAGAAACTGACCCAGAAATGTTATATCCATACGATCAGCTCGGTCTCCCTGATTTTTCTGGTTGGTTTATCTAGTTTTTCAACTGTGCAAATTGGGGGGTCTGTTTTCAAGTTCTTGCCGGGTGTAAATTTGCAAATTGCTTCATTTTTTAAGTTATAGCATATTTGCACACCACAACTCAAAGGACCTCAAAAAAAGAAATGCAAATCCTTTTGATTTACCATCAATTTTTGTTATCTGACAATTTCACGCTCAAAGTGAATTAAATATTCTCTTCGGGTTTATTGCGGTTCACTCTGATATCAGTCTGAACTAACAACTAGTAACCAAGGCTTTTAGGCAAACTTACCGTTTCTAAATTCAAATCGCAACGTGTAACAAATGCTTAAGGTCAAATTCGTCCATTAAAATGTGTTGTTTAGCTTTCACAATACATAATGGATTTCTTAAGTTTCAATTATTGCACAAATTGTTTCTAATGCAACAAATAAGCAAATGAAAAGTACCGAGAAAACTGTAATGATTTGGCTATGAATGAGCTTGACTTACTCCAAAGTAAAGAGCTCATTATTAAACTTGCCATGTGTTAATATATAATGGTAACGTACGTCTGTCAGTGGATGTATTTGGATGAAACAGTTTTTTTGTTCACGGTTTTTAATTCATTACCATTGCTTCGTTAAGAAAAAAAAAATAAGATTTTGATTCCTAACTGGACAACAAATGCTCGTATTTTGACCTCAACATCGGCTACGAGAAACAGAAATGTTCGCTGCTGTTTGCCAGCATGGCACCACGTTAATCATCAGTGAAGTAATTCTTCGTTAATAATCAAAATTTGACCAATTTCAGTTTGTTTTTCTCATTCAGTTGCCCCTTAATGTTTATTTCCGCAATAGAAGCCTTTCAAAATTAGTACTGCTATTTTAAAGCGATTGATTTGATGTTAAAAGCTCTCTGACTTCAGCAGTCTTTAAACAGGACAACCAGAGACTTAAAGAGGTTTCGTGTATTTGAAAAAATCAATATTATATTAAGACTTGATGAGACAGTTCGCTAAAACACGTCTCTTAAAAAAGAGCCCCAAACCAAAGAAAGCAATCTAGTTATAGAAGGAAAGGATTACATTTCTATGAAAAAAATGTTTCCTAAATGTTTTTCTGGTTACCATCAAGTTTGAAGCACTTTCTGCTTAACAAAAAAGAAAATGCCAAGGACAATCAAGACGAGCCATAACGTTAAAAAAATAACATTAACAATAAAAAGCAGCTGTTATGGTCCTAAACTTCCATCAGCCAAAGAAAAATTTATTCGTCTAAATTGAATTCCCATTTCTAATTATAGCTGGCAGTTTGAAAGCTGGAAAGCATAGTCACTTGAATAAAAATGCCAGGAAAAGTTTAAGCTTTTTGGTTAATTGTTGTCATGTGGCTGTTTTTGAGAATCACTCTTTCAGATGTTCTGGGGATGGGCGGCTTGTAATATTATCAGCCGTGGAACACCCTCTTGTCATATGGTTACCAATTATTTGTGTTATCTCTAGAGATGAAAGGGTAAAACATTAACTTTAAATAACAGCAATGTGGATAATGGTTCTATTATTTTCTGCGGGTCTTAATCTCGCATGCATTTAACAAGTGCAAAATTAGAAATACATTTGTTACAAATATTTAATATCAATTAGAGTGCGCGGATTTACACGGGGCCACAGATACATTGTCCCGATAAAACAGCGAAGAACTAAAATATCAGAATAAAAAACGAGCTCGCTTGTTGAGGCAGGAATCATAACCAATGCACCATAATCATGTTCTGTCAATAAAGAAAACTGGCATTGAAAGAGGAAGTAATGGTTTTTATATTTTTTCTATTTGGTGAACTGAGCCAGTAAATTGAACGCAGGAAATAATTTTGATTTGTACAAAATAATCTTTAGAAGACGAATAGCCTAAATATCTCCTTTCTAAACGCAATTTTAGTTATGTCATAAAAACAGGAAACGAGTTTTTCTATAAAGTAAGCACTAATAACAACGTAATTTGTAAGCACTGTAGTTTGAGAAGGCTTAGACTGTTGCATGGGAAGAGTAACACAGCTTTTACAAACAACCCGTTTACAAAGTTTGTGCTTGTGCGAAGTTTCTATATATCTTTTAGGAACGAATATATATTGCGTGGAAAGAGTAATAACATCTTTTACAAACTTTGAAATTTCACAGGGATTGTCACCTTTTAGCTGACAATTTTTTTCAGTTCAATTTCTAATATAAACATCGGGCACTTGGTGTAGGAAAGACGAGCAAGCAGCCGAAATAAACGTTACAAATGTCATGAGATTTTGCTTCTAACAAATTCATTAAGCTGGGATGTCTTGTTCAAAAGGTAAAAAGATTCACCTTAAGGGTAAATCGTTAAAACATCGTTAAATTAATCACATCATTTCCATAGCCGATTATTTCGACAGATAAAAAACCCAAAACATCGAGAGATCTAAATATTTTCTGTCAATAATTAGGCGGTGAAATTAGGCGGTGGTTCAGTAGGAGTTCCATGCCTCCCTTGCTTGCATGGGAGTGGAAGGGGCTGGAGACAAACTAAACAAATCAGGACTGGCGATTTCTTGTTCTGAAAAGAAGAAATAGCAATGGAATTCTTGAAAAACTGGTGCAATAAAGAATCAAATCAAAAATTCTTATTTGATTGGGATGACCCTCAAGTCAAGATTTCAACTCATCACTTTCTTTAACAAGTAACTTATTTTGTACTGCAACCCGACAAATGTTACGAACGAGCACGAGGTCTCAGTTTGGTAAGGTAGTCCCAAAGGTGCTTATTAAACCGGTATTGCAAAACAACTTCTATTCAAGAAGGCGTTTTTGTGGAATTAATACAAAGACAACCACATGTACTTTTTCTTGTTTTCGAATTTAGCGTGGGTTTACGGGAACAAGCTTTATGTTAATGATGCACACCCCTTCGAGATTTAAAATGACGCCGAACAACGGTAATAGAAACATATTCACATTTCGTGGAAATTTTTGTAGCTGACCGTTTTCTGGAAATTCTGTCAAGACTTTCCTATAGTAAATTACACATGGATGTCTTGCTAAGAGAACACTATACAGATTAGTTTGCTTCTATCGAGAGAACAACAGAGGGTCAGGAAGCATTTTATTTATTGACTGATGTATAAGGCCACATGCAGAATATCACACCGAAAATGAAATGTTCTTTCGACATGTACATAACATCAAGAAAAGCGCGACAAATTGCTCACCGAGAAAATGCGACTTCGATCACTTTTTTTTTAAAGACAGATGGCAGTTTCATTCTTCACATGAGGGCGAGTTTCCTTATCTCGCTACGTGTGCAGGCCAACGTGTGAAGCCTTTCAGCCACCTTTCTTTGGTTTCTTAACTGAAAGCACATGTTAAACAAATTTTAGCCTCATAAACGCAAATCCCTGCTAACAAGGGCTTCATTCTATTCATGGTGCGTTTTTCTTTCTTGCGAGCAACTCAGTCGCTTCCTTTCAACAGAAAACAAGGCCGAGACAAAAGCGTTCGTTTACTGGCCCTCAGTCCCATGCAGTCATGCACTGGTGGTTATCATTCGTTCCCTCGTCAGCGAACCGTGTACTTTTATTGAACAAAAATGGCCTCATCACGAAATTAATACAGCAAAAAAGAGGTGGTTCGAGTTTAATTTGGACATCGTTTCCTTTCCGTGCGGAAGATTAATGTTAATCTCCTTCTAACAAGCAAAAGCGACATACAACTTTTGTAGAAGTTTTCTTTTGTGCGGCTCTTTTGATGCAAACACATTTAAGCTCATCTCAGTAGTTTGAGTTTAAACGGTGTTTTTTTAAATTTAAGTGAGTCTCTAAACCACCAAGTTTTCCTTCTCATTGCTCGTATAAATCTGTACACAGAAAAGAGTACGCGCTCTATAGGAACTAAAGAATCGTGTGACAAAACACAACGTGTGAGAGACTCGTCTTTTATTCTGTAGAGTAGTTTTAATGAAAGCACACCACTGCAAAGGCAATACAAGAAACAGCTTTCCCTGTATTAAAAGCACCGCAGTGATTAAAAATGAAATATGCTTTGCATTTGCCTCAGACATTTCATATTGCTAAGAGCAATTAACAATAATACCACGTGGTTGATTGTTTTTTATCAAAGACTTTCCACACCTAAATGTGCTCAAAAGGTTTACAACATTAATGTCCGTGGACACGAATGGCGTCGCTTCCAACCCGTTTGCAATGGGCTGGTAAACCTGAAAATTACTTAATCTCCCACCAGAAAATCACGCAGTTGTTGAACCGAATAGATTTGCATTGTCATAGCAATGAAATGCCACTCACATAACAGATAAATACAAAACCTATACATTGCATTGTCGTTTCATATGTTATCTTGATCATTTATCCAAACTATTACTAAAAGGTTCTTTTTCTCTTCTTTTTCATGGACGACTAAATTCGAATAGAAAAGTAAATGTACCGACAAAATATTTAAGTGCAACGCAAACACAGTGGACACTTTTATGTACAGGGACTCTATTGAACTTTATTTAAAAAACAAATATAACTGACACAGAAATATGAACTCATGCATCGGCTGTCGTAGAATATATTGTGTCATAGATATACAGTTCACGCAGAAGTAAATGGCTGCAATGTCCTCAGCCAAGGAACTAAATGCTGTAAAGTCTTTTTCTGACCGTCTTTTGAAAAGGAGCATGTTTGTTTAAGAGTACTGTAGTTCAGCTTTGAGAGAGAAATATGGCCAGCTTGTGTGACTGCTTGGAACGGGCGGGTTCCCTGGATTTGGTTCTTGTATTTGCGGCACATTTACTGTAGGTATGTGTCGCGGCATGCGCCTTTCATACGGTACAGTGAGTCTCGGTGGTTCGATATAAAACTGCGGTGTAGCGGCGGGCGGCATAAACCCGTTCCAACTGGACCCGTCTGTTGAGCAAACAGGGAAGGCTGTCAGATAGTTTGAAGAACCGCTGGACTTTGGAATATGCTCACTTGGATAACTCGCTCTGTCAGGGGAATATGTTGGTGGAAACATAGCTGATTTGTAATCCTGAGAGGAAAATGAGCGGGTAAGAAATCCCGAAGCTGGTCGCGCAGTGGGATAAAGGGCGAAACTGTGATGGTACCCATCACTGCCCACACCAAGAGAATTTCCACTTGGTTCGATACGATACTTTCGTCGCGGTCTGTATCTGTAGTTGGGATGGTCAATTTTGTGTTGACGCCTGAGGCGAATGGCTTCGTCAATGAAAGGTTTCTTGACCTTTTCAGGGAGGCTTCTCCATTCTTCGCCTAATATCTTGCTTATTTCTGCGTTACGCATCTTTGGATTATCTCTATTCATCTCACGTCTGCGTTCCTTGGCCCATACCATGAAGGAATTCAGTGGTCGCTTGATGTGGTCCTCATGCGTGGCTGAAGGGTATAATTCCATCTTAACTCTTCCTGGCCGTTCGTACAGTAGCTAGAGTGCAGACGAATAGAACGTTTAACAAAATACATTAGCCCTTTTATGAGCGCGTTGATTGTTTTCTGACGGATTTGACCCAACAATGGTCCAATACATATGCTAGTTAAGTTCCTTTGTTCAGGCACGTTCGGTTATTGCGTTGCATTGGCAACTTGAAAATTCATAAAAGAGTTTGAAGTAAATTTCCTGGCCCGTTGCCTCTCAACGCGATCAACATAACATCTGCCCCAATTATAGACGGCACACCCCAAATATTTCCATCTCAGAATTATCAGTAGCTAGCGACTTGTTTCAGTCTAAGAAGAAAATATATTCGTTAATGAAAAGTATTGAATCTACCAGACCTAACAGTAATGGCCTTGCTTGAATCTAATTATTTATTATTTCTTCCAATAGCTACTTGTTATATTCTAATGTGTACATGCTTATAGACATATTGGCAAATTTGCAGGTGAACCAATTATTTGCCTAGCAATCTAAGTCTTTGATGTGAGGAATTTCAATAGAATGGTGGTACAGTGTAATCCTGCTTAGTTTTATGACTGACCTTATTTTGTAAGTAAACCAACCTGGTTTTCTTTGACGAAGAGCTAACGCTCAAAACGTCAGCACCCCCTTTTTAACTCGTGGATACGCGAAGCGTATTTGCGAGTTTTTGTGGGGACTCCGATATGCAAATTGTCACTCACTCACTCACTCACTCACTCACTCACTCGCTCACTCACTCACTCACTCCAGTGTAGACACACTTCGTAATTAGTCGGATAGAACTCGGGGGCACCGATATGAAGACGACAATTGTCGTGACCGAAGTCACGGAAGTCTGTTGATGAAAGTTGACGCTGAAAGTTTATCGTACCGTTGCCAGAGTTTGTAATGATTTTGTAGCTTAAGAGGACGATTAGCGAGGCCCTGTTAGGGGTAAATTTCGACAAGCGACGTGGCCTTGAAACGGCGACATAAAGGACCTGAAATGGCGACGAACGACGAGCCGCTCACGGGAAATTACGACAGCGACCTTCGACCTTCCGAAATTGCGACGTGAAAAGGTTTGAAACTCAGACGCGCGACATAAACAACCTCACTAACAGGGCCTCATTAGCGGTCTTACTAAAATCAAAAGGAGTTTAAATGTTTCCAGTTAGGACAATGACCAACTTGGAGACTGAATTTCATGAGCCTTTTACTCGGCCAGGCGCTAAACGTGAACAGATGATAACTATTCGCTTTTCCGACATCGACCGCCATCGACCGCCCCCAAGGTTACAAGCAGTATATGAATTTCAGTTGGCTCGAAAGTGATCTAAAGATGAGAAAATCTCTTGCTAATATAGTAAGCTTTGATGAGAACTCATAGAGCGAAATTAGCACTTGAATGAGAATTTATTTGAGCGAAATGAGTACTCGTTATTGAACGAAACCACTACTGAAAACAGAATAAATTGACGAATCCATGATGTGAAACCGAAGAACTTCTGCGGCCAACCTGGATAAGAAACATCGCATGGAGGACTTTTCTACTGATTTAAGTGTTAGTACTAACAGGAATGGAGTTGGAAAAGTATTGGGACGGTCAAGAAGTATGTCAACGCTTACCATTAAATATAGAGGCGCATGCCGTGACGGAGAACCAGGGTTCGAAAAGAGTAAGTCATGTAGAAAATGTATTAAGCGTTATATTATATACAATACACCACAAGCCGTTACAATGAAACGTTTTCTGTCTATTGATTTCCGAATTTACCTTGAAGTGAACTAGATTGTGTTGAAGTAGACATGTTGGAAAAATAGGCTTACCTGTTTTGCTTACTGTTGTGTGACTCATCATATTTACATTGTAAAAACAAGAAGTTATAAGGATAAAAACAAAGATGTATTGCTGTATTAATGATGGCAAGTGTGATTTTTTTTAAGTGCAACCCTGAATATATATACCACTGATAACCTAAAATGAGATTGTACGGTAAATAAACTAATTCAACTTGATAAAGGATTGAGAGTCTTAATGATTTTAAGATCATCACATCAGCTGGGCTATCCTACATGGTTTTGTTCATTATCAGCTGCAGAATCAAGGTGGATATTTCTGTTGCATACATTGAATAGACTTGTAGACAACAAAAACTATAATGATGATAAAATTGACAATGTCATGGCAACAAAATTCAGACCTTATTCAGAAGGACCCTGTTACTTTGAACACACAGACAGTGAGCAGCAGGATACCAGAACTACATTTGGTTTCGGTGCCATTTAATCCTGTACCCTTATGTTAAGTTATCAAATTTTTTAACAACTGTATGCTTCCCACCTGCCTTATAACTGATGCCTAGTGTAGTCAAATGATTGGCGTCATGTACTCACTGTATGTTTATTTCAAAAAGCTACTCAGCTCCCGGGTCACTTTTATGTTGTGATTATAGATTATTAAAATTATCTTCAAGTTCATTCAATCACAACTCTGAAAAAACACCTCATTAATTTTTAAATTATTTCTTTTTTCTCTATTTTGTAAACATATCCACGAGTTCACCATAGTCCTACTTTGATTAACTCGTGGATACGCGAAGCGTATTTGCGAGTTTTTGTGGGGACTCCGATATGCAAATTGTCACTCACTCACTCACTCACTCACTCCAGTGTAGACACACTTCGTAATTAGTCGGATAGAACTTGGGGGCACCGATATGAAAACGACAATTGTCGTGACCGAAGTCACGGAAGTCTGTTGATGAAAGTTCACGCTGAAAGTTTATCGTACCGTTGCCAGAGTTTTTAATGATTTTGTAGCTTAAGAGGACGATTAGCGAGGCCCTGTTAGGGGTAAATTTCGACAAGCGACGTGGCCTTGAAACGGCGACATAAAGGACCTGAAATGGCGACGAACGACGAGCCGCTCACGGGAAATTACGACAGCGACCTTCGACCTTCCGAAATTGCGACGTGAAAAGGTTTGAAACTCAGACGCGCGACATAAACAACCTCACTAACAGGGCCTCATTAGCGGTCTTACTAAAATCAAAAGGAGTTTAAATGTTTCCAGTTAGGACAATGACCAACTTGGAGACTGAATTTCATGAGCCTTTTACTCGGCCAGGCGCTAAACGTGAACAGATGATAACTATTCGCTTTTCCGACATCGACCGCCATCGACCGCCCCCAAGGTTACAAGCAGTATATGAATTTCAGTTGGCTCGAAAGTGATCTAAAGATGAGAAAATCTCTTGCTAATATAGTAAGCTTTGATGAGAACTCATAGAGCGAAATTAGCACTTGAATGAGAATTTATTTGAGCGAAATGAGTACTCGTTATTGAACGAAACCACTACTGAAAACAGAATAAATTGACGAATCCATGATGTGAAACCGAAGAACTTCTGCGGCCAACCTGGATAAGAAACATCGCATGGAGGACTTTTCTACTGATTTAAGTGTTAGTACTAACAGGAATGGAGTTGGAAAAGTATTGGGACGGTCAAGAAGTATGTCAACGCTTACCATTAAATATAGAGGCGCATGCCGTGACGGAGAACCAGGGTTCGAAAAGAGTAAGTCATGTAGAAAATGTATTAAGCGTTATATTATATACAATACACCACAAGCCGTTACAATGAAACGTTTTCTGTCTATTGATTTCCGAATTTACCTTGAAGTGAACTAGATTGTGTTGAAGTAGACATGTTGGAAAAATAGGCTTACCTGTTTTGCTTACTGTTGTGTGACTCATCATATTTAGTAGTATGTTACCGTAAAAATTGACCGATTTTAATATTTATTTTTGAAAGACGAATTTAATATTTATTAACTTTTACAAAAAAAAAAATGAATTATGGTTTAAAGATTTACAATATTTTTATTAAATATGGAAAAATTAAAAGATTTAAATTTTCACCAATTAAAAAATATTGCAAAAGAGTTGAAAATAAAAGGAAGAACAAAAATGAATAAAGAAAATTTAATTCAAGGTATTAAAAAATTTCCAGATGAGGAAATTATTAATCAAATTAAAAAAGATGCTATCAATAATAAATATTTTTGTATTCATAAAAAGTGTAAATATTTTTGTAAAGAGTGTTGTGGTTCGCAATTATGTATACACGAAAAAATTAAGTATTTTTGCAAAGAATGTAAAGGATCAAAATTTTGTATACACAATAAACAGAAAACTCATTGTAAATATTGTGGTGGGTCGCAATTATGTATACATGAAAGACAGAAAACACATTGTAAAGATTGTGGAGGATCTCAAATATGTGAACATAGAAAACAAAAGGCACATTGTAAAGAATGTAGAATTAAAAATGAATTATGATTTAAAGATTTAAATTATAGCAAAAAGAATTTTATGGAGATCTATAATGAAGGATTTTGATAGAGAAGAAAAAAGAGAAAAATTTGGTTTGTTATATGATATAGCTTGTGGAACTGAAGATAATAAAGAAAGAGAAGAAAAACTAAAATTTTTATTTAATTTAGTTAAGACTATTGATGAATTTGGAGAAAAAGAAAAAATTGTAATATCATGTATGTTAGTCGAGGAAATTCATGGAATACACATACTTTAATTATTTCAGGTGCCTTAGTTCGTTCGAAATAAATAATCCTGCAACTAAAATTGTAATTGTTAATAAATTAATTTCATGATTATATTCGTTAATAGCAGGTTTTTTTAAAAATTTTGTTATGTAACACTTACTTGGGTTATATAACATAACAAAAAAAAAAAATTTATCTAAATCTTAAACTAAAAGTTATGGGAGAACCCTTAAGACCAAGTTTTTTCCATTCAAAATCTAAGATGCTTAAATCGAAGTGGTTTATTAGGGACTCATATTTTCGAACTGGAATTGTTGGATAATCCTTTGAGGGTATGTTTGCAAGTAGGTGTGATGGTGAGAGTTTCAAAAGTTCTCCATATTTGGTTTTATTCATATATGAAGACTTATTATCAACTATACTACACATAAGTCTCAGCGGTTCCCTAATCTTTATATTTATGGGGTATAATTCACCCGGATTTATGACTTCAGGCACCCCTAAACCAATCGACAACCCTCTAGTAAGTTTAATGTTGAAGTTCTTATTTGAATATAGAGAGTTAACAGTATCAGTCTCAATTATTGTTATCTTTTCCCTATCAGTATCATTAAGAAAGATCGATTGAATATTACGAAGAGAATATGTACCAGGTTGAATTATTATGAAGCCCCGATTCTTATCATTGAATAATATCTGTTGATCCTTGAAATTAATCAATCTTTTGGTTTGTATATTACAATCCAGGAGCTGTATCTCCCGAATATTTTTCAGCGGAGGATCTAAATAAATCCTAGTTTCAGACTCATACATGGTAATGCTCAACATTTTTATTTTGATTACACCATATTCATCTTTTTAAATTTTCTATAATCATCGCCTGTGATAAAAAAAACGACTTACGCGTAAGCTGAAAAATCCAGTCATCTACCGAAATAGATACCACGCTAATCCGCCAGAGATAATTATAAATGCTAATATATTCTTTTCATGTTGCGTTGAGTCAATATTATTTTCCTGTTTCATCGAGTATGTTTTCGTTGAGGGTTTTGGTTCCTTCGGGTTTTTATTCGTTTCAGTTATATCTGCGAAGCTGGCCTTGCCTTCCAGGCGAATATGAGGTAACTTTCGGCTTTGCCGGTCCCGATCTTCGATCGATTTTACTTTTGAAGATCCTAAGTTATGACTTATTCCAACCTGTTTTGCTTCAGTGTTTAGGGAATTGTTCACTCCAAAATTCATATCATTACTCGCTTTCATAAGTTTGTTGTTAAAACCAGTCACGCTTTCAGTATTGATTATCATATTACTTGGCATTAACCATACACCAGGAGCGATAGCTAAATCAAGTCGTAATTTCGCTTCTTGTACAGCTAATTGATATCTTTGGATGGAACTGGAAATGTCATTCTCGATCACACTACTTTCAAATAAAGCCAAGAATTCTTGTTGTGTCTCTATCGCCCCACCACCATTACCATAAATCGAGTTTCTAGTGTTAACTTGTGCTCCCAATATACAGTAAACAAAAGCTTCACTGAGCGGATCGATTCAATCTACCAAGTCCAGCTTTAGTGAGACCATGTCCACTTGTTGGGATAAACCAAGCATATTTGAAATCAGCAAAGTCATCATTACGGATAAATGATATTAGGTTACCCTTTTCTTTCTTACCCCCTTCATCAGCGAATTTACCACCTTCACCAGGCCATTGATCTGCTTCATGATCGTAATTTCTTACTATATGTACATTTTGATATCCTCCACCTCTTCCATGGAATCCAGAACCATAATCAAGGAATATATCTCCTAAACCTCCATTTCTTCCACCTTTCCATCTAAAATCAGCCGATGGCTCGGCTTCGCCGGGAGGACTTCGTCCGATGTGTGACCCGCTCCGAGGAAAATCGGAATTATTACTAACCCCAAATTCAGCACACAATCGTTGATATGCAACTTTACTATAGGGATTATTATTTATTACAAAAGGTTGCTCATCAGGTAAGGGAAGACTCAATTCATATAATATCCGCCTTATTGTGAAATATATATAAAACTTTATGAAGCTGTTCACTACTTTAGGATAATTTAAACTTTCAAAAGGACTTATCCCACAACCAGATGTTGCACACCATACTGCAAAGTTAAGTTGTTGAGGCCAATAATTCATATCAGGAGAGTTCAACCATTTTCTACTCTGTTTTCCAAATTTGAAAGTAACAACTTGATTGGTAAAAACATTACGCATTTTTGCTGTGAATTTCTTCGTATTTGAAACGTATATATCTAGAAAGGTTAGCATTTTTGTTATATCAGTTGTAAAGTCATCAAAATTAATAGCAGGTATTGGGTAAGTTCGATTGGTTATGGATAAACTCTTTGGAAAAGAACTCACTTCAACCCCCTCCAAGCCTAAATCTTCACTTAACAATATTTTCAAATTAGAAGGAAGATTATCTGTCCAGGTTTTTCCAGTAGGATCATCATTTGACATGATTGTTGTTCCATTAACTTTCCACTTAATATATCCCCCATATGAATCATTCACAAATGTAAATTTATTTAGATCAGCATTTGGATACCTATTTCTGAAATCTTTTAGTGTCATCTTATTACTTTTGAATAAGATGAATATGTTTTTAGATCACCTCTTTTCTAATACCTGCAAAACAATTACATCCTACATCAGTTTTCTCATATGAAATTTTTAATGTGCGGGATCGGGCGTAGCCCTCCCCAGCTAAGCTGGAGTGGTTCCTCTTCGAGGTTCTCCGACTAGCTCTTTTAATAGATCTGCACGAACTTCTCTCCTTATCTGCGACATGTTTAAGTTTTTTTCTGTATCTCTCCTAAATTTTTGACGGATTTCTAGTTTTAGTTTTTGAAACTTTTCCAACTCTGCTAAAATTATAGAAAATTCTTGATCAGATATAACATTATCTTTCAAAGCCTTTGAAACCAAGTCGTTAATGGTGTTTAATTTTGATTTCGCTATAGAAGCAGTCTGTTCATGTTTGCTAACTTTATGTGAAAGTCTTTTTGAGGCTGCACCAAATCCAACAGATACTCCACCACAAATTCCACCGACAACACCCAACGGAACACCATTAATAGCCCCAAAACCGGTAAGAGAAGTTCCAAGTCCGCTTGCAGATAGAATAACTGAAAACACTCCACTACAAACACTTATTTTTGTAAATATTCCTCTTGCTCTATTGTATTTTTTCCTTATATCTTCATAATGTTTAATTTCTCTCTCAAGATTTTGTAATACTTCACTCGATTTTTGCAGTCTGAAATTACTTGGATCAACATTATTTGGCAATTGCGGATAAATCGAGCTTTGCTCCACTTTGGGGTTCCAGCTTAGCTGGTCGGGACCGGTCACACCGTAAATTCTATTGTAGTCTTCCATATTGTATTTTACTGATCAACACGATATCTTTAAATTGATACGAACAGATTTGTTACCGTCTCTTCTTTTTAAACTGTTCCACAAAATATAGAACCACAGCCATTATCAACAACCATGCGTTCTTTCCCAAAAATCCAATAACCTCACCTGCTGTTTTGAATAGAAAGCTCACGATTGCACCAACCATTCCAGGCAATATTTCACCTAGTTTCTTACCAATAGTTTTCAACCCATTACCAACACCTTTTCCCAATTTGGCTAGACCTTTAGAAAGATTAGAAACTATAACACCAATAACTACACCTACGGCACTTACAACTGCAAATACTGTAAAACCATATTTTTTGAAGATGGCCTTCACACGTTCTCGTAATGGTAGATTTTTAAGTATTTCTTCATTTTTACTCTCCAGATCAGCTATTTGTTCTTGGTTGTAAATAATACTCTTTCTTGTTAGTTCTCTGAATTTATCAACTTCGGCTTTTAATCTTTCATTACTACGTTCTAACATTGTTAAATTGGATAGTCCATTCTTATTTTTTTCAAGTTCATCTTTGTATCGATTTAATTCACTTTTAAGTTTCCCAACCTCTGTTTTTGCGTCAGTCTTCTGTTTAACAGCTGCATCTAAATAGCTTTCACTTTCAGCGATTCTGGTTTGTTGTTTTTCAATTATAGCTCTCAACTCTTTTCTATCAATTGTAACATATTGTTCTATCTCCTTTTCACCTGTTTCTACAACTGCTCTTAACCCATCTAACGCATTATGTAAATCCTTATTTTCTTCATTTTTTTCATTCAATTGTGACTTTAGCTCATCATTTCTTTTAATCAAGGTTACCGAATCAACCCCCAGAGCCCTTTTTATGGTAGGTGGTAAATCATCATTCAATTCACCATCCAGTGCGAATAAATTGTATTTCTTACTTCCTTTTATTTTTAATCGAACTTCCACACGATCATATTCATCTAGACCAGCTGTGAATGGGGCTTTAGCAGGATCAACTTCAGGGAATTTACGTCCAATCTCATTCCAAGCATAATCTTGATCTCTAAATTTAGCAACTAATAAGGGATCAGTTTCACTAAATGATGTTTCTTCTTCATCATAACCAGGGTAATTTAGGCGAGTGGTTGATGATATCGGATCCATTTCCATATTTTCTCTATCAATATCAACACCTAGATCAGCCGGTTCAAATTTTGGTATATCTCCTCCTTCTGCCATGATTTTTTACTCATCAGTAAGAAATCTTTAAACGTGCAAAGCACGCCGCTGCATAGCAGTAGACCCCTTAGGGCCGCTGCATACAATTACCTAAAAACCTAAAGGAATTTACTAGTAATATATCCCAACGCTAACATACCACCACCTACATATACCATTTCACCCATCTTTTGATTGTCACTAGGTCTATAATAATCCGCAAATTTTGGTTCAATTTCATCTTTAGATTCGTGTGTCTGACTATACAATTTCAAAGCTTCATCGGTATTTGAAATATTTTTTGAAGCCTGATATTTAGCATCCTTCTGTTGAGAGTGCCAATCAATGAGATTCTGTCTTTTTTCCTGATATACAGCATAATCTTTTTGATATTTTTCTAATGCCTTGTCGTGTCGTATTCTTTCTTCATCTGTTTTATCACCTGATAGAGATTTTGCAAGATATGAACCACCAACAAAAGCGGTAGCATTCAATATAGCCCCACCAATCATCATTGCTATTGTTGCCATAAATATTTAATTTGGTAGAATCTTTTGATCCTCTAAATATGTTTTTAGGTACATACTACCTGACAATACAGCTACCCATTTAGCATAATTTGTAATACTTGAGGATGGATCGTTCATAAATGATTCTTTCATAGCCTTTTTAGCTACATATCCAACTCCAGCTGCTAATCCAATAAGTACTGCTGAATCAGTAACAGTTTTCACAAGTTTGTTTTCAGTTGACATAATTTTTTTACTGTATCAGTAAGAAACCTTTAGACCCCTTTAGGGCCGCGAAGCAAACTACTTTCCTCATATCATTCCTATTTTTGTAGTTTGCTGAGGCTGAGGTTGGGAGGGAATATTTGATGGTGGTGGTCTTTGTGGAACTTGTGATAAATCAGGTATTCTGTTTTTATAATATCTCATAAACATGTCAAATGCTGTAAACCCTATTCCAACAATGGATAAAACAGTAGTAAAAGATAGCTCTGGAATCCATGCTTTTCCATTTTCTTCTTCATTGTAATTTTCTGCTTTAGCTTCACTCTCATTTTTAATCTCCGCTTGTTCCTTTTCTCGTTTCATTTGCTCCGCGGCCCGTAGGGTCACCCTAGCTAATGCTTCTTTTGCTTTTTTGTTATATTCTGCCAATTTCTTACCAGCTGCAACCTTTTTAGGGTCTTTCACCCGTAGGGTGGCCCCGGCTCCGCCGGTTTCTTTCTTTTTAGTATCTTTCTTTTCAGGTGCTGGATCCATTGTAATTCGCTCGAAGAGCGGGCCCGGCTGAGCCGGAATTTGTTCAACTTGTTCAGACATTATTATTTTATTTCACAAAGTAAAGAATCTTTAAATCAGTTGTGCTCATTTCCATGCTCAGTAGTATGCTCAGTTGTGTTAGAATCATCTGTAATTGTCCTTGAAAATTCTTGTGTTTTGTTGAATTTAACGTGTTTAGCAACCTGAAATAGTCCGCTAGCAAGTGCTGCCAATCTTCCTGCTTTTAATGCTAAGAGACCTACAATGTTTGTCAGTTCGCGATTAACCAAATCATCATTCTTCAAATCCACACAAAGGGCTTCTATATCATCTATGGGAACTATGTAAGAAATGACTTGTGAAACTAATTGAAGAGATGAATCTACTAATCCACCACTAATTTTCTTACCTAATACTGCCTGATATCGATTATAATATTTTTCAACATCTTTTACTGATAATTTTTTTATATCACCCAGGCTCATATCAACCCCCAAATATTCCTTCGTAGTTCCAAGAGATGCGAGAATAGCTAGTGATTCTTGTTTGATTTCAAGTTCCTCATATTTTACATTGTCTTTTACCTCAGGTTGTTCTTCTATATCAGCGGAGCCAGGCCCGCCTTCCAGGCGGATATAATCTTCAACTTCTGTCATCTTATAATTTTCTAATAATACAAAGATTCTTTTAAATCGGCTTTGCCGGCCAGCTACGCTGAAATCACCTCAGGGATCTCTAAATAACATTTGAATGGATAACGTAAACACAAACAGAGTCTAGAATATTTTTCAGTTTTTAATAATTGCATAAATTTTTTACTAGTTTCAGGGTCTAAATCACCTCCATAATCTTCGAAAAGCATCTTCATACCCTTCTGTGATGGGTTATGGAAAGTAACAACACAAGCCACATTTTCACGGAATGGTTTTGCTATCGATGTTAATTGCTGAGTGAGGACCCACATTGATAATCCATGATGCCTTCCAGAGAACGCTAAATCAATAAACTTGTTCGATCTTTTCTTCAAATCATTAGAAACAGCACAATCATCTAAAATTATTAGTGTATTTGTTCCAGAGAATAAAGTTTGACAATCAGTTAACAATTCATTAATCTCATCAATGTTACTAGCATCTGGTGATAATACATAGAAATGTTTATCTCCTCGAGCAAAGTTATGATAGGTTTTATTTTTAGAATAAGTTGGGCATATTAAAACAATGAATTCAAACAATTTTCGGAAGGGGCCACGGAGCTGATCTATGATGTACTTTGTCTTTCCACAATTTGTTGGTCCGGTTATAATGCAATGAAAAGGAATTTTATCTCGTAATTCTTCCATCTTTTCTTTTAACTAATACATGATTGATCTTAAACCTCATTCGCTTCGCTCATTCAGTACATTATAGAGCGTAAGTTTGAATTCATAACCTCCATTAACGCATCAGCTACAACAAACATGTAACAAGTCATAATACCAGACCCACTAACTTTTCTTTTCATTTCTATTTTTACACCATCTTGTGCATTGATTAAGGCAAGACCTCCTCCATGAATACTATTATCTGGGTTAGTTCTCAAATCGATCCACAGAGCAAACTTATTATTATAAAAATCCTTTTCCTTTACCGACCATCGAGCAAAGCTCTCCCCGGCGAAGCCGGAACGGGAGGAACCCGACTGCCTCCCTTCAGTCAGTCCAAAACGTTTCTTTACCGACTCCCAAAGATCTGACGGCACCATTCCCTTTGAGTAGAAACGATTTGGCACACCATTAACATCGATATTTATTGAGGTTATACCTGGATTGAAAAAATTCTCAGAATCTCGTTCTCCTCCACCGTATGGTAATGTAAACAAACATAATATCCCTGTAATTGACCTTCTTGGTAGATTAATATGCTGGTTTATAACGCTATCAGTAGGTCTGGATATGGTGAAAGTTTTGTGTAGAGTGACATTCTCGTAAAAGAATCCTTTACCAACCTGATAAGCTGCCTGTGCCTCGCGAGCTAAGTATTCGCTTGATATACAAGAATATTCCAACTCAAGGTTTGTTATTTTGTAAGTTGGAGTCTTGGTCGTATCAGAATAAACAACAATATCATAAACTGGGGCTAGTGTAATCTCAAATATTAGTTGATGATCTAACGCTTTTGGATAGAAAACCCCATGATCGTTGAGAATAGGATGGTTTAGTGGGATATGATACTTGGTGTTGTGTACTACTGCAAGAGCTACTTCCTTTGCATCTGTGTCTACCTTATCACCTGCATTTGTCCTGAGCTTCCTAATGTTTTCAGAAGAAATACCCTGCTTTAATCTATCCTCACGTTCTTCATCTGTTAAGAATAAGTCATGGTATGTTTGAAATAGATCGTATCTTTGAGTATCCTGTAGTGTTTCACCACCAAAAAGAACCCTGAATCTGGATACAAGGTTACTACCTACATTATTCACGAGGGTGTTAAGTAGTATGTTACCGTAATTATACTCCGATTTTAATTTTTATTCATTGATTATACTCCGATTTTAATTTTTATTCATTGATTTTAGGGCGATTTTAATTTTTTTATTTATTTTTTTTATTAATTTTTCCAACAATTTTACCAACAGTTTATGTATGGATTATGAAAAAAAAATTTAATTTTGATTTAAAGATTTGAAAATAAAATTATTAAATATGGAACAATTAAAAAATGAAGAATTGAAACCAATTGTAAAAGAATTGAGAATACCTCGTTGGTCTCGTTTACGTAAAGCGGAAAAAATTGCAGCATTGAGAGAAAGGGGAATTAATACAGTTGAAGATTTGGAAAATTACAGACAAAGACTTATTGATAATCAACCTAAAAGACCTAATTCAGAACCTAGAAAATCGTTATTTAGTTCATTCAAAGATTTATTGGGAAATGCTAGCAATCCCGTTAGGAACGGTATTAAAAAATTTTCAGATTTGATTATAACTTACATACCAGAACCCATAAAAAATATTATAAATCGCACATTTAATGAAGAAGAAGAAGATGAAGAAGATTATTTAACTGCAGAAGAAGGAGAGGAAGAAGATTATTTAACTGCAGAAGAAGGAGAGGAAGATTATGAGGAAAAAGGCAAAAAAACTAAACGAAAAAGAACAACAACACTTAGAATATTCCCAATAATACAGCCTGAACATGAAGAAGATCTTCAAAATATCAACGAAAGAGATGAAACTGTTTTTCAATTTAGGAGAGATCTAGATAATGACTTATCGGAAATGATTTATAATGAATTGGAACCGCACATAGAAATGCGTTCAAGAATTATTGTCAGTTTTGCTGCTTTAATTCATAGAGGGAATGGAGAAATAGCTTATCACTTCCATACATTTCTGGGTGAGGGGACTTTTACCATGATTTCAGAAATAAAAGATTATATTGAGAGGTGCGAGGGACAAAGATTGAGTTTGGAGGGTATTGCTTGGAGTAGAGCATACTTACCACCATCAAAGATAATTGATAAACAAGGTGTTCATGAGGGGAGAGTTGAGTTTATAGAGGTAAAAGTAAAAGTTATTCAAAGTGCCGAGCCTCTAATTGGGTGTGGAAAATTACCAGATGAGCTACTTAACAAAAAATGTCTTTATGCAGTCGATGATAGGAATGATAATCTATGTGGGTGGAGGTGTTTAGCTATTAAATTGAACATTCTTGCTGGTAAAAAAAGACCTGAAAAAGACATTGAAAAAATGACACTGAAATTGGCCCGAGATTTTTATAATAACCAAAAATTGAAAGCTTCAGAAGTTAGACCGACAAAACTTGTTGATTTCGAGAAAATTGCAAAAATGTTTTCTATTAACATTCGCCTTTACGAGCAAAAAGAAAAAGGAAACAATGAAATTTGGAAACTTGTTTTTGGTAAAGGACAGTTCAAAGATAATTTACCTTGTTTAGATATGGGACTTTATGAGGGTCACTGTTTTTTTTATAAAGGATATAGAGATGCTAACCAAAAAATGGGGATGTTCAGGATGCAAACAAATATTTAACCGGCATGACTATCTTAGTGATCATGTAAAAAATAACAGCTGTAAAGGAGGAAAAACAGAAGTAATACTTACAGGTAAAAAGATAAATCACATTCCAGGAAGTTATGAAAAAGTTTTTTATGGTGGTAATACACAATTTAGCTATAAAGCTTGTAGATGGATAGATGAACAATATAAGATTATAGGAAAACATATTCATCACGCTTTATGTGGTCATGGTGGTGAAAGGTGTGTTAAAGATGGAAGTGGAAATGAGCTTTTTTTGGTGGATGGGTACGAACCTGAGACCAATACTGTTTTTGAGTTTTATGGGTGTAAATGGCACGGTTGTCCATGTTCAAACGAAGATAAAACTAAATGTAATGAAACAAAACAAAGAGAAAAGATTATTAAAGATTTGGGGTATAGTGTTGTATCAGTTTGGGAGTGTGAAAAACCTAAATTGAGTGATACATGGTTTGAGAAGAAATTTATCCAGTACCCAGATTTTATTTGTTATGATTTTGAGGCAATATTACAAAAAGAATTTCAACAGATTACTGATGATTTATCTTTTTACCAAACACATATCCCGGTTAGCGTTTCAATACATGACACTCGTGAAAAAGAACCCACATGTATTATAAATTCAAATCCTGATGATCTTGTAAAAGAATTTGTTGAAATTTTAGAAAAGAGAAGAAAAAAGATTGTTGAAAAGGTTAAAAAAGAATATCCATTACCTGACCAAGATTCTATACCAAAGACAGTTTTAGAGGAGTATGAAAGATGGTGTAATCAAGTTCCTGTTTTAGGGTTCAATAGTGGAAAGTATGATATCAATATGATCAAAAGATATTTTGTAAAAAACATGACTGATAAAACTAAAGAGATTTTTGTTGCAAGGAATGCGAATAAATATGTGTTTTTATCAACCCCAAAATTTAAATTGTTGGATGTAATGTCTTACCTTGCACCTGGGCTTTCTTTTGATAAGTGGTGTAAAGCAAACAACTGTGAAGACAAAAAACTTTTCTTCCCATACAAGTGGTTGGATAGTTATGAAAAACTTTTTCACGTAGGTCCTGTTAAATATGAAGACTTTTACTCAGATCTAAAACAGGAAAATACATTGTCCCCTGAAGAATATAAAGAATATAAGATGGAATTCAAAAAGAGGGGTTGTGTTACAATGATGGATTGGTTGAGAGAGTATAACCTACACGACGTTAAACCTTTCAGAGAAGCTTTAGAAAAAACAAGGGCGATGTATTATCCTGATAAAATTGATATATTAAAAGATGCAGTTTCCATCCCTGGGGTCTCAATGATGTACGTTCTAAATAAATACCAAAAAATGAAAAAGAAAGGTGATCCTGAATTATTTGCTCCTGGAAAATACTGTGTTCATAGATGTAGTAAAATTTGTAATAAAGTGTTTTGTAAAAAATGCCACCAGATATTGAAAGATTGTAAAACATGCGACAAAAACAAGATTTATAAACTTTTGAAAACGGGTATGGTTGGGGGGCCTAGTATTATATTTATGCGTTATGCAGAGTTGGGAAAAACAAAGATTCGTTCTCATAAATATAAATTTCCTAAAAATTGTGTACGAATTGTTGGTTATGATGCAAATGGGTTATATCTTTTCGCTGCAGGCCAAAAAATGCCATGTGGAAAAGGAGAATGCATTGAGGTTGAAAACCCAACAGATCCCGAATTTATTAAGAAGATTTGTAAAGATATTCTTGATGGTAAACTTTTTGGATTTTGCCAAGTTGATATAAATGTACCAGAAAAACTAAAAGAAAAGTTTGAAGAGTTCTCACCGATATTTGTTGTAGATATTGTTCCTGAAGATTTGGTGCCTGATCATATGAAAGAATATCAAAAAGCTACAGGGAGAAAACACCTAAAAGATAATAAAAAATTACTAGGGGTTACAAATGCAAAAAAGATACTTTTATATACAGAATTGATCGAATGGTATCTTAATCACGGTTTGGAGATTACAGCTATTCACAATATTTTGAAGTATGAACCAGGAACACCATTTGAATGGTTTCCCGAAGAAGTAGCTAACGCTAGAAGAGATGGAGATATTGAGGCTTTGCTAGAAAAGGTAAGTAAAGCTTTTGATGAAAACAAAATAGATGATGTTGTAACCATTACTAATGAATTAAATCAATTTCCTGATATATTTGAAATAATTAAAGAGAACAAAAACATAAAAGTATGGATTGAAAAACTAAAACCAAAGTATAAAGGCTGTAAAGCATTGGCTGATACTTACAAATTAAAAGGAAATTCATTCTACGGGAAAATGATAGAAGATAAAGAAAAACACAAAAACACAAAGTATACTCAGGATGAGCGTGAGGTTGAAAAAGACTTAAGATCCCCATTCTTTGAAGATCTTAATGAAATAAATGAGACATATGAAATAATAAAACGAAAGAAAAACATAACAATAGACAGACCCTATCAATGCGGTATCGCG